>CM002484.1:10053327-10064615 GCA_000325765.3 Leersia perrieri
CCAGATCTGGATTGAGGCCGGCCAGCCCCGCCTGGATCTGTCCTTGAGGGAGAGAGGGGAAGGGGAGAGAGGGGAAGGGGGAGGAAGGGGAGAGAGGGGAAGGGATCTGGTCATCGATCTCCTTGATCGAGGAGATAAAGACCGCACCTACAGGTCGGGATGATTTTGGTCCCGATTAGTATAAACAACCGAGACTAAAAATAAACCGGCACTAAAAATAAAAATAATGGGGGTCTGACTTAGATCTAACAAGTCCGTGAACCAGGACTTAAAATGAACTTTAGTCTTGGTTGGGACTAAAAATAATCTTTAGCTCTTGCTTTTACCCAATCCTTGGCTATTGTTGATTTTGGGCCACCGGCGAAAGGTTTTTCCAGCAGTGGTATGATTAATTAATAAACGTTCGAGCGCATATGCAGAGATCTGTGGTTGAACATGGATATAATTAACCTACTAATTACCATCAAAACAAAATAACATTAACCATATGCTTGGAGACCATTGAAAACTGAACATTAAGAAAATCTCAAAATCAGTCAGGGGACATATTTTTGCAGGTTCGTTGAGATAGCAATCCACCAGTGAATTCTTCTGTAAATTTGGCAACCTGCAATCATCGGTGCTGCCATTGTATGCATTTAGGTGAAAGCGATTCGTTAGTAGCTCAATCACTCAAAATCTCAAATTAAATTCTAGCTGAAGATTCTTCTTAACCCATGAAAAGTAAAACGCTCACGGCTACATTGTTGTTCCATAATAATTTGCAAGAAAAAAAAGTCTCAACAATGTAGCCGTGAGCATTTTACTTTGATAATTTTTTTTATTGGACTATTGGACACGTAGTACCTAAAGCCTGCAAATTTTTTATCAAATAAATGTGTCATTAATAATGTTAGGTCATGTGTCTTGAAAACCTGAAGCAATTTTATCAAAGAAACAATTAGACCTAACATTGCAGTTAGGTTTTCATCAAAGAAACATTTTTTTATTGGACTATTGGACACTTGAGTCCAATACCAATAGTCATGTGGTGTCCAATAGTACACACGAGTCCAATAGCCTCAACAATAGTCATGTGTTCAATAGTACACATGAATAAAAAAATCCATCAGTGAATTTGATTTTAAAAAAAAGTCATGTGTCCAATAGTACCTGAAGCCTGCAAATTTTTTATCAAATAAATGTGTCATTAATAATGTTGGGTCATGTGTCTTGAAAACCTGAACTGAACCTTCTGCTCTCACTACAAAAGAACAAAGGAAATTAGATGTTAAAAGAACAAAAATGCTCACACATATGTACCCTAGAGAGACGAGAAAAGACTGAAAATGCATGAAGCCAAATGTAGCTCCTGAATAGATTTCCGAAGACACCTCCAGCTGATAGGAATATATAACCAACAACGCCATAACGTACGCTAGACTGCCCACAAGAATCCCACCTGTCACTGAGCTAATTAAAATGCACCAATGGAAGATGTATCACTGATGCTTTCATATAACATTGGGAGATGACTAAGCAGGACTAAATGTTCGACGTTCTAGTGGTAGTGGGCCTCTTTTGTCGTTCGTAGTAGCTGAGATAGTTGTTAATTTTATTGTAGTTAATGCTTTGTTGATAGATGGATATAGTAATGGTGGTGCAAATATGATGATGTGACTAACAAATGATACACTAATCGGTGAAATCATAGACATTCATTGAAGATCTAATGGCCAGATGAATTTGAGATGATGTGGCATGCTGTGGATTGAGAGAATTTAAGTTAGTGGGGATTATAAAGATCTTTATAGATATACAGGATAACCTGAAGCTCATGTATTGGCTATTTCCATGTTCTCCATCATGCATTGAGAGGCATGAATGCACTAGTCCATACACTGATAAACCTAATTTGAAAGACAAAAGGGGTAGGACATTTCCTTATGAAAGCATATCTATTTCATGTATTTAATATACCTCAGTTGTTAAAACATAGTTCTATAGACCATTGATATATACTTCAAAGATAGTTTGCTTCACATTCGTCTGATTTCTTTTCATTCTTTCCACTCTTTATTTGGCAGGTTTATGCAGTGGCAACTGGCAAGTAGACCTCATCCAGTGAACACCGCTTGGGCGATCTTAGCTTTAATATATGCTGGGCAGGTTTGATTATTGTGCATTTAAATTTGGGTCGGCATTAATGGTGTAATATATCATTTATGGAACTATATTTTCATGACATTGCAATGATAAGCAGGTTGAAAGAGATCCAAGACCAATATATGGCGCAGCAAATGAGTTGATCAATATGCAATTAGAAACAGGTGAATTTCCGCAACAAGTAAGTATTCGATTAAACAAAATTATAGTTCAACAAATTTGTGGTTTTTTTACAATTTCTAACATACTCATTTTGTGGGAACCTGAATACTTTCATCATTTATTGATATATCGTACTGATTTTGATGACAGGAACATGTTGGATGCTTCAACAGTTCATTATATTTCAATTACTGTAATTACCGTAATTTATTCCCTATTTGGGCCCTTGGGGAGAGTTTCACTGTCGGTTAGTTCGAACAAAGAACTAAGACCAGAGTAAATGATAGATTTCTTTGCTGCTCATTTACCCCAAAAAGGCGTTGTGCAAAAGTATCGTAGGAAGGACAAACTGTTCCAGTATACTCCCTCCGTTTCCTTTTATATGACTACTAGTATATACAGTGTTAAAGTCTGTAAGACAAAATAAACTAACGTACAATGTTGGTAAATTTGCAAGATAAATTACTACTTTGTATTGTTTTCTAATGGCATGTCAATCTGTACTCTATTCTGTATTGTTTACAACTTTAATGAACCTGTATTGTTTACAACTTTAATGCTGTTTAGGCAGGACCTAAGACAACGTTGTTCGCATAGAGTAGTAAATATGTGACCTAACAATTCGAAGCTCTCCATACTCAAATCACATAACAAATTATGGCAAATTTCCCTCCTTTATTGGCTATTGTAAACTATAAATTATGCCATCTCATTAAGCCATACCATGAAGAATTTTATGGCCGTTAGATACCAAATAAATACATCAGTAAATAGATAGGGTATGGACTGAACTATAACTCTATTACTAAATATAGCAACATTATACAGGATCGAGACATCTCGTAATACAATGAACAAATCTGGACAAACATTCGTCGTAGTAGGAGATGTCCTGTCCTAGCTGACACGGAAGTCTAATTCCCTAAATCGTGATAACCCATTGAACATTCTGATTCAATTTTTTGCGAGAAGAGATCATGAAACAGAAAGCATAATTATTGCAGGAAATAATCAAAGTTTCATATCCCTGGTGGGCAGTAGCAGAATCAAGGGAAACATATACGTTATCATAAAAAGTTTTGTGTTCTTTATTACGGCCTGTCTCTGAAAGCTGATATGCTAAATGCATACGAATTTAGCTACAGAGGCACGTACGATACAAATTAAACAAAACGGGACAGGGCTCGGGTGCACACAATGTGGTCGAGGTGGGTATGGGCGATGAATAGATAATCCTGATTAACATTAAAGAGTGGACAGCTGCCGATGTCAAAGGCGACGTTGAGGGGCGGTTCGTAAGTCTGCCATCGCCAAATCGAGAACTGACAACAATCCGCCTGCTCCACGGCCGCCGCCCTTGCCTGTGGTGATGGCCGCCTTCCTCAGTTACTGTTTGGAAGTGAGAGGGTGGGGCAGACATTGGGGAGAGGAAGCAGTGGGTGACGCAAAACAAGGGACGGAGATTAGACAGCCACAGTGCCAGTGCTACCAGCAGTGGGACGATAATAGGAGATTAGACTCGGGCGTTGGCAAATTGCGGTGTTATATTGTTCTGCTCTGTTCAGTGTGGAAGAAGCACTAGCATTTATAGTCTGAAATGGGAAATCATGCATCCACTGACCCACAAATTGGCACAAATAAATGTTAGTATATTGTTCAAATCTTGTAGACGTCCCCTTGCAAACGCATAGCAGGCCGACGTGGTGTAACACTACATTTTTTACGTAGAATATCTTTATGGATATAATAATTTACGTTCAATCAATTTGATGATCGAGAATAGAATATTGGTGGATACCCCCTTCGTCCCAAAATATAAGGGATTTTTCTATACAATTTGTGTAGAAACCTATGGTATTTTGGGGCTATTGCATTCTTGCCCTTATTTTCTGGTTTAATTGTGATTTTGCCTCTACATTTTCACCTTTGTGATTTTGCCACAGTTTTTTTTAAAATTGAAAGATGTCTTTGCCCCTATTTAGTCAAGTGCTATTAATGGTGCTAAAATCAAGTCAAATCATGCTTTAAATTTATTCCAAGGCTATGCTTGACCTAGTTATCAACAAATTAATCTATAAAGAATCATGTTAAAACGTAGACGAAAATAATATCTAAATATTCAATGTCAAAGCAGTGGAAAGTAGGGGCAAATCTGCAAATGATATACATAGATTTAACACCATTAAGTGCATCTAACAGTATGGGGGCAAACATGAGCTTCAGTTTGGAAAAACGAGAGCAAAAACACAAAGATGAAAAAACAGGGGTAAAATCACAATTAGGGTTAAAAAAGGGTAAGAACACAATTGTCCCTTATATTTTGGGACTGAAGGAGTAGTACAGAGTAGACTCACTACCGGAGATGTGCTTTTTACTCCTGTTTCGTAACCTCCCTTTAGCTCCGGTTATGCAACCAGTACTGCACATCCAGGACAAAAGATGCCCTATCACACCAAGTCAAAACCGGGACTACGCATCGGGACTAAAGATGCCCTGTCACACCAAGTCAAAAAATTTATTTGGAATGTGAGATTCGAACTCAAGATCTATCACTCAGCCCTCACGCGCTTTACCATCCCATCTACTAGAAACATGTGACCAGAATACATATGTTTTCTTTTTAAACTAAGTGGGGATGCATCTTTAGTTAGGGTTGGTAACACCAACTGGAACTAAAAATTGATCTTTAGTCCCGATTGGTATTATCAACCGGGACTAAAGATAGTAGTAGCCAAACATGGCTTGACAAAAAACGAACCGGGACTAAAGATCATTTTTGACCATTGAAATTATAAAATGGGATGAAAGATCATCTTTAGTCTCAGTTTTTTTTCTAACCGGGGCTATTGTGGATTTTGGCTAACCGTGCAATGACCGTTTCTCCAGTAGTGATTGGAGCTGGCTAGCTGTGGGCCCTACTATTAAACTTGCTCTAAAGGACTGACCTACTTCCTTATTCTCCATGTATATAGGATAAGCACGATTCTTAAATAGTTAAGCGATGCACTTTCAAAATCCGGTGTGTAATTACCTTATTAGGATATAATAATGGGCTAAGTAATCCACCCATGGGTCTCATTAAAAAATCATTACGCAATGGGTAAACAGATGGTTTCTCACTACCCTACCCACGATCCAATAGATACCCAACTATATTGCAAACCTATTAATTCCTAGCTCAACTAGACAACTATTTTGTCTAAAAATGAGATGTCCACATGATGTAATTTATAATATCTCGCACACATATCAAAAAGAGTCTTCTATCACTATTTTATTTATGAAGAGGTGAAACTCGTAGAATATGAATATTGGATGCATCATATAGAGTAGTAATGCGTAGTAGTTTGCATATTACATTATCTTATGTATGCTATTTGTTTATTACTTTATCTTGCACTACCAGTTTTATGTCTTATCGTGTGAATTAGTTTAATGTATTGTTCATTTCTATTCAATTGCTAGAGTTGTCCGGTGAGTTGGATTTGGGTTACCCATTGGGTATATTTTAAGCACGTGGGTTTAGGAAAAAATTGTATCCATATGCATATATTAGAGATTTGTTTCTTGGGAGGTGTTTTTTTCTTTTTGAGAATTGGGTAGCTTGATTCATCAAGCTCGCTGCTTACAATCTTGCTGAAGCAAATTCCGCATGCAGGTCGGGGCTTCAGATCGCCACGCCCTAGACCTAGACGCACTGGAAACTTGCTTAGCCAGCATATGCGCTGCCCTATAACAATCTCTGCCAGTGTAAATTAAATCTAAAATCGGTGAACGTTAAACTGATCACTTTGATATCTTTAACAACAGGTGATATCACTGATCTCTGCCTCTCCCCTAATTCCCAAAGGTGAAAGACCTCCCAATAATTTGTTTTGAGATGGACTCTACGTGCACCGCACTGCCGGGCAAATTCCACTCCATCTTTGCATGCCAGCGCTTCTGCCATTAGCACATCAAGGTAGTTATGATACCAAAGCTGCCTTCGCTGCACGAACCATAGTCCTTCGATCTCAAAGCACCACACAAGTACTCCCTTGTTTGGTGCTCTCCCCAAAACCTCCATCTACATTACATTGTGTCCAATGTTCTTCAGGAGCGCACCATTGCATCCTTTGATTAAGACTTTGCTCCTTCTACTCATTCTGGTGCGTAATTTGCCACTGATCATATGCAGTTTTCCTGACCCAGTGGCCTTCAAGAATGGCATACATAGCTCTTCATGGCGCCTTTATTGTGCATCGTCTAAAGAGACCGCTAGCCACATATGATAATAGCGCTATCTCTCTTAGAGAAAATATAAGAAAGGTGATCACTTTCCCAAGAAAGCTGATGTAGATTTGACAGTTTAACTCCGGTTAATTCTTTTATCTGCTCCCAAAACAACTTCGCTATAGTGCAATCAACTAAAACATGTTTGATCAATTCCTCATTAGCTCCACATACTTCACACTTCGCTATTGTTTCAGTGTGTCTTTTATGAAGCACAAACCTAACTGGGAGATAGTCATGCATCACCCTCCACAAAAACACACGCACCTTTAGAGGAACACTTAATCTCCAGATCTTTTGCCAGACTCCATGAGATGAAGAACTCGGTCCTACTACCAACTGGTCCAAGCGATGTTTGCCCAGGAGCTTGTATGCCAACCAAACCGTGTAGACCCCATGTTTCTCTGGCTCCCAACCCCACACATCACATCCTGGCCTCTGATCGGAATGCACATAATAGCGTCCACATCCACCAGGAAGAACATCTTTAATCAGATTGTTGTTCCATTGGCTGCTTGCAAAGATCATACCCACAACCTTAGTGCTAGCTTGGCCAGTGAAAGTTGTTACTGGACAGCCATCAAAAGTGTTGCAGTATCCATCTATCCCACCATATTTTCGTCGATTCCCCGTCTCCGATCCATTTGATAAGAGCATGGCAAAGCACCTCGCAGCCAGCCAGAATTGCACGCCATGTTTGGCTTGCATGTCTTTTCCTTGAGCATTCCATAAACTCAGAGTCGTGGAAATATTAACCTTTTAAAACTCTAGAACATAAGGATTCAGGACTAGAGACTATCCTCCATCCTTGTTTCCCCAACATGGCGAGATTGAAAAGACGCATATCAGGAAATCCCATCCCTCCATTGCATTTTGGTTGAACTAAACGATCCCATTTCATCCAATGAATATGGCGGTTGTCAGATGAGCTGCCCCACCAATAGTTCACAATGAAAGATGTCATCTTGCTGTTGCAAGTGTCCATTGGCAGCAAGAAGCAAGAAGCAGCTAATCAAATATGTCGGGGCCACTTGTGCAACAGATTTAAGAGAATAATCTCCCTTCCTGGGCAGCTAGCTTCCCTTCCACACCAGCTCCAATGACTCCTTCCACACCGCTTGATCAGCCAATTGTTGTAGCAATCCCCAAATATATTTCCGCTAGCGCTTCACATTGAATATCCAGCCCATTCTGGATCGCTTCTTTCATCACATCCCTGCAGTTTGTGCTGAAGAAAACTGTTGATTTATCTTTATTGACAAGCTGGCTCTTTACAATATATACGTAGAATCCGCCTTAGACGATCAGCCCCTATTTGTGACGCTTCTGAAAAGACAATGCAGTCATCTGCGAAGAGAAGATGTGATATCTTGGGCAAGTGCACACTAATTCGGACACCCCTTGCGATATGCATTGGGCAAATTGCATTAAACATTTGAGATAGACCTCCGAAGCATGACAAGAAAAAGATACGGTGAGATAGAATCTCCTTGCCGAATACCCATTGTCAGTCTCAAACTTTCAGTAAGAGAACAATTAATCTGAATGGAAAATGAGTCAGATGTTACACACCTCGTGATCAACCTAACAAAATCTTCATGAAAACCCAATTTGGCTATCATTTTTTCCAAGCTTGGCCATATCAAGTTTTACTGCACACACTCCCATTTTCCCTTTCTTCCTCTTGAGATAATGAGTACATTCATAGGTGATTAATATATGTCGTAATTAAACGCCTAGGTACAAAGGCACTCTGCTCTTCTAAGATGTTCTCATCAAGGAACACTCTAAGTCTATTAACCAATACTTTTGAGCAGATCTTGTAAAGGACATTGCAAAGTGAGATCGGCCTAAATTTCTTGATCCCTTGCGGATTCTTAACTTACATAATGAGGATGATGGTTGTTTCGTTGATCCCTTTAGGCATCACACACCACCACCCCCCACATTGAGGAAATCAAGTACCGCAACTATGGCACTTTGGTCTATAATGTCCTAGTGACACTGGTAGAACCTACCCGTGATATCCAGCCTTGGAGTTTTATTTACCCCCATCACAAACAAAGCCTTCTCTACTTCCTCCACTTTGTATGGCTTGATCAGCTCTGAATCCATATCATCATCCACTTTCTTCGGCACATGATTCTATATTGCATGCAGATTGAGATCATCCTGAGCTGAGAAGACATTTTTGTAGATAAATCTTTACAGTCTCAATATCATCCTGATTCAACGCCATCGAGCCATCTTCCCTTTTCAAGACTGCAATCTTGTTTCTATGTGTTCTCTCTTGATCTGGCTTGAAAAAACGATGTATTACGATCCAATCCCTAATCCATTCAATCCTAGAATGTTGCCTCTACATAATCTCCTCCATTGTCAATAGTTCAGCCGTTATTTGACATAATATGTCACTCCCTCCTCGACGGTCCCGTGTGTACCTACTGCCTCGTCACTGGTTCCAATTCTTTTCGTAGCGAATTAAGATTTTTTCGGACCGATCCAAAGGAGTCTCTTTCCATTGCTGCAATGATTCATGCATCCGTCTAAGCTGGTTAATCATTTGTCCAAGTGAACTATGATTCCCAGCAGTGTCGCATGTGTTATGGATAATAGCCATGCAGGATTGATCTCTTCTCCACTTGTTCTCATACCGGCACTGTTTTTTCTGCCTTCTAGCTCACCTGACAGAATTTTTACATTTAGCACCAAATAACAATTATCAGACTTAGCCATCTGTACATGCCAGATCTTTATTTCCTCAAAAAGATCCAAGAATGTTCCATTAGCAAAGCTCCTATCAAGTCTAACCTTGATATTACGTCCCCCTTGCTACCGGTTATCCCAAGTGAACAGGAGACTAATGAAGCTTAGATCAATGAAGCCACAATGATTCAACGCCTCCCGGAAACCATCCATTTGGTGCTCCGTTCTCCCCACACCACCAAATTTCTCATTTGCCTCAAGGACTTCATGAAGTCAGCAGCACACGACCATGGCAGATTACTTCGATCTTTAAAGAATTTGAGACAGCCCAACTTCTCTGTCCTAGTTCCCTCCTTGGCCCACCATAGAATCCCGTGAAGCGCCACTTCTCCTGTTGGGATGCTGGATCAAGTATCACCACATCCATGTGAGTTTTGTCATAGCTCTCCACCTTCATCACAATCTTCCTGTTCCAGAGAAGTGCGAACCCTCCACCTTGCCCGTAGATGCGCACTCCTAAGCCATTTGGGAAGCAATTGGAACGTTCTGCCCATCAATTCTATCAAAAAATAAATAGGTTTCTATGAAGAATATTAGAACTGGGCGATGTAGCTCCCACAAGCTTCGAATTTTATGAACTGTCTCGGGTTGCCCCACACCCTGGCAGTTCAAACATAAGATTTGCATTGTGCTCGGGAAAGATGCCACTTGCAGCCGCCACCGATCGTGCAATTGTATTATTTTGTGTCATCTTCTGCTTCTTTGTTTGCTCATCTAAGACACCTTCATTCACCTGAGTCTGGCCAAGCAAACAACCCTGTCATTTACTATTCCAGTAAGCATAAGCGCCGAGGTATCCTTAGGGTATTCAAGTCCAGGACCACGGATAGGCTCAATCCCGTCCCTTACATTTCCTCTTCCTATAGACTATCACGGTGCAGTCTTCTTAATCTAGAATAGCTGGTGACTGGCATTGCTAGCCATCACATCTTTGTCTGAGGATTTCGGTGCTACACATTACTTGAGTGGAGACATCGATCCCTCATCATCTCCCTTGTGGCCGGCTTGCTTTGCCGCCTCCATCAGCTGGACAATGTCCATCAGCATCCTAGTCGAGCTATTTACATTGCGTGAGACTGTCGATGATCTGCTACCATAAGAATCAGCAGTGGCATCAGCACAAATATGTAGTTTTCTTCTATGCTCCTAGCATCAGCACATGAAGCTTAATATCATAAGGTAGTTTGCCGATCGCATTCCTAGCTACCGGCGATCCACAGGTATCCTTAGAGTGTCCAATTATGCCACACAAAAAACAGTAATACGGAAGTTACTCATACTACAAATCGAACCACTCCAGTTCTCCTGTTATAATCATCTTCAAAAGCAAACGTCTTCTTATGAGCTTGTTGACTTCAATGGCCACACGAGCATGCAAGAACACGCCGCTTGCTCTGCCATCTCCATGTACATCCAATCTAATAATGTCATCCAACAAACCCATCACACGAGAACCCCTATGTCGATTCATCCACCCGAGCGGTACGTTCAGAATTCTTGCCTAGATTTCCATCCAATTAAACATAATCTCATAGATCTTTTTATGGTCCAATAAATAGTACCTCGAGATACCGGTACCTCAAGGTACTAAAATAAAATCTAGTCATCAATTCATCATACTGGTACATTGAGATATGAAAATAAATGGTTGGATCGTGTTTTGGTGCCTTCAGTACCGTAACTTGAGGTACCATTTGTTGGACCGTAAAAATTCTCAATCTCATATGGCTTCCAAGTCTTATCATACTCCCGCAGGATAATCGCATGCTTTCCAACCATCCATGGGGAGCCTGACAGGACCCAATCCCTATCAACCAGGCATCCAAATTCAGCTACAAACAGATTATTACCGTTTTCTTCGATTGCCCCATGCCAGCCTTACCCCCCGGGTCATGTTGACATGCATCATCGAGGGAGAAAGAACCTTCCCCACAAGCACATTC
>CM002484.1:10070991-10082852 GCA_000325765.3 Leersia perrieri
TGCTTCGCTAAAACTCGCCGGAGGCTGCCACGACGTGAAGCCATGGTGTTCGCCGTCGCCATCGACCTCGCCTCCGGTCTCTGTTCGCCGTCGTTCCAGAAGCTGAAGAACAGCATCGTTTCTACCTTTGGCAGTGCCTCATCAAGCTCGTCGTCGTCTCTTTTCCAAGCCGAAGATCACCGAAGCTCGATCGGGTTTGTGCGGAGGAGCAGAACCTCACAATCTGTCACATTCTGCAGCAGCCTTCTTAGCATGTGAGTTTGATGTTTCTTCAAATTCTTCCTTTGCCTTCTTCAATACTGGTAATTTTGATCAGTCCTCATAGAACAATTTTGAGCCATCCACTGTATCCATATAATTCTGTTCTTCTTTTTCATCAATGACATGTGGGTCCATTTTACCGTTTGTCATCCACCTAAAGATTAATCTATCTCTCCGGAGATTTTTATTTTAATCTTTGTCTCGGTTATAAATCATCTGTAAATTATTTAATTAATTGGAATAGTTGTTTTTTTAATAGGTTTAATTGGAATAAATTGGTAAAATTGATATCTAATTAATCTGAACTTGGAACGAGGTCGTTCCAGTTCCTAAATTAATCTAAAATTAAAATATATATGTTTGTTTATTTTTTATGTATTGTTATTTGGAGTTTTTAGTCTTTTTCCACGTTTTGCATGTAGTTGCTTAGTTTGTGTCGTTTCGGAGGAGCGCGTCTTCGATGGACAAGCTACGGAGGACAAATCGAAGACCGTCAGTTGTAAAGGCAAGTCATACAGTCAAACTACCTTTGAGCATGTTGAACCTTTCTTTACGGCCCATTTGATCTTGATCACCTTTACATTGATAGACTGGGTATTATAATTTGACTAGCTAGAACTTTATGGTTCGTCTCTATTGGAGTTATGAATAATTCCTGGTTTGGAGAACTCTGTTTATCAATTTTGTCATTTTTGTGCCTCGGCTGATTCCTGGACAAGGATAAACACGCATTTTAAGCGTGCGGAATTTCGGATAGAAATTCCGGGCGTGACAGCCACCCTCTCCCTCTTTTCTCTCACTCTCTCCCGGCGCCGGTGGATCCATGCCGGGCTGCTGGGCTTTGTGGGCTGGGCTGGGCTTGTATTTTTTAAAAATTATTGTATTATTGTACTGTAAATGATTGAATAAAGCATAAAGTTTTAATGTATTTCGTATTTTTGTGTGTATGGAGCCTGTTATTTCTATAATAATAATATATAACATATAATTTGACACGTGTTCCAATAATAGCAAGACAAGTGACGTCACGAAGTATTTCAACGACGATTTTGGGGCATTTCTATGACGTAATATCATTGTTTCTGTGACGTTCTGCTTCGTCATAAAATTCGGCATGTTCTATGACTAGACTGAGCTTCGTCACTGGTGAAACTAGTTTTATGACGAAATCGTCATATTCGTCATTAGTAAAGTAACATGACGCTCCGTTTTTGACGAGTTCAATTTCGTCACTAGTTCGTCATAGAATTTTCTTTGTGACGAATTTGACATCTACTATGACAATAATGTTTCATCACAAATAAACACATTTCTACTAGTGGGGTCCAGTCCGACCGACCTCTCAGGGATATCCTGGGACTTCTCCAAATTGGCTTCCAAATTTATATATCTTTCCATGTAGCCAAATTTGGGTGTCAACACATGCCCCCTGCCTTTTTGGTGAGCTTGAGAACCAAAAGGCATTCCATCAAGGGGTCTAAGGGCAATAATGATTACCAGCCATAACACCTTTCAAGCGTCTTGCCAAACACTTAGAAAGTATTTTTTAAGATACTTCCTGTTTAACGCACGTTGAAATCGTTCTCCATGCAAATTTTCTACAAATTAAGCATTGCCATGACCAATTTGCACAATTCGGTAAGGACATTCCCAACTTGGTGACCATCTACCGAGTTCCTTAACTTTAGATCCTAATGGCAAAATCGTCTTACATACTAAATCCCCAACTTGAAACGATTTTGCTTTGACTCTCTTATTATAAGCTTTGGGTACCCTCCTCTTATCTCTCTCAACAACATCCAAAGCTCTAAAACGTTTATCGATCACTTCATCCGACCCATCCATCATCAAATGAGAATATTCACTGGCTGATAAACCATCTTGCTTTAGCAATCTAAGTGAGCCAAGATTTACTTCAACAGGTAAAACGGCTTCTTGTCCATAAACCAACTCAAAAGGAGTAACCTTAGTAGCACGATGCCTAGAAATTCTATGTGCCCACAAAGCCTCAGAAAGCACCTCGTGCCACCATTTAGGACATTCCTTAATCTTCTTTCTAATCAATTTAATCAAAATCTTATTACTTGACTCGGCTTGACCATTAGCCTGAGCGTAGTAAGGAGAAGAATTGAGCAATTTAATACCACAAAATTCGGCAAAATCTTTATTTTCTTTGGACATAAATGAAGCACCTTTATCGGTAGTTAAAGTATGAGGATTTCTGAATCTATGCATAATATTAGTGATAAAATTGATTACCTCCTTATGAGTCATACCTTTGTTGTTGGCAGTGGCCTCTTGTTGTTGAGGATATCCTTTAGGTACCTTGCATAAGTGGGCACCTACTTGGCGTCCAGCAAAGGCACGTTGATGTGGATCTTCTGGATGTTCTCCAGGAATCGAGAGAACTGCTCATCAACAGAAGGTTTTCAGCGCCTCTGCGAAAACGGCAGCAGTGTGGTGTCGAAGTATTCCTTCGGCGTTGGCTTCTCGGGTTCTGCTACCTTCTCAACAACAGGTGTAGATGGTACCGCTTCCTTCTTGTTGCTGCTGGTTGTACCTGGATGTCGGAATATGGCGGATCCCGACTGGACTTACCTCCCCTCGTGGTGATCGTCTGGTTCTCGAAAGTAGATGAGAAACCTTCTAATTTAATGTTTATATTTTCTAAGATCTTATCTGTGGCAGCCATTTTCTTGTTTAGACCATCATTAATTTTGGACTTACCATAGATAGCATCTCTCAAAGAGGTTGGACCAGATGAGTTACCTTGTCCGTTGTTGTTGTTGTAGTTTGTTCCCTCCTTGGTAGTAGGGGCATGATTGATTCCACCTCTAGCCTCTGTGTGGACGGAAGCTGTTTCTGCCCATGCATCGCTTCAACATAGGTCTCGGGACAATCGTTCCCGGAATGACCTTTGTTGCCACAAATCTCGCATGTCATGTGCGAGTCTAGGGCGTTGACGGTTCCTTGAGGTCTTCCTCTCTCCTAACCATCAAACTTCTTCATCAGAAGGTCGATTTTGGCAGCGAGCACATCTATCTACTTAACGGTGTGGATTCCTCGTTGACAGGACTGGAGTCGCTCGTCGCTCGTCGCTCCAGCCCATGTTGGAGACCATCTTCTCGATCATCTCCATAGCCGTTTGAATAGTTTTGGAGAAGAAGGCTCCTCTAGCTGCCGCATCCAGGTGGTCGCGGGATGACGGGACAAGTCAATTGTAGAAGCACTACAGGATTAGCCAGTCGTCCATCCCATGGTGGGGACATGCGATGACACACTCCTGCAGTCGCTCCTAGGCTTCTGGTATTGACTCGTCCTTCTTCTACTAGAAGCTTGAGATTCTCCCACGAAGGACATTTCTCCTGCCCATCGGGAAGAATTTCGCCAAGAATGTCGTGGAACATTTGTCCCAGGAGTTGGCAGTAGCACGGTTGGCGTAGAACCACTACTTCACCTTCCCAAGAAGGGAAAACTAAAACAGACGGAGTCTGATGGCATCCATGTTGACTCCCTTCACCTTTTATGTCACACCCTGGAAAAACGATTCTGGAATGCTAGTGTATAGTTCCCTCCTCCTAGGATTTGGCAGGGTACACAATTGATAACAAATCACACCTTACAACTTGTTCTAATACAAAGGCATTAACAAAGCCTGACAACCAAAAGAGAAACGAACAAAAGCTACAGCAGACTAAGCGAACAGCGGCTCCAACTCACAAGCGCTTAACTGGGGTATAAGCCACGGTTCCACCTTCAGGATGACACCTTCAAGCTTCACTTGACTGGAGAGAAGACGTGCGCAAGGATGAGTACTCGAAAGCACTCAGCAAGCCATGTGGGAATGCAGTAATAGATGCACGGGATATCAAACGATAAAGGCTTATAGGGCTATTTTTGCGAAAGCTGTAGTTTAAAACTCATTTTATTTCCAAACCAAGTTTTAAAAACACGAGTCTAATCTAAAGCTCATAATTCCACAGGTTCATCAATTTACAGCTAAGTCCTACGGATTACATCACCATGCAACCGGGGCAGTACCTAGAACCCACCAGTATTGTACCTATCCACTATGTCCCAACCAGGTGATCCCACCAAACTAGGGTTTTTAAAACATAAAACTAACCTCAAGACCATTGCTCAGCATGTCCATGACCGAGGGCGCGGCTATTCAAATAGGTTTTATACTCTGCAGAGATTGTACAGCTTTACCCACAAGACACTTCCTTAACAGCATGTGATCCATGTGTATCGCAGAGATACCAGAAGTACTAAGGCTATGTCAAAATCCTTTCTATAGCCATCCCAAAGTAGTGGCTCCGCCTCCCCAAATTCCCTAGAACTATGCACCAAGTAGCACAGGCGAGCCAAGATCGGCAGTCGTTTGGTATAGACCCATGCACCAAGTAGCATAAGGATCCGACCACAGGAACCCCATTTGGTAACGAATTATAGTCTAGATTAGGACTCCCGATAAGAGACGAGTGGTCGTACGAGTAAGGCTTTGCACTGGAGTCTCTTGGACTGGTCCTTAACCTTCCTAAGTGCCACCCACGGCAACCTAGGTTAGGTCCCACTTTTGAAAACTAGTTTTATTTCACAAACCATCCCATATGTCATCTTCGACTAGCAGGCTGAGCCGACAAACCCAGTCAATGTTTTAGTTTAGTTATGGATTCCCCAATTATGTGAAACACTAGTTGATATCTAAGCAGGGCTAAGCAGATCATAAAAGATTAACCCGTCTATCAGATAGGGTACCAGTTACTCCAATTTTATTTTGCCTATAGGTAACAAAGGATAGCATCAAGGTATTCAACTCATTGTATGGCTATAATTAATAGGCATAGTATAGGTATTTGTGGCTAATTAAAACAGCTGACATGAATTGTACCACGCGCATTTACTAAAGCATATGCAATTTAAATATGAAAACAAAGTAGCTTTTAATAAAACTAGGCTCAATGATGATCAAGGAATGTATGACTTGCCTGTATCATTCTCTCAAACCTCTTGAACTTCTCTAGCGAACTCGAACTACACGGCAAACGGCTTCCAAACGGTGAAAAACTACACAAACGGTGAAAAAGCTAAACAGCTAGAGAAGACCCAAAAACAGTACATGAAAGCACATAAAAAGGTTCTTTAGTTTATAGCGAACAATTAGCAATTTGAACGGGTCAATTCCGAGTTCAGATGACCAAGTTATAGCCGTTTGAATTTTAGATGTTCTTTACACGCAACTTAATGATTTCTTGTATTCACTTTTAAACCCTAAAAAGAGGAGAGGACACCACTAAGGTGCTGTCCTACGAGGATAAACACGCATACTGGAGGTACACAGTGAAACCCTAAAGCTAATCTACTACTAAACAACAAAGGGAGAGGCTCCGGTTTCTCACCTTGCGAAAACGGCGGCAAAATGGTGAATTGACGAACTCCAGCGAACTTCCGGCGATCTTCCGGCGAACTCCGGCGACGGCGACGGCGGCGGGGACGCTAGGCGGTGGCGGCGGCTTAGGGCAGGGGCGAGGGTTTGGTGGAGGCAAGGGGCAGGGGTTGCTAGCTATTTAAAGGAAGAGGTGGGCTTGTTTTAGGGCCAAAGGGAAAACGAAAAGGTGTCATACTTGATTAGGATTAGGACAAGGTTTCCTTGGGAGGCAAGGAAAGCAAAGAGGTGGGAAAGGAAAGGAGAGGGAGAGAGGTGGCCAGCCGGCTAAGAGGGGGAAAGAGGAGACCGACTCAAGAGGGAGAGGGGCGGTGCGCACGGGAGAGGAGAGGGAGGCGCGGCGGCGGCCTGGGCCCGGGTGGCCGGCTAGGGGGAGAGAAAGAGAGGGGGAGAGAGAAAGGAAACAAAAGAAGGGGGCAAAAAGAAAAAGGAAGCTACTACTCTTTCTGTTTAACTTCCATTATTTTTATTTCCTTTTATTATTTGGTTGTTGTTGCTTGAAAATTAATTAACTTGCTCTGTAAATTCAATATACATTTTTTGCCGATTTTTTGACCGGGAGTAATTTTAAAGGAAGAATTCTCCGAGTCTTACTTGAATTTTTCTTGCACCAATTTATTGTTGATTAACTCTCCTTTGATTTCTTTTATTCCAGTTAAACAACGATTTATAAAACTAAGGATTTATCAGGACGTTACATTTTACAAGTGTAAGTTTATCCTAACTACTATTTATCATGTTGGCTGACCCCTGTACAATGCAATGTAGCTAAGCATACACCCTCCCGATGCATCGCATTACTACCCCGGGTTACCTAGTTCCTTATGACAACCTATCACAGTTATACAACCGAAGCGGGATACGGAGGTGTATCGAATCCCAGGAAAGTTTGTGTAGGTATATGTACTGGGGGGACTCCCGTACTGAGCTGTCACTTTCAGCGGCCTGCAAATCACCCAAAGTACATACACCCAAATAGCGGCAAGTCGTAGCCTAAGCTCCATGCTTAAACTACTCCTCACTACTCTAAATCTAAGCTTTTGAAGTAGAGTAACTAAGTCCCGAACCCATGTCCCTAGGCTTAGCCTAAGCAGACTATACCAGCATCAATGCAAATCCAACAAGATGTATTCGCATGATTTATACTAATTAAGCATAGACTAAACATGGCATTCATATTCTATGATTGGAATAAGATACCAGCTTATATAAAGAAGACTATTATAATGAATATTGGAATGTCTTAAAAGAAGAAGGAAAAGCTATAAAACTTTACCGAATTCCCAAAGACTCCGCTGGACTTGGAACTATACTAATCCTATTCCACCAGTACTATACTAATACTAACTTTATAGAGTAGCTTGAAGCCTTACTTTGGTGTGTGCTGGAGAGTAAGTGTAATCCTTTTATAGGCTCTCAATGGCGGCAGCTGGAACAGGAAATGATGCCCATACCCTTCACAACCACCATCAGAAGAGCATCAGGGACGTACACATGCAAGGGCGAGGTGAGGCGGCGCTAAAGTGGTTTGGCCGAAACCCTGGTTCAGCCGAACCAGGAAACCAGCCCACCGACCTCTCCTTCGTCTAGTTCTTTGACAGGTGGGTGCTTATGCCGGTTTGAGGTGCAATGGCGGTTTTCTTGGCCATTATCCCTGTCAGGTGGGCCCTCTTATCTCCAAGCTTGCTTGGAAGTAAGGTTTCCTCCATTATCTTCTCCATTTTGTATTATTTTCCCTACAAGCAAATATTTGCAAGTACAAGTGGAAATAGTTTATTCTGAAATAAATATGCATTGCAAGCATAGCTAGTTCTTCTCTACTTTAGTAATACTGACGGTCGAAATTGGTCGATAACAACCGTCAACACCATTGTGCCTTGCCCTATAAATACCACTCAGCTGGGAGGGAATTCCGCACCATTTCAACTCATTTTCACTCCCTCTCAAGCTCCCGCTTTGCTCCAAAGTTTCATTCCTAGAGTTGCAAAGATTGTCCATTAGTTGTTGTCCACAACATTGCATTCTTGCTGCATATACAAGTTACTCATACTCGGCAGGTAGAAATTTTGCTAGCCTTACCCACGCCCGAGTCTTGCCTTTTCCACTTGTGCAAGATGAAGGGTCGACTCACTCGCCTGCTCAAGCGAGGGTCTGGCTCTCACTCACGCCATCACCAAGAAGAGACGAGTGGAGACTCCTCTGCAGCATATAACGCATGCAAGTACATATTATTTATCGATATAGTTTCATTTTTACAAATCTTCCCTTAGAATTATATACGATACCTTGGAATACTTTCAGGTGAAATGCTACAATTGTATATCCGTGCGCTTGTGGGTGTATTTCTGTAAACCATAGATTACCATTGATATTTTGAGCCACCGTTGTTGGGAATTATATTTCCAAGGATGACGATAAGAAATACCAACAGCTACACCCTATATGGGTCTCGATGCCCATGAAGCAACATCCAAACTCTCACGATGAGTGTGGCCTAGAATTCACAACGTAGCTATTATATTGCCTAATGCCTAGCCTTACACCAGCACGATGCGTGTTACTCCGCACTACTAGCAAGCTAGGCCGCTAGGAGGCAGGCCTTCGCCTTACCCTAGCGTCGTAGGCACAGCCCTTGGGCTCCCCGCGAGGCATGACACCATTGTATTGGACAAACTAGTATGCCCGGACTACCCACTCGGGGCAAGCGGATAGCTCCTCTGAATCATCGCATAGACTAGCTCATACTTCACCGGCCTACCAAGATGAAGGCTAGATATTAAACAACTTAATAAGCTAAGGTCATCCCATAATGACACATATGGCAGTACTGTATACCTTGCTGGTGACATAGAGTTCAGTCCCCCCCACCCACCTGTCGGTGTACAACTACTACCATATGTACACCACTCGCCGCCCAAGTCTGAAATTTAGATTTTTATGACTTTAATACACAAGTACTTCCAAATGAACACTCTTTTTTTCATTTGTATTCAAAATTCTAGGTTTCACATTTCAAATAAGTAGTAGTGATTTTCAAATCCATAGCATAGCATAAAGCGACACATATTATGAATAAGCACCCATTAAGTACATGTAAGGCGACATAATTCGGTCCAGGTTTGGTTTTAGTATGGAAAGTGGATTGCCAAGGTGAGTCATGCAACAATTTGGGTGTAATTACCATTACCACATTTTTCATAAATTTAAACAAATAACTAGACATTGCATGCAAGATTTACAATCAAAATACTTTGCACAATAAATCATGGGATCAAAGTGTTCAAATGAGGGGCTAAACTTGCCTTGGTCAGCAAAACTTCACTCAAATCAGAAAAATTGATAGCAAAACTGATCGCTTTACCCCCAACGATACCGTTTACCTTATGCAATTTTTTACGCCTGCTTGATAAATACACAAATATGCATAAGAACCAATATTTATGAGAGTGCATGTGATGCATGCTGTAGTCTCCTATGGGTCTGATAGGGTTATGGGCAAACAAATTTTCATTCCATTTATTTGTATTTAAGTATTTTAAATTTGCATATTTAACCTAGTTGTTGGTGTACAAAATTTTTGTGTACATGAGTCAAGTGTCCCAGCCAATTCCCAGGTTACAGGAAGATATGGTACTGCTGTACAAGGCCTACAAAATTGGTTTCACAATTTTTGGACTTATTATGGATTTTATACAGATTTTACAAGGTTGCATATTTAAATTAAGCTATTAATCACTAAGTGGTGTTTCATACAAGAAAGTGGAAAGTTTTATGTTTCTAGTACACAGAGAATGTTTTCACGAGTTGAACAAAAGGGGTTTCATAATTTTTGAAGCTTGGATGAATTTCCTATAGATTTTACAAGTTTCAGCAATATTTGATAAAACTTATTTGCTACACAAAATTTAAGAATATTTTTTTACAGAAGAAGTCATGTTTGATCTTACAGTAAAATAGAGCAGGATTTTATGAATCAAAAAAATTGGTTTGACCTTATTTGGAGCTATGTTGAATTTTATATGAATTTTACAATTTACACTAATTTTCAGGTTTACAGAACTATTTTAGTCATTTTCCTTATTATTTCGAAATTCTAAATCAAGTGGGGCTTACACGTCAGTGACACAATATTGCATAAAACCCCTGAAAATCCTAGGGTTTAACCCGCGGTCCCTAGCATCATGGGAAGTAGTGTTTCATTAAGAGTACTCAAAGTTTTAAGTTATTACAATTAGGTCCTTTGCTCCACTCATAGAGTAGCATTTTACAGATTAAACCTTGCAAGTTTTAAATTGTCGCTAATTACATCCTTGTGCTCTAATTATGCTAGGACCACACGTCAGTGGGATGGTGATGGCGGGCGGGACTGCACCGGCCGGCAAGGCAGCGAGCTTCGCCAGAGCACCTGAGGCGAACGACGACGAACTAAAGGTTGTGGCCAATACGAAAAAAGTGCACGGTTTCGTGACGAAGCTAGGGGGTGGTGATGTTACTGCCTTTGGTGACCGGGATCATCGCCGGTGACGGCGAGAGCGGCGGCACCATACAGGTGCATGGGTCAAATGGCGCTAAGGGCTTGGATGTAGTCGTATGCTGTGCAAATCATGTCCCTAGGGGTTCATTGAGGCTCACCAAGTGGCTAGAAGAGGACGGCTGCACCCAAGATGCGACGGCGGTGGTGAACGATAGCCGGCGGTGGTGGAATCCCTTAGGTTCACGGTGCGAGCATTGTTCGGAGGTTGTCCTACAGATCGATCGACAAACGAATGTTTCTTAGGCCCTAGGGGTGCAAGAAGACACCCCAATTTTTCTAGAGCTCACCAGACAGATAGAGATCGGCGGCGGCGGCGGCGGATCGGTGTCAGTGGTATGGTGGCACGACGATCTGACCAACAGCCACCGAAACCAAAACACGCACACGGTTAGACATGGCTTAAGTATGGTCCGGCTGCGAGGAATCGATTGGGATCTCAGTAGACGTAGTGGAGAACAACAATGAGAACCGGCGGCCAGAGAGGAAGGGGATGACGACGATCTATATGCACGGGCGAAGACATAAGATGGGGCTTGTGCTGGAGGTCATCACCGAGCAGTCGAAGACGACGGTGAAGTCGCTTGGCCCACAGTGGACGTGAAGGATGAATGGTGGAGATCTTAGCGATGACAGTCCAGAGCTCCAGCAACGAGATCAACTACGCGTCAAGTTTTCGACCTAGGGAAAAGAGAGCAACAAGGGTAGGGTTTGGTTAGGCGTGCGGGGGCGAACTCAATTGTGCAGATCGACAACGGCGAGGCTCACCCGAGCACGAGCGCGTCGGCGGCGAGTTCACCGGAGCCGAGGAAGACGATAGCGTTTCTCGTATTTCCTGGGTTCTCGGAGGCTGCAAGCTACTGGAACGTGGTTAGGGAGCTCAGGGACGCGTGCGGGTGGAGTTTTGTGCGAAGACGGCGAGGTGGACATGACGATGTCACAGTGGCAAACGCCCAGGGGTGGCATCGCGAGTAAGGGCACGTGTGGGCTGTCGTGGCACGTCTCCTTGCATTCCCAGGGTGCTAGAGCAGGGAGTGAGCCTTACATGTGTGTCCCAGGGCCTGTGGGGCCCACTCGAAGGCTTCTTGTCAAGGAATGAGCTGAAAGGATGACGTTGAGATCAGCTGTTTTGTCCTCCTTGTTTAATTAAGCTAATCTGCTGTTTACAGGGAGTGTTGGGCTCTTATCTCTCTCTGTAATTGTACTACAACTTTGCCTAACTGATTTCCCATAGAAAGATTTGGAGCTAAGCTAGATGATTATGCAAAGTGGCTAAGTAACATAGTTCCCAGGTTTTTCCAGACTTGGAATATTTTCTAAGCCCTGGATAGTTGATGCATTCAGTTTTAAAGAGAAGAATTAGTATAGCTAGAGGATGAATTAGTTCAAGCTAAAGCTGGGGTTTGCACTAGACGTGTTGATGCACATTTTAGTTGAAAAGGATTCACTTTAACAGGTCTAGCTAAATTTTGGCAAATGCCTAAAGTTTAAATAAGAGTTCTGAAAATTCCAGATTTTAGAGATTCTAAAGTAGATCATGAAGGTACTAAGTGAAGTGATAAAATTCACAAATTTGCAGGTTGCCTATTCATTATGTGAAGTTCATTTGAGAAAATTTTC
>CM002484.1:10082952-10097304 GCA_000325765.3 Leersia perrieri
CAACCGCTCAGCCAGGCCAGCTCAGCTGCCGCCGCCGCCACCCGATCGCTGCTCCCACTCGGCCTCCGCCACCCCACCGCCTCCCCTCCCGCCGGATCTAGCGGAGGGGAGGCCATGCGCCTGCCCGCCAGCTCGGCCACACGCCCGCAGCCACCCGGCGCCGCGCCCTCTGCACCGCAGCCGCCGTCCGCGACGCGTCATCCGCGTCGTAGATGACGCGCTGCGCCGCCTCCTCCGTGCCGCGCCACCCGCTCCGCCGCCGGGTGCCCCTCCCGCGCCGTCGTCTCCGCAGAGAGGACAGGAGAGCGAGAGGAGAGAAAGATAGAGACGATGAGCGAAAGATAGCGATGGGAACAACCTCATCTCAGTCTTATCCAAATCGCTCTCTCTCTCTGCTTCGCGACGAAAAAAATAAGAGGGGCAGGCAGTGGAAATATTTAGTCCCAGCTGTGCTCACCAACCGGTACTTAAAAACCCTTGACAGGTTTAAAACTAGGGTTAAAGTAGATATTTAGTCCTGGTTGATACCCAGGACTAAAGATGTCCCGCCCGCATGTCTTGTTTTAAACTGGGACTAAATATATCTTTAATTTCGAAACTAATGTTGATTTCGCCCCTCCGGTCAAAAACCGTTTCTCCAGTAGTAACTGCATCTGATTTTATGGATATGTTGAGATTATTGCACGCACCCAAAATGAGGCAGATGATTAATAAATACATTTAGTTAAGTATTAATTAATACAAACTTTGTTTGATTTTTAAGAACATGTACATAGATTCTTTTTTCTCAGGGACGAGGGAACATACAGGAATAAGTTTATTTTGGGTCTCTCATCTTCAAGTCTGATCTAAAAATCGTCCCTCAACCCCAATACCAGAAATGTTTACCCCTAAACTTATGAATACCATTCAAATCAGGTCCTTCGTCAGTATGCGTGGGTGGTTTTGATGACGTGGCATCATGGGGCCCACATGTCAATATTAAAATAAATCCCTAGATGCTTAAGTGGCAAAAAATAAAAATGGGCCCATATTCTATCTTTTTATCTCGCTCCTCTCGATTTTCAGACTGGACGCGAAGACTAGAGACAAAAATGAAATTATTACAACCATATGCGTGTGTCTCTGTCTTCTCTCCTCTCAGACACGACCATGCGCGTCGGGCCCGTTGTTTACTTGGCCCCCACAAGAATTTTGGCACGATGATAGCCCTAGGCCTTCCTGTCAGTCCCCTCCCCGGAAGCCAGCGCCGCTTCACGGGCTCACCACGTTGAGCACCGACCCATTTCAGGCGAGCTCGCCCGTCGCCTGCGGGCAGCGGCGCCGGTGCCCTGCTGCTTCCTTCCTCCGCATCCTCGCTGGCCAGAGAGCGCCCGTCCTCTTCCTCCTCCCTACCCGCACCTTTTCACTTTTCCTTTATTCAACCTTACCTTCTCTTCTAGATCTGGAACACGGAACCATTTTCCTTTGCCTTACCTCCCCTAGTACAAGTTACATATATCCAAAAAAAGTTCCCGCAAAAAAAAAAAAGTTACATATATCCAAAAAAAGAGTGCATAGACGATTTTCTGTTTTCATCACGCGTTTTTTCAGCCGTTGGATAGCTTTACGATTCGTGCGGCAACCCTAATCCCCTCCTTCCCTCCCGACGCAGCCGCTGCTCCTCCTCCCTCCAAGCGGCGGCGACGCCCATCTTCCCCGTCTCCGGCGGCCGGAGACGCCACGCCGTCCATTTCCGAATCAGTACAACCCCGAGATCCCCCGGCCATCCCTCTAAATCGGGGAAGACCTCCCACTTCCCCACCCTCCTCCCCCACCCCACCCTCGAGAACCTAAATCGTAGGACCTCCGCCGGAGTTCGGTCCTCGCCTGAGTACGGCCGAGCTCGCTGGGGAAGAAGCAAGAGCGCGAATCGCGAAGCAAATCGGAAGGTCAGTAAATCGCGTGATTCTTCACCAGAAATCACGCGAGTGTTGTCTAGCAAAATCGAAAAAAATGGGGTTCAGCTAATCCCCAATGCCGCAAGTTAGGTCCGCCCTTAATTGTATATTCGGCTTATTTCTGCTATTGATGTGATTCCATTATCCTTCCACCACAGAAGGGCATCTGAAAATTGTCTGCGATGGCGGACGGGTCATTTCTTGATCGGATGGTTTCTCAGCTTCGGTCAACATGCAGGTGAAATTTTAGGTTACTTTTTTTTTTGTTCTGGATATCTAATTTTTCAGCTGGTATGGATCTTTTATTTTGGGGAATTGGATCACTTTGGTAGAATATTGATGCCACAAAACTTGCTATAGAGAAAAACTAACATATACAAGTAAAAGTAGTGAATGGTTACACATGTTTGCCTCATCGCCATCTTTGTTAACTGGTTGATTATTGTACTACAACAGCCATACAGTATCTCTGAGATAATATAGACCTAATGAGCCATGTCCTGACTCCTTATTGTTTTTTCACTTTTAATGAAAATCTTATGTCTCTGTTGATTGAACGGCAGGTACTACACTGGATATCCCAAGGATCTAGGGCCATCAAGGATTATACCATTCACGTCAGAGCGTCAATTCGTGCAGCTGTTGCATGAAGGCCATCCTGTAGTTGTTGCCTTCACTATTAAGTAAATCCAACCATTCTTTTTCCTTGTTCAAGAAGAACTGGCTGAAATATTTAGTCCTCATAATTGTGGCTAATGTTCAAAATTGTTTCTGTAGGTGCACTTATACTCATCACCTTGACAAAGTACTGGAGGAGGCTGCTGCTACATTTTATCCACACATAAAGTTTGTTCGAGTAAGCTACTATGTTTAATTTTTCAAAAAACAGACAACAGTAAGTAGATCATTTGTAATGTAATTATTTAGGTGGCAAACTACATGCTTAAATAAAATTAAAGGCCTTGTATAATGGATGATATATTGAATTATTATTTGCAAGAAGCATAACTAAGGTGTTGACAAACATGAGAATGCTAATCTATTTCCCATTTTGTGGTCTCTTGTGAAAGCCCTGTGTTTTATTCCAATATATGCATGCATATTTCTGTTCATATTCTACTTTCTAGCTCATTCATAGTAGAAATATGTAGTTTAGATGTGTGGATGGTAAATTTTATTTAATTCTTGATAGTTTTTATGCATAAAAATATGCTTGTTCAATATAAAATGGATACATTTCCTAGAAATATGCAAATAACATAGTTCCATAAGGTTTCCATTACTTGTTAAATCATTCCATCAACTTTCTGTTTTCTCTTTAATTTGGATCCTTTTTTATTCTGTAACAGATTGTTCTTAAAATTTACATCATGATTATTTACCATTTCACAGTGCTGTTGCGTGACCACTTTGCCCTTAGCTCGCAAAGAAGTAATCTTTGAATATTTTTTCTGTGTGCAGGTTGAATGCCCAAAGTATCCAGGATTTTGCCTGACGAGGCAAAAGACTGAGTATCCGTTTATTGAAGTATTTTACAACCCAGAACAGGTTTTAAAATTTTGTACTTCTCATTAGCTGGTTTGCACATTCAATTTTACTTTTGTTTCGAATTTGTTGTTTAATCATCGTCATTTTACTAATTTCTACGGTCCATGTTACTGTGATGACGAGTGGCAAGATAATAGATTATGCTGCAATTTGATGGGGGAATCAACAGTGGAAATATTTTGTTCTCTCTTAGCTCTGACAATTAAAGCAATGATGTATCACTAAATTTTAAGGGGGTGGCTACAAAAACAATCTTTTCGTTCTGACTGGAGAAAAGTTTGTTAAGTTGTTTGTTTTGTTTAGGAATATAAGTATCAAATTTAATGGCACTATGCACCTTTCATGAGCTAATTTTTGACTTGTCTGATCTTTATAGTATCTTTCTATTAGATTAGATACCTTTATTTTCATTGAGGTATTTAGTATCCCTATTCGTGAAATGGAAATACAAAAAGAACCTTTTATGGCTAAGCAAATGTGTTGTTTGTTTCTTGTATTATAAGTATATCAAAATCATTTTTTAACTATGACCTGCGTAATCTGACGAGACTTTGCTATTTCATACCCCAGACATATCATATGTTTAGATTATACAGTTGTCTTGTATCTCACTATCCCCAATGATGGTGAATATTGTTGTACTTGAGAATCATGGTTGATGTGCATGACCAAAATTTTCCTAGTCTTTCTAATGACCTGCTCTGCACTTGTCAGGCTGCCAGCCAAGGAAAGGGAATAGACCCTAATGTCACAAAGTACTCGGTGAAAGTTCTCCCTGTAAGTAAATTCCAAAGAAATGGTAGTTAGCCCCTCAAACTTTATGTTTTATGTATGAATGGTTTTAGTTGCAAGAACACAACACTTATTAGCTAATTCGTGATAGAATGGTTGACATTTTTCAGTTGAACTTATGTGATGCTTTCTACTTTGTGCAGTTCAACTATGATCAAAGTGTGTATGGATTTAGGGAATATTTTAAGAAGCATGGATTTAGGTATGTTGAAACAAACTAGGTGAATTATTGAAAATGAAACGTGCAAAGTTAGCTAACATACTATCTTGAGGACGAGTTGATTATAGCTGAATGTACATGAATGCACATTCAGCCTGTACCGAAACACTCGTGTTCAAAGCTTGGCTATGTGATGCATTACCTTCAAATATTTGCTAATCGGTTCTCAATGAAATATGGGCGCGGCTATCTAGATCTCCAGTGTGCTAAGACTGGATAGATTTTACTGTGCTGTCATTTTGATGGAATCGTCGGTACATTTTCAATCCAAATTCTGTTGTAAATTCTGTTCGGCATCCCTTGTGATGTACTGATGTAGTGTGCAAAGATGAGCCGCCGTAACATATTGACGATTGTACCATAGGAGTATTAGTCAGACAATAATGTCAGGTGTTCCTATCGTCACATTTGATGTACCACTGCATAGTATAATTTGCAGCTAAACATATTTTACTTGGAACAAAACAAACTCAGTGTTTGCTAAATCCATTTCGCTTAATACGTTGCCGTGCCTCATTGCTTGATGGCAGTCTTCAGCCATGCATGACCTTCATGATCATGACAACACAAGGATGAGAGCTGGGCATTGGTTAGGATATGGTGGCATATACTTTAGGACGAAATATAGGAATTATACAGTAGACGATGAATTTGGGGGTGTGAATTCCCTAAAAAACAGTGTATGGGGATAATTCTGACGTTTTCCAACTCACAGGTTGATTCTGGAAAAGAAGCCCTGAATATTACAAACTGAACCAGATGTTACACACTTACACACCGATTTTCACAAAGAACTATTTAAACAAGTAATAAGCTAGCTGTGATTGCTTTAATCATATTAGCTATCTACCTTGCTATCCATGGACGAACGCCGCTCCTCCATTACCCCTACCTACCACCTGCGCATGCCCCTGCCTCACTGCAGCACCGCCGCTCGCCGTCGCCGGAGGAGCCCTCCTAAACCCTGCCGCTGCCGGCACGCACTGCCGTGGCACGCCGATCGGCACGGTCATCGGCCGTGTCGGCGCTCTGCCGCCGCCTCCCGCCGCTGGTGGCTTCGACGGAGCGGCCGTCAGCTTGATCTCGAACACGTCGTCGTCGACGTCGTGCACCGTGGCACGGGAGCTCGGCACGGGCCTCATGGTCACCGCCTGCTGCTGCTGCTGCTGCACCACGCCGAAGCCCTTCTCGGCGTCCGAAGAATGAGCAGCGCCGTCACGCTGCTGCTGCTGATCTCCCTTGGACGGTGGTCTCCGGCCGCCGCCGCACAGGCGGCCGTAGACGCACGCGGAGACGGCGAGGAAGGAGATGACGGCGAGGACGACGAGGACCGGGCCAAAGGAACCTGCGCCGTCCTCGGCCGCCGGCGACCGCCGGACGGCACGCTCGACGGCGACGCCGGAGTAAGGGTAGTGATCGTTGTACAGCAGGATCGGCCGAGTCAAATCGGACGTCATGCGTACACCTTGCAAATGTATACCAAAAGAAGGTGAGAGCCGGTAAGTTTGCATGTGAAATACAAGCAACAAGAGCTTGCCTTAACGATGGCTTTTTATATGTATGTCGAACTGAACGAGTTAGAGGAAAAGGGCTAAAGTTGCAAGCAACAACTCACACTGGCATCTTTGAACACTCCGGGACTCGAGAAAGAACAGCACTCTTTGTTCTTTCGTCAAGGAGGATCCGATCTAGCGGCAATAGCATTAGTGTCTTTTTAGTTCTTTCAAAATAGCTAATACATTTTTTTTAGAAACACAGGATTGGCAAAGTCACATAGGTACCTCGTTGTACCTCTAAAAAGGTGGATAGGTTCCACCCGTTAATATACCTAACCAATTAGGGTCCCTTTGCTTTAAAGGAATTGCAAAGGATTTTTATAGGATTCAAATTCCTAAGGAATTATTCCTATGTATGCCTTTGATTTGTAGGAAATGCAAATGAAACTTTTCATAGGATTGGATTCCTATAGTTCAATTCCAAAAAAAATATAACATGAAGTCTCACCTCTTTATATACATTCCTTTGTTTTTCTATAAAATTATCAAAGGGCCACCAATATATTTTCCTGTGTTTTTGGTTCATGTGGGATTTGAGTTCCCTACTACTTCAATTCCTGTGTTTTTCCTATTTCTGTATTTTTCCTATCCTGCAAATTAAAGGGGGCCTAAGTTAGGCTCACTTCGAAATACATTTTTGTTCAACTAGGAACAGCAATACAGAGTAATATCCAGGGAGCAACGGATGAGACGGACGTAGTAGCTAGGAATATCCAGCACTACTGAACTGTAATGTTATCTACTACTGAGTGCAATCGCTAGTGTTTTGCCTTTTCTTTTGGGAGCGTGCTGAATCGATCGGATCCACAGAAATATGTACATGTTCGCATAAGGCTGCAGGCCTGCAGCTAGCGAAAGAGGGCGATCCAGCATCCCAGCCCAACGTGAGTGGATTTGGGCTTCTCCATCCCCTTACCTTTGCTTTAAACTTTCATTTTTGTTTTTTTCCCCAGCCTATTGGATTTGGAAGAAACTAGGGGAGATGATCAACGAAACAAGTGGTTGAGGCGTTCGTTCCACCGTGCGGCATGAACCACGTAGGAAAGTAGTAGCTCCGTATGATCAGGAAATCGTTAGTTGCCTTCTACAGCCAATCATCTCATCCTGACTCCTGGGTGATCGCCTCATCGTCTTCTCTCTTGCCGAGCGACTGCTTTTTGTCTCTTTCCATACACCTGTCTACTTTTAAGAAAAAATCATATGGTTCAAGAGTGAACGTACTTCCTCCATAAAAAAAAGTATTCTTATGTTTAAATCTGAACATAGTCTATGTCCAAATTTAAACACAGGAATATATATTTTTGGGACGGAGGGAGTATATTGTATGCTCACAATTAAATTTTCTACACAGTGCAACATCAGGCAATCCAGTGTGCGCTCAGCTCAAAGGAATTTTTAATTTCTGAAGGCGCTGCATTAGCTTTCAAAAGGGAATCCTCTCATAGCACATTGCAGCATGGATTGACTCCAGATTTCCAGTCGAACTCGAAACCCACCATGGTGCAGGGTCGGCGTCCACCAGATCCAGCCCAGGGTGTCCGCGGCGTCCACCAGATCCAACATGGGGAGGGCTGGATCTGACGACGATGACACGGGTCACTCGGTCGACGTCCGGCCAGATCCCGCCGTCACGTCCCATGAGCCAGAGGAAGGGGGCAGATCCGGCGACGGCGTCGCTAGGGAGCGCGACCGCCAACACCGCCGCGACCGCGCCACATGTCTTGCCGACTCGCCCCACTCGTGCTGGGCCTCGTCAGAGATGGTGGTGAAGGCCCTGCCGCCACCCTCCTGGCTCATCGCGCGGCTTTGCTGTTGACAAGCTCCGGCGGCAGCGAGTCAAGAAGGAAGGAAGGGGGCGGTGGCGGCGGCGGCTAGGGTTGTGCCCCTGAGCCACCGCGCGAGAGCCACGGCAGGTTTCTAATTAGAGATAAGATTAGATTTGTTAGTTATTTCCTTAATCTTAGGGATAGATTTCTTAGAGGTCAAGTCACCTTATCTACATATATAGATGAGGATTGTATCCTGAATTGATTAAGCAAGAAATAGATCAAAGGTTCCTAGGAAGTTCTCCTCTATCCCTGCCCTCGTGGTGCGGCCGCCGGGCATCGGCATGGTCGAGCTGCTAGGGTTTAGGGCTATTTGAAGTATGCCCATGACATTATTCCTGTTTGTTGTTTCCTTATGTGCTAGTAGACTGGTCCTCGTCGATGCAGAGTGCCGATCGCGTTCGCCGAAGAAGAAATGATTTTGATCCAGTACGTCTGCAGTTGTTCAAGATTGCAGGTATCACTGATTCACTCTCCTCCTGTGGATATGTATATGTTAGGGTATGTGTGAGGTGACCGTCATATGGTGGTAAATTTATCGCTAGAGTTGTGTTCCAAGCTGTTTCAACTAATTTACTATCATTGGTCTATGACAAAATTTCAGGAGATTGTCCCTTTGAAGGCTGGAAATGTCCTTGGAACTGGAGATAGTATTCCAATTTAATTTAGTTGAAAGGGAGGGTATGCAGGTGATATAAACCATCAACTGTAAGCTTTTCAATGGGTTCTCTTATGATACCCAATTCCACACGGCTAAAGGGAATTCAACAACATTTTCAGCTGCTGGGATAAAGAAAAGAATGCAACTAACTGTCATGATCAAAATGTTACCTCTTGGAAAGTTGAAGCAATAGGGAATTTCCCATTGGAGGGAGATCAGTATGTTACGTTACCCATAAAAAATATATTGTTTCACTACCTAGATGTATGTCAATACATCTCTAATATATTTCAATTCTACATCTCTAATATATTTCAATTCTTTCAGTCTCATGTGGCCTTTTTGTGTTAAAATACATTGAGCTCTGGATTGGCATTAAGTTAGCCTATAAGTTCACGCAAGTAAGTTCCCTAACATTTTAAAATCATATTTATTTTCTCCAATCATATGATTGGTTCTAACAAAGACATTTCAATATTGAACAGGAAGATATATACTACATCGGTCCCAAAATATTAGTTTTTGATTTGTCACGGTCTTCAAGATACTATTTTGACCAATAATATTTATAAAAATATGTTATTTCAAATTTAAAGAGTACATATTATAATAGTTTATTTAATGATGAATCTAATAGCATTGTTTTTATGTGATAGTTTATTTTGAGTTTTATGTTTGACTCTGACTTTTCTAAAACTTGTTATATTTTGCGACGGAGGGGTACCATTTTAGAAGGAAGCTAGCTGCAATATTGGGACATTAATAACAAGTACAAGGATGATCTAAAGTACTCCATCATTCTGAAGGCAGTCAAATAGATCACACATTCCCAAGAACTATGATAAAGCAATGTCTTTGTTGCACTTTCATTTATTTTACGTCTTACTACTATCCAGTAAACTACTAGTTTGGTTTAGATTTGCTGCCGTCTTGTTACATGTAGGATGCAATTTCCATTTTTTTAAGGTGCAGTAGGATGCATTTTCGATTCTATATATGTTTGGTGTGTCATAGTTGTTAGGAGTATGAAATTATGAAGCAGCTTCTGGCATGCTACTATTATTCCTGGAACACAGAATTTTTACATGATTTTTGCAGGGTTTGGTTCAGTTTCTCCATAAAGTATTTTAAAACTACTCCATTTCAAATAAGGTCTTGGTGCTTATCCTGAATGAAGAAATTTACTAACAAACAGTGTAGTTTCATAGAATCGTAGTAAACCGTACGTTTCAAACAAAATGTGGTAAACAAAACCATGGTGGTCAATATTTCACTACCATATGATTCAATGTGAGTAGGGTTATCGCCTAGGAATATTCTGAGAAAAATACAGGAATGATTATCACCTAATGACCCGCCGAGAAAAAAAAAATTGTCGTGTGAGGCATGGATGTGGATAGGTTGTTGGCCTTTTCCTTTCCGTCAGTCAAGAAAAGGGGCCTAAATTCTAGGTTTTTTAAAAAATTTTTGCATACTTGAAAAGTTGAAATTGTTCAGTTTCTCCACGTACTCCTACCTCATCATCCCAGATTCACTCCAAAGATGTTTACAGAAAAATTAAATGGGAAAAGAAAGTGTTTTATTGCATGTAATTGGTGAGGAGCATCATTGCATAGACTCATGTGAGGACCACAAGTTCAGAACTACTGTTGAAAGGGCTTCTTTACGGTACCCAATACTAGTGTATACTAGTCAATTATACTAGTAAATAAACGGTAAAGATTAAATTATACTAGTAGTTAGTACACGGTAATATACACCTGTAATACGCAATAGTATAGAGCATTTGTATACAAAGGACGGCCCTAATTATGTGATCTTACTGGTATAAGAAGCTAAAAAGTCGATGGTTTTGGTGGATAATTTCTTAAATTAATAGATCAACTATCATAAAAACCATCTAAATTAACGGATATACTTCACCCATACTACTCCCACCATAAAAAGAACCCTTAGAATCTTACAACATTTGGTAGCTCTTTTTGCTGTATGGATAAATCTTCTCCGGAGTCAAGCACTTGGATGACACGGCGTTTAGCATGTATCACTGATACCAATGTTTATTTTCTATGTTCATGGGGAGGAAAATCTTTGCAAAGCATTTAATGTTAGAATAGTTGACTAGAAAAAAAAAAGTTGTTAAACTTGCATAGTATTGTGTTATAAGTATTACCATATCATGTTTTACATAGTTATTTGACTTTGATTTAGCTACTGCCCGATTAATGATGTCTTTGGGTATGTAGATTTCGTCATCTCGATGTAGCACCCTTGTTATTATGGACTTCTCTAGGAACACTGTACCTTCAGTCTTAGTGGCTGCATCGTGTTCCTTGCGTTTGTCCATCAAAATAACAATATATGCATCCATAATCTAAAAGACGTCGAAGGCAGTAGGTTATACACGTAATGCATTTATTTAAGAGAAACTTACAGAGGTGGGCAAACTTACATAATCATGGAACTGGTATTAGTCTTCTGATTTGTTAGAATTTTCATAGTCGCATGGTCAATGCTCACATCCTTGACGAGCACAACTATTTTGATTGTAGCGCACTCATTATGTTTTAATAGTTTCCTCGTCTTTAGCGGTGCACTTGAACTCGGTCATTGAAGTTAATTTCGGAAGTTAAATGAAACATAAAATATACAGAAAAGGATGTGACAATAATCATAGGGCACGTACCGGTACTAAATTTTGTGTATGTGCAATCTTTGTGTTTTTTTTTTGAGGAAACGACAACAAGAGTATTGCTGGAAATATTAGTAGGAGTAAAAAGAACAAAAAGAAGTTTTCCCAACTTAAAGTTAAGGTTCGGACAGAAAAGAGTACCGGGGAATTCAGCTGGAGAAGACAAAGCGAGAAAAAAATCAGAGGGGTTTAAACACCCATGCCCTAGAATCTATGTCTCAGGACGGAGGATGGAGGAGCCTCTTGTGATCTGAACACACACCTGTTTCGTTCTAGCTAGATTTGCCAACAGGTTGTAATGAGCGAGGCGATCGTCTTAGTTTTTGTTTCTTTGGGCGATATAAGTGGCAATGCTTCCCACCACTCCTGTAGCTCAACATTTGCCGGCAACTGATGTAGGTTCAACCATCCGCACACCGCTGCCCAAACCTGCTGGAAAAAAGGAGCATTCTTTGAAGAGATGATTGGTGTCTTCGAATGCTTCAGAACAGAGGGAACAAATCCAGGTCCATGGCCAGTGACGGATGAGCATGTTCTGGGTTGTTAAGTTTTTTGAGTGGAGGATCAACCACCCAAAGAAGCGATGTTTGGGTTCTGCAGGAGCCGTCCACATGTGACTGAAATCCGTTGGGCAGAAATTTCCTTGGAACAGATAAGAGTAAGCCGATTTTGCTGAGTGTACGCCATTGGTGGTCAATTCCAGGAAATCTTCGTCCTCCGTGTTAAGGAATTCAACATCTTGAACTGTCAAACCAAGGTGAACAAGTTCGTTGACTTCCTCCAAATTGGAGATTTGTCTGAAAGAGACAAGCCACCGGTTGTCGTCAGATAGCTCGGTCTTTGTCTTGTTCTAATTTGCTTGGATTGTTGACTTAAAAACAAGCTTCCTGCGAGTTGCTTGTCACTGACCGAACTTTGAGTTGGTGGGTTTTGTTTTTTTCTAATCAATTGACATTTTGTAAACATGGAGTATTTAATTTCTAATCAATTGACCTTTATCAGTATATTTGTCACTATTGAAAGTTGGTGTCGTCTTTTCCTCTTTGGACGCCTCCATTTTGTTGGTGAGTGATTCTATTTGGTTCTGCATGTCCTTCATCTGATCAGCTTGCTGTTGTATTAGCAGTATTAGCATTTGGGTCAATGACACATTTTCTGCAGTATCAGTAAAGGCCCATCAACAATCCTCCAAATAATACCTTTCACCAATAGCTCGCTGGCATGCAGGATAACGTGATTTGAGAAACTGTATAGCAAAGTGAATCTGAATTGACCATAACCCTCCAAACCTGCCTTGCTAGTAGAATTTGATTGAAATCCTCCATATTACTGAAACCCATTCCTCCTTGTCAGTTTGGTTTGCACATTCTCTGCCAACTGATCCAGTGAGTTTTCTTTATCCCCGATTTTGCTCCCCACCAAAAATTTCAAAAGTTTTTTTTATCTAATGACACAAAAGCTTTGGTACACAGAATACACTCTTCTAGTATGTAGGTACTAGGTACTACCCTGAAGAATCGACTTATCGACTTGATTAGTACATCTGTCCCTGCTTTAGATAAACCTTGGCTTTACATAGTTGAAACTTTACCCCAAGCTCACTCTTTTATATTTTTGAAAAGCACCTTCTATCAATATACCAACCTGTGTTGGTAAACCCAAACATTTTTTATTGAGCAGTTCTAAAGAGAGTTTGAGCAATTTGTTTCAACACAAGATTATTTTGTGACGCCCCTCTTAATAGTACGGCATCCTATAGGCACAAGTAAGGAAAATACAATTACCATAGTTTCTAAACGCCGTTTTTCTTCACTCTTCACGTCACATCCGTCGTGGGGTCCACTTTCCATCGCCTCTCGTGGACTAACTCAACCTTTTCACACTTCAATATAAACATTAGTTACACTAATCTAATCTATTATTATTAACCACCAAAATACTTAGGGGCCTAGATGCACTTTTAGAAGGGACTCACGCGGAGTCGACGGCAATGAAGGATTTGGGGTTGCGTTGACGATGTCTGAGGGGGAGGGAGTTGGAGTCACATTTGAGTGGAATCAGCAATGGTTGGAGGAAAGGGATGGCTGTGGTGGAGGCCTGAGGGTGACGGAGGGGATGGGGCGTCCACGCAGGGTTGACTCAAGCGGCGCTGATGGAGGGAAACCCAGTGCCATCGCCGTTGATGGAGGAGGGGAACAACGCGACGATAGCGCTTTCCTTTTTCTTTTCCTTCGACGCGGATGCAGAACCGGGGATGGCAGCGCTTTCCCCTTTTCTTTTCTTCAACGCGGAGACGCTATTCCATACACCGGCCGTTGGATCATGTCGAACGGACGTGATTAAAAATAGGATGCTTCCTAGCATTGTTGGTGGGAGGATGAACCGCTCCTTTTTTTTCTCTTGGTTTAGATTGGTTTAGTTAATGCTTGTATACGGGCGTCCGTTACCAGACATATCGTCGGATGTTGCTCCGTGCGCATCTGATCCATCCAGCCACTCTCCTGCCCCACCTTTTTTTTTGCTGAAACATTTTTTTGCCGACCGCAGCACTCGTGAGAGAGAGCGAGAGAAGCAGGCGATTCAAGCGGTGAAGACGGTTGACACTGTGGCGGTGGCAGCGGCACCGTGGCTGCATGACGACGGTGATGGTAGCAGGTAAAAGCCCTTGTCCTCCGTTTGTCCTCCATTTTCCTCCCTGTCCTCACCATCTCCTCTCTCACCTCTTTGGTTTTTTGAAGGACATGTTTGACGGTGTGAAGGGGGTTGCGGCAACCATGTATCCGCGGCGATTCAACCAGCGACATCCACAACGATGATGTCCTGCTCCCCCGCACACTGCTAGCATGCCGACGACGGCAATGTCCTCCTCCTCCGCCTAGCTCTATCACCATGGTGACCCTCCTCGTCACATGGGGGCGGTGCTCAAGACGCCATCACCAGAAAAGATGCTAAGCTCGGTGGCGGCATGAGGCACACCTCATCGTTGTTGCTAGAAAAGTCTACTGGAAATGAAGAAGATAGATCTAGACTAGCATAATCGTGAATTTTTGATGTTTCAACCAATGTGTCGTGATGTTGTTTGTGTTAGATAAAAATATTGCAATGAGTATTTTGTGG
>CM002484.1:10100653-10115249 GCA_000325765.3 Leersia perrieri
TATAAACAACCAACACTAAAAATTCCAATTGTTTATTTAAAAAAATTAGGGGCTCTCTTGATCTTGTAACTTTTTAAAACCAGAACTGAAAATAAAAAAAGAAATTAATCGGGACTTAAAATAATCTTCAGTCCCGGTTTCTATTTAAATCAGGACTATTGTTGATTTTTTCCAACCGGACAAAAATCGTTTTTCCAGTAGTACTAGACAACCAAACATGTGTGAGCCTGGTCAATCCATGTGCAACTTACCAAACACTTCCCTAGTAATCGTGTATATTTTGGCTGCGTATATCCTTCGTGTCTATGGATATAGAGTCCGGATTTATAAACAATCGGGTGACATGTTGTACTCTCTTCAGTTCAACCGGTACCAGTTTACCAGCCGTAAACCAACCACACGGTACCAGTTTACCAGCCGTAAACCAACCACACCTTTGCGTCATAATTAATAATCCAAGGTCGTGTCATAATTAATAGGCGGCCAGCTGTTCCATCATAAAAAGTAGTACATTAAAGTCGCTCATTCACACACGATTATCATCTCATGGGGTAAATCATGGGCATCTTCGCGGATTCAATCGGTGTTTCAGAACAAATCTGCCAGGATCACTCACCTGACCTTTAATAATGATAATGAGATTTATAGAGGACACTTACATATACTACCTAGATGCAGTATTTTTTACTGGTAAAATTAATCAACACCGACACCGAATCCAAAATATACTCCGCCCATTTTTATTTCCAGTAACCGGGATTGAAACTAAAATATCTCTTTATCATATAGCAACACAAAGCCGCCATATCCGTCGCAGAAAAGACCTGATATCCGTAGAAAAGACCTGGTATCCATCGATATCCGTCAATTGATTTGTTCGAATGGACATGCCATGCGGAATTGCGGACAATGCCATTTAGATCTTGTTTAGTTATAAAAAAATGTTATCTAAAAAAATCGTATGAATCTTTCGGCACATATATATAAAACATTAAATATAGATTAAAAAACTATTTGTACAGTTTACATAGAAATCGCGAGACAAATCTTTTGAGTCTAATTAGTACCTGATTAGCTATAAGTGCTACCCACAAGTATTAATGATAGACTAATTAGACTTAATAAATTCATCTCGCGGTTTCAATGCGAGTTATGAAATTAGTTTTTTCATTCGCGTAAAACCCTTTCCGACATCCGGTCAAACGTCCAATATAACATTAAAAAAAATTCTTTTCGCGAAGTAAACTTCAAAATTCTTTCATGATCTCCGGACAATTGCATATTTTAGGCTGCGTTTGGAAGCAGCAAAATGTAAACTGCGCACATTACCTTTTCTCTTCTACGCTTTACGAACTGCTAAACGGTGTGTTTTTTAGAAAAATTTTCTACATAAAAGTTATTTAAAAAAACAAATTAATATATTTTCGAAGTTTAAAATAACTAATACTTAACTAATCATGTACTAATGACGTTTCTCGTTTCACGTGCACTAATATTCTTTCACTATTCCTGCTCTCCACATAAATAGGTGCAGTGACCGTGAACAGCTCAGAGCATATAATCAATCTTCGATAGGGACATAGGGTGGTGATCTGGCGTAGTCTCTTCAATTCGACAACTACCACGTGTAAATGAAACACGCCTCTGGGTCACATATTAATCGAAGGTTGTCTCATATTTATTGGTCGGCGGAAGCTGTTACATTTACATCATATAATAAATACTTATATTTTGCATATACAACTTTGCGCATATAAAATTTTCATGCATTTCAATCTGTATGGAAAAAGATATGCACCTATTTGAAGTTCTAAGATTTTGCGTGTAGAAAATGTGACTGAAGAGAGTTGATACTTGATATGTACTTACTCCCACCAACAATATAAGCACTTGGGCTAAATACATTATAATAAAATGTGTGTTCAAAATTCTTATTACTTCTTTCAGGTTGAAAAATTAGATATTTTGGAAAACACCAAAGTAAAACTTTTACAACTTTGTACAAGTAATTTTAAAAACACTTAGTTTATGACATATAGATTCATCTTGAAAAATACTTCAATACAATTATATATTTATTGATAAATATATATATAAGTATATAAAAACATGATTAATTATATTTTTTGAAGACCATACCCTCGTTAAAACGTCTATTACTATTAAATTATATATATTTCGACAGGAGTATGACCGATACCCCTCCCTCTCCCCTCTCACTCTGTATATATAGACAAGGCCATCCTCTAGCTAGATTTTTAGCTAGGATCGTGCAGTATCTCAGAGCTACCTACGTTTTAGCACCACAGGTGGCCAACTACTCGATCAGTATCGATATGTGGAAGCTAAAGATCGCGGAGGGAAACACGGCAGGGCTGCGCTCCGTGAATGGCTTCGTAGGCAGGGCAGTGTGGGATTTTGACCCTGATGCCGGTACATCGGAGGAGCGTGCCGAGGTGGAGATGGTGCGCCACGAGTTCACTAAACACCGCTTCGAGAGGAGGGAGGCACATGACCTTATTATGCGGATGCAGGTATTTGTATAGGTACACCGTACATATGGTCGGAAGAGTTTGCTAGCACGGACGCTACTTAGAGAATTATTTCAATCTAATCAAGGTTAAAAAATGGTTGAAAACGTTCGAACTATTTTATGAGCTGTGTAGGTTTGTTTACTTGAGGTTATAATTGAAAAAGTTAGCTACTTCCTATAAGGCTCTACTCCCTCTGTCAAAAGATAGCAACTTCAGAGGTTAATGAGCAGAAAAGACTAAAATGACTTGTTAATAGGAAAATAGTCGTATTGGTGGGTATGCAGGTAAGGGAGCTAAAATGATTAATTTTTCCTGATTTGCAGAACAATGAAAGTGAAGAAGGTAGAAATTGATTTATTTTAACATAATGTTTAAACTCTAGAAGATAATTTTATTTTTACAAAGGGAGTCAATAGCAGAGGTTGTTTTTCAAGTCTCAAAGAAAACTTTGAAACCACAATATTTGCACTATCCCACTAGCTTTTAGGCAAACTATGTGTTGATTTGCTAGTTTTGATTTTGAACGTTTTTTTCTTACCATACATATGACATGTGACATGATTGTTAACGGATCTAAAAAAACTTACTACTCCCCCGTTCTATATTATAATGGATTTTGAATTTTTGATTGCTACGTTTAACCACTCGTCTTAATAAAAAAAATTGAAATATTTTTTATTTTTTATTATTTACTTTATTATCTTAAGTACTTTTAGTATGACTTACGAAATTTTCTGTTTGCACTAAATTTTTGAATAAGATGAATGTTTAAATATTACAAATGAATAAATAGTCTCAATCCTTATATTGTGGGACGGAGGGAGTACTAACTAGAAGCTGGAAGATGGGTTTTTCGTGTTCTATATATTCTCTTTAGAGATATACTCACCGGCTGGGCGGAACCAAGCCTAGGGCAGCTAGGGCTAGAGCCCTAGGCTTGGCCCCCCAAACCCCATTTAAATCCTTTAAAAATATCCAAAAATTTTGAAGATATATAATTTCTTACTAAAATATACTAAATGAGCCCTATGCTTCCAAAATTTCTGGTTCCGGCGGAGTCAGGCATGGGGCAACTAGGGCTTGGGCCCTGCTCCAAACTTCACTTAATCCATTTACAAATTGTATGAAAAAAAATTAAAAATGCATAATAGCTTGTTTAGTTGGGCCCTAGGCTTGCATATTTTGTGGTTCCGCCCCTGCTTATAGGCTAAGTCATTCGATGTTTTTAATTAAGATCTATGCTATGCTGAGCAAAACGTTATAATATTGTGCTTTGAAGACATTTTTGAAATATTTGTTGTACACATAAATCTGAAAGAAAATCTAACGGGGGATATAGGTGTACATGCACTTGCATTGTCAACAGACTTTGCTGCAAAAGAATGGAAATGAACGGGAGAATCATGAGGAAGAGATAATCCCTTCCTTTCACATAGTAAAAAATTTTAGTTTTATGTTATAAAATATAGCAACATATGCAACACCAAATAAGCTCCATTAAATCCATAGTGGAATACATTTTTATAGATTTATATTTGTTTTATGTTATAAATATTGCTATTTTTTATTAATTTTTTTGACAAATTTCAAAAAGCATTACTTAACGCAAACGGGCAGAAGTGTGTGACTAGATGAGGACCAGGGAGGTGTCATGGGATGAGTAAATTTTAATAAAACCATAGGTTTGTGGCATCGGTAACACACGTCCATTGGTATTATGTTTGAAGAACTCTCTAGCTGCTTCTTTATATTTTGTTGCTGCGAGTACTTTTATTCTCAACTCGTCAAGTCCCCGATGCCGCCATGTATCACTACCGACATGCCGGCGTCATCTACCGTCTCAGGCCACCATGCATGACCGCCTCCTCATGCCATCGTCCGGGCTTGCCGGAAGGCAACAACGGCACCAGCAAGACCCTGCCAACGAACCTCTCCCTACCCTCCCCTCCCTGTCTTCTTCTTTCCCGTGACTGGCAGCGGTGGCTCGCCTACCCCATCCACCATTGGCCTCCATCCATGGCTCTGGTGGCACCATCGCTAGCACGCCGTTGCTCATGCCCACCGCCCACCACCTGTTTGGCCGCCGTCCTAGCCATCGTTATAAACTTACCGGCAAAACCCCCCTTCCCCCTTCTTGCCCACCATACCCCCGAACCCTAAATACTTAGTTGGTGTATCGACGTCGCCGCCACTGCTGGAGAAGATGAAGACGCTGTTAGATCCTAATGGTGACCATTAAGATCTGAAAATCCGTGGAACGGCTGAGGTCACACATGTCAGCCTCCGGGTTATCCAGCGCCTCAGTTTTTGTGTACTGCAAAGTAACGAATAGTAGGAGAGTATATTTTCTGATGTATAATGCCCTATAATGGTCATGGGAATATTAATTAATGCGGGAAGACAGCGAATGCAAGATGTAGGGCTCATGTAGCCTATCTCTAGGAGCACATGAGCACTGTGTTACTCCATTCTACTATCATGTAAAGAGCGCTTGAAACATCTGGGTGGTGCTCGACTGAAGCCCCGATTACTACGTACCATGTATCAATTCCGAAGGACATCTCGAAAAATATTAGCCCCAATCCTGAGCACAATGATTAGTATATTCCAGAGCATCCATAGTGTGGATATAGATGGCCACACAGCGCACCCGGCACAGCCTAGCCTGACCAACTGTTCATGTTGTCCCAGGCTAGCCTATCGGCTGTGCCTGTGGCCTAGGTATGACCCACAACATAGTGGGCCGTATCGTGTCGTCCCGAAGGAACAACCAGACCATCATGTCGTAGACTAAAATTTCTGAAGTCTATTTTAGGTCCCTCATTATAGAGATTTTTTACGGTCCAACAAATGGTACCTCCAGGTACCGGTATCTTGAGATACCAAAATACAATGCAACCATTTATTTCTAGTTGACATGATCAATAAACGGTTGGATTTTGATTTGGTGCCTCGAGGTACTATTTGTTGGAGCGTAAAAATATTCATATAATAAATCTATTTTTGGTCCCTCGGGTATAGAACAAGTCTATTTTAGCCCAAGAATTATGGAATAAGCCTAATGTGGATCCCTTAATTATTCTAGGGTATTACAGGGCCATGTCCCGCAGGCCAACTATGCAAAGTAGCACCCTACGTACAACCTAACTATTGGGCTGGGCCGCACGGGCCCAACACTACATGGGATAGACACTCCATATCTTTAAATTTTAATCAAATGTTATGTTTAATTTATATAAGGTGAGGTTTTACTAAAGTGTAGGACCATTAAAACAAGGTTATATGCCACCAACCATGATATTTGGTTTGTTTTATGTAACTTTGACCATTAAACAAAAAGTTTTGTTGACATTACTCCATTTTTAATAAAGTGAATACTTTTAATCGAGAAATGGACCATAAATAACATATTGTGTTGACATTTTTCTCTGTTGTGCGATCAAATATGTAATTGGTCTCTCGTGGGACTCCTGGTGCGTCCGTTGTGAAATTTGTAGGTCATTTCCATTTATGGAAAATCAAAAATCCCCTATAAGTCACTGGTCTTTCTACTTCCCCTATAACTCACTTTCGTACATATGTTCCTGTACAAGTTCAACTTCTGTTCGAATTTTCCATCTACCATTAGATTTTAATGTTTATCATCCTATGTGTGGGCATCCACCATGGAGAAACAGAGTTGCCCCATATCATATTTATATTTATAAGAGTGAGATCATCATGCCTTTCATGAGTGCGGCGGTTGTGGTGAAATACATTGATGTGAAACATAAGATTATTATTTAAAACATCTACAACCGGTGCTTATTGAGATGAGATGGGTTAACTTTATTTTGCTATGCTGGAACCCTATGCAGCATGAATGATTGAATCAATGTTAAGACATTGCTAAAAAATAACGGAAGATAGGAAACTGAAATATAAATTAAACTTGTAAGGGGTCTTTTTGTACAAAATAGAGTTATAGGCGTAGAGGCAAGAGTGCCGGACGGTTGCCCCTCTCCGAGAGCTCTTTCTATCTCTCTTCTGCCGAAGTTGGGGCCGGCTATCGTATCTCCACGTACGATTCGTCTTCATTATTCTCCTTGCAGAGTTGCAGTGATACTTTATTTGCGCGTGATGCTCCATTATTGTTGCCTGAAATTCCCGCTTGTATTTTGACTAATAATCAATATTACCTGGTGAGCTCAGCTTTGTTCTTTGGGCGGTGACATTAGTGCTTACTGAAGTGCGCAGGTGTGACACAGAGGCTCAAGATGTTATCACTGATATAGTCTTTAGACTGAATATTATAGATATGTTTGTGGCTAATCCAGGACTTTTTGGATGGGGGTCGCAAGCTTTACTATTAGCTAGTAGCTATAGTTAATTTTCCAATAGGTGGGATGTAATGATGATAGTAGTACAGATCACAGTCGAAAGGGAACAGATATGTGGTTCTGATGCATTGTTTCCAATTGGACCTTATGACTGAAGCGGAAATTGTATTAAGAACAGGTAGAAATGTAAAATAGTAGCAATAGTTGATTTCTCATAATTCTATAAACCTATGAATAGTCCCACGTTAAAAATTTAGGTGGAGTGACACCAACTTATAAGTGGGGGAGTTTCTTACCTCATAAGCTAGATTTTGAGATGTAGAAAGAACTTCTCCTCAGTTGGATTGGGCTCCCGTCTATGGGCAAACAAATGGTATCAGAGCTGGGCCCACAATCTCTAGTGCTCGTGTATGCTCGGGTGGTGTAGGCCTAAAACCTAGTGAACCGTAGGTGCGAGGCCCGTTGTGCCCATGTGTGGGGCCGGTCAGGGCTGAGGGGCATCAATGTGTGACGGGGGAGATTATTGGGAATAGTCCCATATTGAAAGTTTAGGGAGAGTGGGGGAAATCCTGAAAATTCCCACTTAATGTAGTTATTACTAATTTCTGCAATTTTGTGCTTCTATGTCTCTCATAATTTATCACAAAACAATGAATTTTAGTTTTGAAATTGGGAATCAAATAAATGAAATTAGTGAAACAATAAATTTTATTGGAAGTGAAGAAATTAGACAAATATGGGCAAAATTCCGTGCCTACTTCAGCCCCTTGCCCCAACTGGACTCACCACTCGTAAAGATTAGTACTACCGATAACACTCTCAGCTTTGTAAGTGTACTGTTGTTCTGATAAAGTGTCTCCCCAATTGAATGTCAATTATATGTATGTGCTTTTGTTTTCATATTTATTTGTTTATTTATTTATTTGAAGTGTGTATGGTGAGATTCTACCATAAGATTCTCTAATTGTGCTCTATTTGTAGTATGTAAAACAAAATCATCTTCAGATGGATCTTCCAGCCGCTAAGCTTGTAGAGAGTTCACAAGTCACAGAAGATGGTATATTGACATCTTTGAGGAGAGCCCTTGCTCAACATTCTGCTCTGCAAGCGCATGATGGACATTGGCCTTGTGATTTCAGTGGAATTATGTTCATTATGCCTATCTTGGTATGCATATTATTTCCATATGGTATTACAGTTTTATTTTATTCCCCTAAATATATTTTGTACTGAGTGGACATTGCTAGGACAAACTGCACTTTTCTCAAACAAGTTGGATATTTGTGTTATGTTTAAGACAGCCCACATACGAAGTTGTAGACACAAATTTAGTTTAGTAAAATTTCATGTCTAAGTACATAAAGTTTTATCTTTTCAACTGTTTTGAAAGTAAGCACCTTTTTTTTCTCGAAAACACAAAAGGATCGTGTTTCATTTTATTAAGGGGAAGAAAATAAAGTAAAAATATTTACAAAGTAGGGGAACCAGAGCCCTCCTACCAAAACACACACCAGTAAACGCTAGCTGCCCAGGTTTGCCGACCCACGAAGAAGCTTTTGGAGTGCGGAAGCTTCCGCTAAGCACTAAAGACTACCCTCGTTCTCTACCATCTGTAAGACCGTTAGAACACCAGGATTGGCACCATTGAAAACACAGTCATTGCAATACTTCCAAATCTCCCAAGCCACTAAGGTAACCAACAAGTTAATCCCCTTACGGACCTCCTTCGGCTGATCTTTAGTGACTTAGCAACACCATCTCAAAAAATGATCAGAAAAAGATTGAGGTGTTGCATCAGATAATCCCAACCACAAGAAGAGAATCGTCCAAACATGGCGAGAGAAAACACAAGGAATCAAAATGTGTTTGATGGATTCTTCAGTTTGATCACAAAGTGGACAGGACACAGGGTGTTGCAGTCGATGCTTAGCAAGACAATCAGCTGTTCAACATCTATTATTGAAAAAAAACCAAATGATCAACTTGCAGCGGAGAGGGGCCCAACTCTTCCAAATGTGCTTCCAAGGAGCAAACTTGGTTGATCCCAGGAAATAAGCCTCATAGGTAGATTGCATGTGTACGTACCATCAGTGGAAAGCTTTCAAATATGTTTATCTTGCACTTCTTGTTGCAGAACCACCACTTCAACCAAATCCCAAATGGACAAGTACTCATAAGAACTTGGACAGATAAGGCCCCCCTATATATTAGCCACCCATCTCATGTTTACCAATACATGCACCACAGTACATTGCTTTCTCGCCCTCTTAGAGATCAAAACAAATATATCGAGGGCTATCTCTGCTACTGTTTTCCCTTGCAGCCACATTTCACTCAAAAAATTGGTATTATATCCATTCCCAACTATAGTTTTGATAGGCGTATTAAATAAGGAACGGACGTTACGAGGCACTTGAATAGATAAGCCAGCACAAGGCATGGAAAAATCCTTTTTTTTATCCATAATCATCTCATGTGAAGTTCCCATCCCATCTTTTCCAGGTTAAGAATACCAAGGCCTACATAGGACAGCGGCCGTCACATATGATCCTATGAGACCAAACAATTTCCTCCATTGGTGTTTTCTCTTTCCTTCCAAAAAAACCACAACACCTTTTATCTATAGCCTTGACCACCCACTTTGGAAGATCGAAAGCCATCATTGCATAAATACGGATAGCTGAAGGACCACCCAAACTGTTGTGAGCCGATCAACCCTGTTCATTAAACAAGCTTTCCATCCCGGTGAATTATCTACCACTTCATCTATAAGAGGCAACAAATCTGTCTTGGTGGGTTTACGTACTGTATGAGGAAGGCCATGGTAAGAGCAAGGGAAGCTCATCACTTCACAAGACAACACATTAGCGATCAACTCCAAATCATCTTCACACAATGGATATGAATTTAAAAGCTCATCGTCGTATTGGTATGTAGCCCAGAAATATGACCAAAATATTCCAAAATCTGCTTGATAGGAGATAGGTCTCCACTTGTAGGGTAAAAAACATGACCACGTCATTTGTGTACAAAGAAACCCAATGAGCAGATTGCAGAACATCAAGAGGCTCCAGGAGATTTTCATGATTAGCGCACGAGCCACGACCGAGTTCAGCACATCCATAAATAAAATAAAAAGCATAGGAGATAGCGGATCACCTTGCAGGAGATCTCTACATTGAGCAATGTCCAGGCAGGGTTCTCCATTCACCAACACTTTTGTAGAGGAAGTTGATTGCAACAGACAAAGCAGATCACACCATTTTCTCCCAAACCCCAAATGGCACAATACCTCAAGTAGAAAGGACCAATCTTCTGAATCAAAGGCTTTGGAAATATCAAGTTTAAACACGGCATGGTCTACTTTCTTTGTGTGCACCCTTTTAGCTATCCGTTGGACAAGCAAGAATGATTCTCCCCTTCACAAAGGCACTTTTATTCACAAAAAAACATATTAGGGAGCATGGGCGCTAGACGGTTTGCCATAATCTCATTGCTTAAGGAATAGAGATACAATCCCATCATTATATAGATGGTAGTAGTACTTAACCCCAAGAAAGGATCCATCTAATCCTATCCTTAACTCTAACCGACTCATTAGGAACCGGTGCTACAGTACCTTCGAGGTGCTGTTGATCCGCCATGAAGTGGACTATACGTGGGCTCTAGACTCTCGGCCCAATAGCCATAACATTACACCCCTCCTTTCGAGCAGCTCGTCCTCGAGCTACAATGCGGTTGAACCGGCTCAGATGATACCCTAAACAGCACCTAGCATGACTCAAGCCTTTTACATCTCGGCTTATCATAATAATTTGAAAGAAAAATAAATCTAAGATTATTATATATGTTGACGCCACCATGCTACCATCAAGCATAGATGGACCCCATCCTAAACCTATCAAACAAATATCAGGTCCACAACACCATCCACAACTCTACGCAGCATGGCCATTGAAGCAAGCCTGAATCATACAGAAGATAGAATCCTTTTGGGCAACCCGATAACCAGGCCAGAAAGCAAACACCTATTTTTGGGCCATAGTCCACATGCCACCGAGTTGGCCTTGATGAGTTAACCAGTAGGCCCATTGGAGAGTAAACCCTGTGCACTACTGCTTGCGTCGACAACGCCGCCGCCAGGAAGTTGATGCGCGCGAAGACCGCGCTGCGCTGCCGCCTGGATTGCTCCTCTTTTCTTGACATGTGTGGCCCACCTGGATCCCACGCCATTCGCACCGCATGCGATCCCCCTCGCCGAGCAACTGCCGCTGGACTCGTCGTCTCCCAAAATTTGCGAATCTGAACTGCTGCTTCTCCTTGCTCCGGGCGTCCTGCCTCCGCCGAAAATTGCGCCACCACCTGAGGAAGCATGGTTGGATCCAACGAATTCGGCGCCGCCCGTGCCTGTCGCCACCAATGAGGGAAATAGCGGTGGCGCCGTCATTGCCAGGACCAGCAGCACGGATATGCGCTCGGTGGATGTGGCTGCTGCCGCCGCCACTGCTGATCAGCTCGTTGTCTTACCGTGCAGTATGGTGTCGTAGCAAAGGACGCAACCATAGGATGTGCAGGAAACACCCTCGTCCTTGGCTGCTGCTGATGGTTTTGCTTGCTCCGTGAGACCATACCCTGCTCACGGAACCTGACGATGTGCCGCTGTGGTCGCAAAGACGATGGTCGGCGATGCAGCACAATATCTCGTGGCAACGATGAACTTGGTGGCAAGCGGAGTGGCGGCACTGCAATCGCCGTGCATTCCACCACATGTTTCTCCAGCAACAAGGCCCCCTCTTCGATCTGGTTAATCCTTGATTCCTTGATGTTGGTTGGCAAAGTATGCAAGGGAGGTCCCTTTCGTGAAATCAGGACCGGCACTGGAATTGGTGATGGTGACGACACGTCGACCCTTGTTGTTGATGCCGCCACACCGAGAATTCCATCTCCCTGCTTGGCCTTCCTTGGCACTTCATCTTCTGTCTTCCACTTCTCATTATGTGACAGGTGCTGATCACGGATCTCCCACTTTCGGTTCATGGAGATCAGCATATCAAGGGCAAGATCTAGCTTGGAGGACATGGCCGCATGATCTCCTGCTGAGGTCGTCGGCATGGCGTGGCGGTTGGCTCCTTTGTCGTCGGTGACACGCTAGGTGGTGAATTTGAATAGAGGTGCAGGAAACTTGGCTTTAATCTGCTTAACAAAGCGAGGCCAAATCATCGTCGCACACGACCAGGTTGTCGTTGGCAGTGAGCTCTCCCACCGTTGGTACCACAAGACGGCTGCACCCACCAGGTGATGTGATGCCAAGTGCTCCTCCTCTTCCATGGTGCGTTCCTTCTCGAAGAACCGCTCAAAGTGATCCAACCAGGATTGAGGGTCCTTCGTTCCATCGAACATCGGAAGCCCTAGGTAGTTGTATCGGGAGACTCGTACCTCCCGATGAATAGAACCCCTGCCGCAAACCATTGATGGCGGAGCAATAGTTGGCTCTGATACCAAATTGATATGGGCACAATTATTGGATAAACATCGCCGGGAAGATAGCCGGGCGACGTCGGCTTAATTGGGATGAGAGGAGAATCTAGGGCTAGAACTTGAGAGAGACTAACTTTGATTATTCATTGCTTAAGGAATAGGGATACAATCCCATCTAATCCTATCCTTAACTCTAACCGACGCATTAGGAACCGGTGCTACAGTACCTTCGAGGTACAGTTCATCCGCCATGAAGTGGGCCATATGTGGGCTCTGGACTCTCGGCCCAACAGCCATAACAGTAACAAGGTTAGCAAAACTGTGAATAAGACTAATGGGACGATAATCTCTCACCAGAATCACATCAATCTTCTTTGGCAATAAAGATATAAATGATGTGTTAAGAAGTTTAAATCTTGCTACATGACCACAACATATTGCCGAGAGAGCTAGCATCACACCATTTTTGATAATATCCCAACATGACTTACAAAATCTTTCTGTAAAACCATTTGACCCTGGAGCTTTGTCAATTGGCAATTCCTTAATAGTTCTCCTAGCCTCCGGTTCTGAAAATGGGTCGTTCAAAAATATTTGTGCCCCAAGAGAGGAATCTCTTTCAGCTCAATATCATCTAAGAGGCATCCAAACCTTCCCATCATTGTCCGATTCAGATTGCTATTATTTTTGTCTGCAGACTAGTAGATCAAGTTGAAGTCACCTACAACAAACGAAGGTCCAACAAAAAGGGCACTGATATCCCATAGTTCTTGTGAAAAGAGCACTTTCTCATCATCTTCGCGAGGACCATACACCTGTTAGCCACCAATTATGACCTTCTTGCTCACTGAATTGTACTGAAAAAGAAAAAGTATCCACACGGGAATAAATAACTTGACATGTAGAACTATTCCAATGAACCAAAATACCATCACTAGTGCCAACAGTAGGAAGAAATATTGAGACCCCGTGCACTCCAAACCAAGATATTTGAAGGATTTGACAGGGAGAAAACAAAGGGAACAACCAGATTAGGGTGAAAAAGAAAAAAATCAATGGCCAATCTGTATGTCCGAAGAACGTACTTGATCCCCATCATCCTCCTTGCAACCAAAAATAGCAGCCAAAGCTACTAAATGGGCATCCGAAAGAGGTTTGTCAAATAACTTGAAGTACCTTTCCTGGGCTTCATGTCCAATTCTCTCTTTTTCCACTGCAAAACCCAAACTTCGCATCACCTTTTTTTGCGCCTCTATCGCCATGGGGTTGGGTGAGCAGGGGCTACTCTTGCAACCCTTCTGCTGCACCGAAAAGTGGAAATAAGAGGTTGCCTGCCTTTTCTAACACGCCTCAGAGGAAGAGGCAAGAGAGTGCCTACCGGCTTGCACAGGTTGCTAATGAAGGGATATCGCCCCGAGGTAGCCGGGGACGTCGGAAGCCAGAGAAGAAATCCGTAGCGATGAGGACTTCCTTGACTGTCACTGTCATCTAGAGTAGACGAATAGAGGGGTTTTGCCCTGCATAACAGCGTTCTTGGCGAAGCTCTGAGCCGGGAAGTCAGGGTCGAGGTCCTCCCCCAAATCGGCGAGGGCAGAGCGGGCTCATAAGGAAAGGCATCCCCATAGATTACTCCACCGCATCAGCAGTGCCGCCAACTACTTCCTTGTCAGGACCCGAGGATTCAGATCCCTAAATGAACAAGAACAGAACAAAATAATATTCAGAATTTCTCCTCCTAGCCGTCAGGTGGTAGCCACAAGTCTAGATCTCAACTATTCTAATACTAGAGGAAATAATTAGGGTTTTCAGTACTCCATTGCTGGGGCCGAAGGCCAATATATATAGTCTTACAATAAGCATGCTTAGAGCATAATCAAGCTGCTAAACAGAAAATTTCCAGAATAGTTTTCGGAATCTGGGTCTCTTTTCGGGATTTTCTTCTGATATTTTTGGAATAGAATATGGAGTATTTTTTGTTAGAAATGGATACGAATACGATATGGTTGTTATCCGGTGGAGCTCGGATTCGGTCGGCAACTATCCGGATTTTTTTTCAGATATCCGCTGCTCATAGATAGCCCATATACCCCTAAATCTAAGTTGGCCCAAAAATATATCTAGCCCATTATTAAAGACTTAATCTTTATCTCGGTGGCATGGTCTAGTTGCACCACATATTTTGTTAATCTTTTATTTTAGAAAACCTAATTAATGTGCTATATCTATTCCTCGATTTAAGAAGCTCGTATAGAGGTATGTTGATAC
>CM002484.1:10115349-10133544 GCA_000325765.3 Leersia perrieri
TTATAGTTTGTAAGTATGTTTTAAGATCGAGAAAATATTTTTTCCAAAAATTAAAATATGAAAATAATCTTAAAACATACCCACAAACTATAATAATTTCTTAGGATTCTAGGCAAATATTTTTATAATTTTCTCCATCTTTTAACATGATAAATTAATTATCAATATTGTATGTTTATAAGGGCATTTTGGATATTTGTTAAGAATGCATAAGACCCAATGGCTTATTGTAAAGAAAACTACTAAATTGAGGGTATATCTTAGAACTAGGCAAAGTCGATGGCAGATCGTTCAATCGATGCAAACTCAGTGGCATGGAGTAGATTGTTCTAATAATTAAACATGAATGTGGTCATCTGAATTAGTGGTAACTGCACTATAGTTTTATATTTTGGTACCGGATATAATTAATATCTGAATCAATATAAGAATAATTTCTTAACTAATTCTAATTCACTTATGACTAGGCCTAGTATTATAAAAAATGCATTGTTTTTTATCTTAATTACTAGCTAAGAATAATTTCATTGCTAGAACCCTTATATTTACAAACGGAGGGACTATATTTTACTCCCTCTGTTTCGGAATGTGAGATGTTTTCACTTTTCGCTTATAATGTTTGACCATTCGTCTTATTCAAAAAATTACGATAGTATCATTTATTTTGTTTGTGATTTACTTTATTATCAAAAATAATTTAAGCATGGCTTATTACTTTTTATATTTGCACAAAATTTTTGAATAAGACGAATGGCCAAACGTTGAACGAAAAAAGTCAAAACGTCCTACATTATGAAACGGAGGCAGTAGCATATTATTCATTTTCACTTTAATATCATGGAAGCAAAAATGGGGCCTGGGGTCCTGATGACTAATTTATTAGGGATTGTTTGGTATGAAGCCAAAAGTTATTGAATATCAGTTTCCCTAAATTGTGATTTGTTTAATGTACAATTGTTACGTACTGACCAAGGCAGAGTTCATGCAAACTGTTCATATGTTCAAATGAAGGTGATCGGCTTGTACGATTGGTCTGGAAATAATCCGATTATACCAGAATTATGGCTTGTACCACATTTTCTTCCTATCCACCCAGGTTAGTTACTTTTCTTAATTAGTGAATATATGTCGGTTGCTAGATAGTACAACCAATCTTCCTGCAAAATAGTTTGCATATAGTAGAACAAAACCTTTTTTTTTAGTATTTCAGTTTAGAAACATTATTTAATATGTCACGGTGATGATTCTGTTTGCAACGACTCTTTGGACAATACCACACTTTGCTGATCCTATAACCAAAGATCATCTCGACAAACAAGTGCTAAATCTAGCCCCTGTAACCAAATCAAGCTGACATAATCACATCATTTCTTAAATATTGAAAATATCTCAATTTTAGAAAAGATATATGAAAAAAATAAAACATGTCTGAACTCACGTCTGGTTATTTACTATTTACAAAATGCCTTTACAATCCACGTCGGATGTGTTTTTGGTACAATTAATACTTGCAGCGGTGAGCATTATTGATATTCTTCACACTAATCTATATGATGTAGAGCTTTTTTGTTGCTAACAATCTAACGTATGCATCAGAATCTGTCTAACATTGAAATTGACCCAAAAGAAAACTTTCCATAAGCTCTGCCTGTAAGATTTTTACGTAGTTAATATAATATAAAAAAATAATATATACTACTCCGACGTGGAATATACCCATGCAAAGTGTTTGTCTGAGTTGGTTGTGTTGTGTTTTGTGTGGGTGTGTTTTGCGTGTTTGGGAGGCGGAGGCTCTGTTTCTCCTACTTTTAAAATATTTTTATTTTATTTTTCTTCTCTTAATGAAATGATACGTTCTCTTGCGTTTCCAAGAAATAAATAAGTAGAGATAAAAAAAAAGTAACTACCTTTTCCTTACTTTAATTTTCCTTTTGAAGAATAACGGCAGGAACTTTGCCATACTTAAAGAAGAAGAGAGAAATACAACTACTAAGTCCACATTAGTCTAGATTGAAGGAAAGATGCAACAATAAAACATGTAACGGCAAACAGAGATTTATTGTATTGAAATGCAAAGGATGTTATCTCTTCTGATTGCTTTGGCAGCCAGCATGAAGTTCAGGCGGGCTTTTACGCACTGATTTTAGGATAATTATCAGTTTTGTGCTATATTGTTTGTTCCTCTGGCTCTAAACTTAGTAATTAACAGCATGATAGATTATATTCTTGTTAACCGAACACAATTTCATGCGTACTAGTCTGTAATTTTACATTGTTGTTATAAGTTTAGTCAACACAATTTGAGCATCTTCAGGATTGTACAGATGGTTTTTTTCTATTTTTTTTCAACTGTGGTGAACTTTTTTTTTTCCACAGGACGATTCTGGTGCTTCTGCCGATTGGTTTATATGCCAATGGCCTATCTTTATGGTAAGAAGTTTGCTGGGTCAATTACACCAACAGTATTAGCCATAAGAGATGAACTTTATAGTGTACCATACGAGGAGATTAATTGGAATAAGGCTCGTGATATGTGTGCTAAGGTTTGTATTACTGAGATTAATTGGACATATTGTTTGCACTAGATAACACCCGCCTCACAAGTAAACAAAAAGCAAATGATCAGTTGTCACCATGGACATATTGTTTTTTTAATACCATGGACATATTGTTACAGCAGCCCCCAGTTAATGTTTATCTGTTCGTTTGTACTTTGCAATGAGAATAAAAATATCATAGGACTGTTGTAATTAAAAAAATAAGAAAATGAATTAATTGAATATAGGTTATAGGGCATCATTGAACTACCATCGGATGGTGCGATGTTTGTGGTTACGAAAGGTAGGAACTGAGAAAAATAACAAGCTTAATTAAAGTATTGTTCATTATATAGGAACTACAACTTGGAATTCAAAATTTTAATGCAGAAGGTTTTGACATTATTGGATGACAAAAAAAACCTCTGATGATCTATTTGATTCCACATAAGAAACTAGTTTATGTAATATTTTCTCCAGTATATATATAGTGACAAGAAAAGAGAACATAACTTTTGTAACACTGCTTGACTCTCTGTTATCCTATATACCTAGAAAGTTGATCCCCACTAAGTTCAGTTTAATGTTGTTTCTCTCTTCTCTCATTAAGCCACACCATCTCAGTTTTTTTTAGTCCTTAGATGATCAATCCATGGTCCAAATTGTACTACTTCTTTTCCTTCCTTCCCTCATATAGCCATATCACTTTATTTTTCATCATAAATCCATATATGGTCCAACATAAACCATATCTTCTTTGTATATATGTATTTTAATTCATAAGAGTGCATGTTATACGGTGAATATAAGAAGGTCACGTTGTTTAGCTAGAAAGTAAAATTATATTTGTATTGTTGTCATACAAATATTTCAACAGCAACGTATGGGGTTTCATCTAGTTCTTTTTTTGCATGCAGGAAGATCTCCTTTATCCACGGTCATTTATGCAAAATATTGTTTGTACTTGTCTCAATAAAGTTGTGGAGCCAATGTTGAATGTTTGGCCACTTAATAAATTGAGAGGAGCAGCATTGAGCATCCTCATGAAGCATATTCGTTATGAAGATGAAAGCACGAATTACATCAATATATGCCCTATTAACAAGGTAATGTATACAGAAGTTGCTACGCAGCTATTGTTGTTTGCTGCTTTCTGGCTTCGCTATTACATACACAAACATCAACGTCAACCCTCTTTCAAAGAATTAGCAGTGAAAACTGATAAGGGTACCCGGACCAAAAATTCAAAATTTGCAAGTGAACTGACAATGATACTAGATTTTGAGTTATTACTGCTTTTTCATGACATGAACCAACACAATAAATCACTGCGATCACTAATAATGATAGGGAACCTCATAATTAGAAATGATCTTCTTTATGGTAACCAATGTTTGGTGAATGAATGGTCAAGATTATATATATACCAGTCATTAATTAATAGATAGTAATATACACGTGTAGTATGTGCAATAGTACATGGCATTTGTATAGAAACGTTTTTAATTCACTATGGTATACTAGTTAAGTAATAGATCGATTACTAGGGAACCTTTAGAAATTTTTAACCTTGTCAAATGAATTCACTTTACATGAAAATTATAGTTCTTAACTAGATCTAATTAACTTTGTAGTTGACAAATATTTCATTGAAAGTCATTTAGATACCTAAACATTTTATACAAATTTTAGACAAGGTATGGAGGATATGGGTACCGGGTATCCACTCGGGCCAGTATAGGCTCGAGGATAGGAGGTGTACCAAATAGGTACAACATGGAAAGGGATAAGGTCCGGCTGATTATGTGTTCCACGACCGTAGTTGAATATTAGGATGGATATCATCGATAAGATATGACATGAGTCATATGTATCTTGGTATCTTCCTTGAAAATAGGATAGCGCCCGACTAAGCCTTGCCTTGTTTTTCATGGCAATATCATAGAAACTTACTCAGGTAAGATCTTGTAAGTTGTAACAAACTCGAAAACCTAAGCTGTATGTTGCTATGTTGCTAGGTTACCTTATGTAAGTCGGCTCCTTACCTCTATATAAGGGAGCCAGGGGTCCTTGGAAACATATAACACCTCATAAGTTCTATAATCAGAACATCTGACGGGATACAACCATCGAAGGCTGGATCAGGGTATTACTCCTTGCATCAAGGGGGCCTGAACCAGGATAGATCTTGTCTCCCGTCTCCATTGATCTTTTCGAGCTCGTGCGTAACTCTTATTATTGCCGGTGTAAAGCATCGACACAGGCCAAAAGGAAAAACGTTGATATGCTTGTTGTACAAGAGATATTAGGCTGCGTTCGGATCTCACTGAAAAAAAGTATTGCAACTTCCTACAGTGTTTTTCCCTCTTTTTCCGTGCGCCTGCTTTCCGAACTACTAAACGGTGTATTTTTTGGAAAAATTTTCTACACGAAAGTTATTTAAAAAAATCAAATTAATCCATTTTTGAAGTTTTAAATTGTTAATACTCATTTAATCAAATGCTAATGATATTTCTCGTTTTACGTGCACCACTATTCAAATTTGCCAAACATCTACAATCGAACCCAGCCTTAAGGTTCAAGTCATTTATACCACATGCTTGTATACTATGTGCAAAAAAGAATGCTTGACATGTGTCTGTGAAAGTATAATCGGTATTACTACCATTTAACCACAACTGGTTTTTGAACCAACAACAATGCCATCATGTTAACTCTTGCTACTTTGTAAACTACTCTATCCTTTCCTGTTCTGAGAATATTTGTTTTGGCAAAATGCAAAATCAATTGTTTTCTTAGTTAATCTTGTTAAGCTACATGCACATACAAGTTCAACCCAAAAGGTTAAGTTAATAAAGGGAAATACGGACAATTTACTTTACACACTCCAACACTCCCCTTCAAGCGGTGGCCCGAAGCATGGAGTTCGAGTGGGCTGCAATTATTTTGTTTAATCGTACGCCCAGCAGGATTTGAATTTAAGAGCTCTTGCTCTGATACTAAGTTGCATGGGTTCAACACAAAAGCCTAAACTAATGAAAAAAAGCGAGCAATCATTTTATACACTTCAACATAATTTTGGAACATGTTTTTTCCATTTCATTACAAACTACATAATTTAGGTTTAAATTGTTGAGAAGTGTTTGATTATTTGTAGGCACTCAATATGATTTGTTGTTGGATAGAAAATCCAAATTCAGATGCATTCAAGTTGCATCTGCCGAGGATCTATGATTATTTATGGGTTGCAGAAGACGGAATGACAGCACAGGTATTATCTTGTCAATTCTTATCGACATCTTGTACTTCACTTTATTTTCCTTGTTGAGAATGGCTGAGAATTATTATCTGAAAAACTTGACCATTGAAAGAAAGTACTAAGAACTTCATTTCCTATTATTTTCTCTAGCTGCAATGGTAGCAGCACTGTCACAACCTACACACATGCCTGAGACCTCCCTTCACCTGGAGATGGCATTAAATATCGCTTCTCCTAAAATGCATTCACAACATTGGATTCACCACAGTATATTATTTCGTATTGAGTACCATATTGGTTTCAGTCCAGTCTATGACTCCACATGTAATCTACATATTTAATTCTTGGCTTAGGCATTAGCATTATGATTGAATAATCTTAAAATAAGGTATTACCATTGATTTTATTTTTGTTATTAACATACGCTAGCAGCAAGAGTACAGAGTAGGTCCACACTGTTTGACATAAAAACAAGCATAAGTTAAACACAATTGTTAATTATGTGTGTTAGTAAGGGAATTCTCTGCTTCAGTATGCATCAGTATTCTTTATAATTTTTTACAAGATATTATTCAACATACTCAATCTGTTAACATTTTTCTTTCACCTGATAAAACTTGTTATACTGTCTTGTGAAGTTTTTGTACTATTTATTTATTTGGAAGTATGTCCTGATTTTAAACTGATTCGTGGCTTCTCTACGATGAAAGGTTTCATTGCAAGTGCAACTGCTTTCATTTTTAACAATAAAGAGGCTATAAGTATTTTATTTTATTTTTTTTCTGAAGATAATGTTACTTTCTTATTGATATGAATGGATGACATTTCTTTACATCAGGTTTACGATGGTTGCCAAAGTTGGGAAACAGCTTTTATTGTTCAAGTCTATTGTTCAACAGACCTTGATAATGAGTTTGGTCAAACACTTCGAAAAGCCCATGAGTTCATGAAAAAATCACAGGTCCAATGTTCTTTATCTTGTATTCCTGTATAACGCAAAAGGAATTAATATTCTCATTGTAATTTTGACATGGATATTTACTTGAAGGTTCTTGAAGATCATCCTGATAAAGAAGCTTATTACCGCCATAGATCAAAAGGTTCATGGACACTTTCAACAGCAGATAACGGATGGTCTGTATCAGACTGTACTGCAGAAGCTCTTAAGGTCAACACGATCTACTTTTTTTTTTTTCCGGGGAAACATGATCTACTTGACACTCTTAATCTAGAGAAGTACAAAATTTTCATTATTTTTTTTAGGGGAAACATGATCTACTTATGACACACTTAATCTAGAGAAGTACAAAAATTTCATTATTAGTTAGGGATTTGTTGGAACGCAAGATTCTGAAAACCAAGTAATAGGAAAAACGCAGGATTAAAGTGCCCTGACATCTCAATCCCTATGGATTGAAAAATACATGAATATCACAGAAATCCACCGTTTTTGATGCAACGCGGGAAACCACAGTAATCAAGAGAAAGATAGACACGAATGATTTTCTTCCAAGAGGTTGGACCTCATGTTAGAAATCTTCTAAAACTCCTATGTTTTGAGGCAATCCTATGGAATTTCAAAGGATTTTGAAAGAGTCATTCCTTCCTTCCGACCATATAGGAATTTTTTCCATAGTAGGAATTTTTTCTATAGGAATCCAATCTTTCAAAATTCCTCCAAATTTTCTTTGTTCCAAAGGACCCTAAAAAATATAACTATTTAGAATAGCAATTTGTTGAAATCTTTTAATCTTGTGCGATTAGTGATGGCAATGGCAGCCCAGATGTGTGTACTAATGGATGGAAACAAAAGCAGTGTGACAACCAGGGGGCTTTTTCAATTTCCCAATACCCGTAAGAAATCAATGAATAAATGAACAAGAAAAACAAAAGAGAAGCTACTAAAATTTATTCTTATCATGTAAGATCTACTATCTAGTGTCTAGTACTTTACTAGCATCCTTTATGTTATAGGCATGGATGGACGTATTGACTCCCATAGGAAATATTTTATAGTTGCAGGATATATTTAATATTTTATAGTCGAGGGGGTAGACGGTACTCACAAACAAACGTAGGGACTAGGGACTGTTTTGTTGCTAGGATGAGAACAACCAGAATCATTTGATGTTTGCCTAGGGTGTCACTGATGTTTGGTTTGCATCCTGAGTCGTAAAACAAAAAAAGGGGATTTGGGAGGTGAGACAGCTCACCCGCACGGCTGGCTAACAGCTAACTCATCAACCATGCTGCTAGCCAGCCCACTAGGTCCCAGGGGTTTCCCCAGCCTGAGTTGTCAAAGAGGTGCAGCTGCATTAGCCTATCTCAGGTGATGAAAATAGAACAACAAAGATCGAGGCCCCGACATGTTCATGGTATTTTGCTGCGAACCAGCACGTGCCTCTCAGCAGGGGCAGATCTACAATGAGAGCTGTAGGGTCTTTGAGCCCCCACTACCAGCACCAACACAATGGAACACAATGGAGACCTTCCTAAGCCCCCACTAAAATTTTCTTTCATTTGGTTCAATTTATGCTGCACTATATTGTTCAGCCCCCACTATATTTTTTTCCGGATCCGTCACTGCCTCTCAGCTCCGCCATACAAGTATATCAGCCTCCAAGGAATAATTTTCCTCAAAAACTCCAAGGAATATTGCCATCTCAATGGTTAAATGGATGAATAGTGGCCGATGTAGGGGACATAAATACATGATCAAAGAACCCATTGATATTTCTCTCATTATGACTAATCATGCGGGTGTACTATATAAGGCACATGCTGCAAATGAAACATGTGTTATTACTTGTTAGTCATGCTTCATCATGAGCATATTTCACTGAAATCTCATGTATTCGTAGGTTTCAAGCACCGATTTTTATTACCTTCAGTCCTCAGGTTGCCAACCAAACAAGGCCTGTGGGCCCAGGTCCTGGGCTTCAAAGCCCATTGTGATGGGATTTTTTTCAGCATAAAACAAAATACAAAGCCAAAAGTATAATGGACTGGCTGGCCTTGGGCCAAACCGGTGCTAGTTAGCTATTCCCTTTATTTTTTATGCTGTATATATTACCAGAATATCATGCAGAACTTTCTAACTATGCTTGCTGTTTTTCTGAAGCAGTATGCATATGAAAAGTATTATCACACTCTAATTTTTCAATACATGGGAAGGTGCACATTACAATTTTTTCTAACAACTCTTACATTTATTTTCTTTAGGCGTTGTTCCTGTTATCGAAGCTCTCTCCCGATCTTGTTGGAGATCCCATAGAAAGCGAAAGATTGTATGACGCACTGGATTGCTTGCTCTCTTTTATGGTATGACTTCAAATCAAGTCATTTTTCATATCCCCTTTATATTATTTTGTGTTAAAATATTAGAGAATCCATATGAGCTCTTCCAGTGGGCCCACACCACCAGTACTGTGATGTATTGGGAAGTTTGGGCCTCCAACTGGGTTATGGGCCGAAATTTCCAAACAGGGCATAGGGTCGAGTTTTTTTTTACCGAGGATGAGTAGTTCACACATAGACCACAAGAAAACTTTTTAAAGAGTGATCACTTCGCAATCATAGCATGACATTTGACACTGTTTGCCCAAAAGATGGCACCAAATCCCTGCAGAACCATGTGCATCTCCATATAGTTTACCTATGGATTAGCTACGTTTACAAAACATCCTATGTGGCATCCTACACGACACCAAATCCTATGGTTCCGTGCTATCTACATGGGACATGGCGCCGCCGCCAAATTCCATGGCTCTGTACAAAGGGCCCATTATTGGAAAGAAATATTATTAGGGGTATATTTTTGTAGAAATATTTATAAGGAAAGCCAAGTCTTGCGAACTCAGTTGAACATCTTCATTCGATTCCACTGGTAAAAATTAGATGTAAAACTTCCAGGGCAATTCTTTCAGCGGCCCGACCTGGATAGCACACAATTGTAGTGCAAAAACAAACTTCCACCTAACAGAACATTTCTGCGATGAATGACTGAGTGGAAAAGGGTGTAAATAGGTAACCCGTTGTTTTAATATTTTATTTTACTTGAATTGTTGTTTTCTTCGAAGATGATCTTTTATGGCTTGTAGCTTTATATATGTTACAGCAAAGCAATATAGTTTCACTGCATTGCACTTTGCATCAATGTACTGACCCTTATTTTGCCTCTTTGAAGAATAAAGATGGCACCTTTTCGACATATGAATGCAAGAGAACTACACCATTGTTAGAGGTAAGTATATATGTGCAAAGTCATAATTTAGTCTATGGAAAAAGCAAGAACATAGATTCTATGCTTATTATGTATTTCTATCATTTGACCACTGTAAAAGGCCATATAATACCCATAGCCTGAGACAAGGAATGAAAAGAAATCCAAAGTCAAGCCATTATAATTCATTTTGCAGATTTCAATCAGTAAGTTTATTTTAACAGTTTGTAATGGGAATCTCTTTCCATCAATCAGAAAAGCCAAATTGGAATTTCACAAGTTGTGGACAAATTGTAGTGCTTTTTGTGTTTTTACTGAAAACACTGCAGGGAGCCCCCCACAGTTAAATTATATTAAAAAAAACTAAGAAGTTACAATAAAAAGTTCAAATATTACAAGGAATTAATCCAGGTTTGTAAAGCATCTCTCTCAGAGCATTTAATCTATACATGGGTAAAACAAGGTAAGTTTTATAACTATATCTCCAACTCTCCAAGATTGCAGTGGAGGAATATTATTGTCAAATATAAGCCCATTTCTCTGCTACTAAATATGTCACGATGCATATAATATTTTTCTCAACAAAAAGTGTTTCATCCTACAGTATTCTCATAAAAAAAACAAAAGTGTTTCATGATAATTTCTCCTTTTCTGTTGCAACATACTACCAAATTCCAAAGACGTATCCCATATTCCCATGTGATGCTTACAGAGTTCCAACAGTTAACACTGAAGAGACAGTCACATAATAAATGCATTAAAGTTTTCTGACATTTTGAGCAGAAAGCACACAATTAAGTCTAATTCCCAGACCTTAAAATGGTACAAGTATAACTACAATCGTACCTTGGCAGCACAATGAAGGGGACCCTGGTAGCCCAACCAGATGGCACTCTTGAGGATTCTTTTGATATGTAATCAGCTCATGCATTATGTTATGCCTGCATTACATCTTAATACTGTTAACCAGGTATGCTAATCTGTATTTTGCTGGTAATAGGTTCTCAACCCTTCTGAAAGTTTTCTTAACATTGTTGTCGATTATCCGTAAGTATAAGACATACCTTCAAGCTTGAAAAAGTATCACTTATTCACCTTTATAGTATAACATACAAGGAGTTGACCAATGAACCTCAATCATTGATAGGTCTGTTGAATGCACATCATCTGTACTTCAAGCTCTTATTATGTTTGGAGAGCTTGATACAGTGTACCGCAAAGAAGAAATAGACAGATGTATCGAAAATGCTTCGAACTTTATTGAGCGTGAACAACAGAAGGATGGGTCATGGTCTCTGAAATCATATTGTTTCAGTGCAAGTTGCTTTCACTTATGACAATTACAATTAGTAACTAGATTCCTTATTGTCTGACAGGTTTGGCACATGGGGTATATGCTTCACATATGGAACATTATTTGCCATAAAAGGATTAGTTTCTGCGGGGCGAACTTATGAAAATAGCTCTTCCATTCGGAAAGCATGCAACTTTCTTTTGTCAAAGCAGCTAAGCACAGGTGGATGGGGAGAAAGTTATCTCTCTAGTGAAACTGGGGTAAATCTTTTGTTTTTATCTTACCATCTGCTTTCCTTTGATTTTGGTAAAGACATGCTTCATTTGATAATTGTTAGCTTTTATGACATGTAAATAAGGATGGTAAGCCTGTGGAAGGTTTAATTTTATCGTCTTAGATGATTGCTTCCATCCACCAGCATCCAGTAGTTGCTACTATATTAGAATTATGATTATGTGGAATCTTTTGACACTGCTTCACTCATAATTGACAGGTTTATGTGGAGGCTAGTAGTGCCCATGCAGTGAACACTTCTTGGGCAATGTTGGCTTTAATATATGCTGGGCAGGTGTGTTTCCCTTATTGTTCATTTGAATAGGCACAAACTATAAAAATAATATCTATAAACTTTCTGATATTCTACATATTATTTTCATACGGGGGATTCTAACTAGGCTGAACGAGATCTGACGCCGCTATATCATGCTGCAAAAGAATTGATAAATATGCAACTAGAATCAGGGGAGTTTCCCCAGCAGGTAAGTTTTTTTGCAGGAATTTACTCAGCACCTAATATATTGAGTACGCACAATTATACTATAGGTGATATCCTTGTTTTATGAGATAGTGCATGCACTAATGCAAAAATACTTTATATCATATATCATATGACTTTTAAACTCTGGCTGTGTATGCATGAAAGCATATAGGGATCCTGTAGTTGGTAATTAAAAACAATTATTATGTCCAACATGGAATTATTATTATGAAATAATGTTATACTACCTATGTTCTCACATATTGTCATTTTTGAGATCGATATGGTCTCCAGTGCACATTTTTTTTGTCTCTACTTCTTAACTATGCATTTTAATAAACTATTAAAAGAATAATCATAAGAAATTAATTTTCTTGACGAATCTAACAATAGTAACTTGCAAATGTTTACCTACCATGATCCTAGAGTACTAACCTACCTAGGTTACCAACTATGACATCAATGTCTGCAATTGGGTCTATGAAATTGCTAGTACATACTATCTGTCCCATAAAGATTCCATTATTTAGGTTGAAACTGGACAACAACTGTTTGATTTGCCTTGCAGATTAGTCGCTCTCTAGTTGGTTGTCGCACACAAAGACACATTGCGGATAACAAATACTCTAAATTGAATATATGGATTTAATCTCATGCCAACGAAATAATCATGTGAATAAAACTAGCAACCTCTTACATGGTAGATTATTTGAATTTTTAGTGCATATCTCTTTTCCTCAGCATCCACTAATCACTTACCATCAAATTCCACCTTTTATGACAGGAACATGTTGGATGCTTCAACAGCTCCTTCTGTTTCAACTATGGAAACTATCGCAATTTATACCCCATTTGGGCTCTTGCAGAGTTTCGCCGCCGATTGCTTGCAAGAAAGACTTAATGGATGAAAGGAATATATGGATAAATATACTTTATGATTTACCTTCTCAAAAGTCCATGTTTATACTGCAGATATAGATATGACAACAATAATATTTACAGAACCACAATAAACAAAGAGAAAAATAGTTTAGTATGATTCTGAAAGATATTACTATGTAATGTTTTCTAGTGGCATGCCTAATGCAATTATGGAGGACAGATGGTCACAAGATGTGTTCCTAGTGTACTGTATGGACTAAATTCTGTGAGGTCATAGTATCGTCCTAGTTTGCCAAAGAATTTCAATGTACTGCATGAAACATCCTAGTGTAGGCATAAGCATACACCTTCTGTCACTACTACAAAACCACTAATAGAGACACCCTTATAGGTGGCGGTTCTCCTAAAACCACTACATATGGGCTGTTTCCCATCAAGTGGTGGTTGAAAAGTTAGTAACCACCACCTATAGTATCATGAAGGTGTCGGTTCTAGAATTAATAGAACCGCTAACTATACTATTGATGGCGGTTTTTTACTAATAACCATCATCTATATTCATGGAAAGAGGGGGTAGTTATTGGTGCGAACCGCCGCCTATACTATAGGTGATGGTCGTTTACAAGACCATCACCAACGGTGGGTCTCACGGTATGTCATTATTACAGTTGGCAGCAGGTACGTCCTACTATAGGCGATGGTTCTGCTTTGAACAACCGTTACCAATAAATAAATGGCGGCTATGGGCAAAAACAACCAAATATAACCTAGTTTTAGGTGGCGATTTTAGCGATAACCACCATCTATATATGGCATTAAGTACTGTTCATCCCATACCTCAAGGTGGCAGAGCAAAATAGAGAGGCTTCTCTAACTTTGCTCCACCAAGCTAGAGGGGGAGAGGTTTTGCCCCATTTTATTCAAATTCTGTTTGAAATATACATAAGGTTAAGTTATCTATAATCTCTCTACATTTTCTCTAGTTTTAAAGTTTTAAAGCCTGTAGTTTATCTATAATCTCTCTCTATCTCACTCTAACTAAAAATCTCAATATTTCTCTTAAAATCTCTCTTAATTAAGGCTTCTTTAGAGCTTTCTTGGATTAGTTACTAATTAATCTTGATATCAAGCCTAGCTATATGATGTTTGTTGAATTTGTTTAAGAGATTAAAGATAGGAAAGTTGTGACTCTTTCGGTAAGAAATGAAATAGATGTATATCGATATGAATTTATTTTGTTATAATTGAATTAAGATTATTAGTATTACTATAGGACACGCAGCGTGCTGCCAGGTTTGGTAGCGTGACTTTGTCCCCTCCCCAGCTCCCACCATCTAAAGATCTTAATAATTTAAGTAAAATTTTAACTTGGTTGATCAATCCCGCACATCTCAGTTTTGAGTAAAAATTTTACTTGCCATCAGTACACCTATCTGACCACTCCTAACATATCAGTTTTGAGTAAAATTTTTACCTGTGATGAGTGCACATACCTGACCACTCCTACAGATCTCAAAACTTGAGTAAAATTTTAACTACGATCAATTTCGGTAGCATGACTCTATCTGTACAAACGATGTTGTGTCATGGGAAAGAGGTGGCAGTGGAGGAGCGGTCCCGTACTATCATAATTACAATGGTGTGGCTCTTGCTTTTGTTGCACATTGCCAGACGTTCACCACCGTTGATAGCCACATCAACACCGAGCTCGTGTGTGAACCACCGGCGCCAAGCACAATGCTGCGGAGCTGCGGCATTGTTCCGAAGTCATCTCCTCCTAACCATCCCAATTGGGAGATGTAGGACTTGCAGCACCTAGCTATCTTGTAGAATCCAGATGCATCTGATTGCAATGTGTTCTTGAAACATCTTTGTGTAAATTATGTAGCACCCATGATAACATCCTACCATATATATATGTGTGTATATATATATGTATATACATGTGTATATATATATATGTATATACATGTATATATATGTATATGCATGTATATATATATATGCATATATATATATAATTATAATTATAATTACCAAATTACATGTCATTATAATAATTTCGTGTGACTGGGTATTTATAGGTCACTTTAACTATTGCGTGTGAATGGGTACTTACAGGTCAGTTAAAATAATCTTTTCAACTCGATAATATTCAGTGTAATTTTTTTAACTCGCAAATATTTATTTTGCAATAGCTATCAGTACTTAGTTATTTGATAACTGGGCAGACTAATAGATTAGTAAAATCTTCATCATAAGGAAACTATCGAGTTGTAAAATACTTCACATTTATTATGCGACCTTTAAATGAAGTGCCGTTTTTTCATAAAGTACAATTTCAACCTCCCAAATTAATGTTTCAGTAGTGTGACCTTATCATTATTCTAGGTGAAATATATACTTACCGAGAGTTATTCTTGGTGAAAAAAAAATACTGACACAATGCAATTCTCCAACCAAAACGAAATACTTATACACAAAATAAATTTAGTTAAATTTTAACTTTACCACGGAATCCAGTTAAATAAATTCTTTGCATATATTTTGTTAGTAACAAATTTACAAACATCATTTTGTCCTATAAACTAGAGTATAGGTGTGGGGTGGAGAAGGGGCAACAAAATGACACAGGTGATCATGTAGAAGCAAGAGTATATCTGAGAACATATAGTGAAATTTTAACTCACATTAGATGTGTGTGGGATAGAAATTATGTAATGTCCAACGGAGAGTTAAATTTTAACTTGGTTTATGGATGTGCGGGAGGGAACCTGTGGACCTCCAACGGAGAGTTAAATTTTAACTCGGTTTATGGATGTGCGGGAGGGAACATGTGGACCTCCAACGGATAGTTAAATTTTAACTTGGTTTATGGATGTGCGGGAGGGAACCCCTGTGACTGTGAGTCGCACTACCATGTTTGGTACCGTTAAGATTATTGTAATTTTAATTTAATTTAGCTAGTTTACTTTAAATTTATGGTTAATTTAATTGACTATATGTTGGCACTGATATGTTTGTAGGTAGCAATTTTTATAATGGATAATCGATGGATGTACATGCAGAAGCATCACACATTCCCGTGAAGGTGGTGTGATATTTTCCTATTATCCCTCGTTTAGAATGTATATTTGCAAACAAAAGGTATGCAAAGAAAATGCGCTGGCACAAGGAAGAGCATAAGGTCGATGGAATGATTAGAGATCCTATAGATGGCTCACGGTGGAGAAAGATAGATAGAAAGTACAAAAAAATAATTTGCCTATGATATCAGAAATGTTTGGTTGGCGCTTATCATAGACAGGATGAATCCCTTCGATGACATGAGTAGTCGACATAGCACCTGATGGCACTAGTTATCTAAAACCTTCCTGCCCGGTTTTGCATGAAGAGCAAACAAACTATGATGCCACTACTTATACACGGGCCTAAGCAATCCAGCAATAATATTGATATATACTTCAAGGTGTTGGTGGAGGACCTTCACTTGCTACGAGTCGACGGTGTCAAAAATGTGGGATGCCTACAAACAAGAGTACTTCACCCTATAGACAATGTTGTTCGTGACAATCCATGATTTACCGGCTAGGAGCAATACATCCAGCCAGGCAGTGAAGGGTGCAAAAGCATATCTATGGTGTATGTTGGAAACAGCTAGCCATTGGCTCCCAAATTCAAAAAAGATGGTTTACATGCGCCATCGATGGTTCCTTAGGAAGAATTACCCATACTGAAAAATACAAAAGAGACTTCGACGGGATAAAGGAGTTGGGAAGCAAGCCAACGTATAAAACTGGCAAAGAACTGTAGTTAAAATTGTGTTTGAAAAATACAAGAGTGTTCGCGTGTTGAATGGTGAGACCCGTCTTTTCAAAAAGAGATCTGTCTTTTGGGAACTACCATTTTTGCAAGACTTGGTGGTCCAACATTCAATTGACGTTATGCACCTATAGAAGAATATCTGCCATAGCGTCCTCAGATGTCTACTTAATATTAAAGGCAAAACAAAGGATTCATCAAAAGCTAGAATAAACCATTAAAAAATGGGTATTAGGAAGGAACTGTATCTAGAAGAAAAAAGAGAGAACAACTGCCATTATCTTCTGCCCACATGCTACACCTTACTCAACACCGAGATACCCAACATATTAGAATGCTTGTAGGGTGTTAAAGTCCCAACCGGCTACTCAGCAAACATGAAAATCCGGTGAACATGAAAGAGAAGAAATTAGTTGGTATGCAGTCTCATGACATCTATGTTCTAATGACACAACTTCTTCCTGTTGCAATCTAATGACACAACAATATCTATTGTTTGACGAGTGGTTGAAGAAGCACTTTATGAAGACCAATGCTTTTGATTCAATAGTTGAAGAATACAGCGAGCAATCATATTTTTTGTCTCTTGAGCCGTCAAACACAATCCATCCATTTTAAGGGTACGCAATAGCACCAATGAGAACAATGTTGTACATATTGACGCCTTTGATATCGACGGGACCAAATATGCATACTATGGTTATACCGACACGATATGGGAGCTCGACTATGGACCTCTAGAAGTGCCAGTTTTTAGATGCCAATGGGTGAAAATTCCAAAAGGTTTAAAGGTGGACAAGGATGAAATAACTATAGTTAACCTTATTGATGTTGGGTATGAGGATGAACCTTTCGTTAGCAATATCCGTGAAACGGTGCTTCTATGTCGTCCCAGACTCGTCTAAGAAGAAACACCATGTATTTATTGCTAGAAAACAAAGAATTGTGTGAGTCGAGAATATTGCAGATGAGGACGAGCTAGTACGATCAGTTTGACAAGATAATGCCATTTACAGCAGAAAGTAAGACGGTGAAACATGAGCAAGCCGATGTTGAAGCCCCGTATGTACAGACCGATCACCAACAAGGACTACTAGTGAAGGAATAAAATATTGCTAATGTAATATATAGTACAATTTTCTACACCAACTTGATGCAATTTTAATTCGGATTTGCTATTTGTCAAGCGCCTGAAAAAAAGATTTCCGTCAGTCAATTTTCCTGTCCGTTGGATGTACTTCAGTATCCATGCATTTTGTTGGGCTGCTTTGACGTAAATTTGTAACGGGCCGCCTTGAATCCCACCAACCTGCTCCGGTAAGGAAGAAGGAGAGGAAGGGGTGTTGGTTCTCACAACATCCATCGAGTCCATCACGTCGCCGCCCCTGAACCCATCCCACATCCCGCGGCCCCTATGTCTGC
>CM002484.1:10144903-10162697 GCA_000325765.3 Leersia perrieri
GCAGTATAGTTTCCTACATATAAATTCCTGGGGTTAGATGCACCTCCGCATCGAACTTAGGTTGGATGGTTATGACAGTCTGTCGTAAGTAACTCGGCAGGCCGGGGTAACTTTGCAAAGCACCAGGAGGGCATAGCTAGATCTAGGCTTAGTTATAGCTGCATTGTAAGAAGGGACACCACACTGTTGTACGCTAGTTAGAAGATGTTAGAGTGTTGCATAAAGTATAGAAAATAGAACATAGTATGACTGCTCTTACTTAGACTAATTTAGGACTGATATAGAGTTTAGCTAAATCCTTCGCTTGTGTCACTCTACCCAAGAAATATTCCTTACCCCTATATAGAACTATGACTTATACATGTGTATGTATTTTATTAGAATGATTACACTTTACAAGTCTTTCCCTAGGATAAAATAAATACGATACCTTAGAATACTCCTGGGTGAAATGCTACAATGATATATCCGTGCGCTTGCAGATTCATTTCTGCCAAACCATAGATTATCATTGATTATTTCAAGTTGCCATCGTTGGGAACTTTATTCCTAAGGATGGTAATAAGAAATACCAACAATATGCAAAGAGAAGATGGGATATACCCGGGGCATGATGACATACTCGAACTGGATTATTACTCCCATCCTAAACCTCTTTATGCAATAAGGCAGACAAGCCATCTGCCACAAAGAGAAACAAAAAGGGAGATAGAGGATTGGCTTGATATCTCATTGTGGTCACACACTGCATGATCCAATTGACCCATCGGAGAGAAAATCCCATTTTTAGCATCGCTTGCTCCAAAAACACCTAATCCACTCTATCATAAGCCTTACAGAGGTCCAACTTATACGCACAGAACGATTTATCTCTTCTTTTGATGGATAAAACACATGCACTCAAAGGCAATTATCGCATTGTCAAATATCATGCGTCCAGACACAAATGCACTTCTGTTTTAGGAGACAATATCTGCAAGGATAGGCCTCAATCTATTTATCAAACATTTGGAAACAACCTTGTATAGCACATTACACAGACTGATTGGCCAAAAATCCTTCAGTTCCATCGGATTCTCAACTTTGGGGATAAGTACAATTAATTCCCGTGTTATTAATACCATCCGGCATGACTCCTGTCTGAAAGAACTCCTTCACAGCACACACTATACTTACTTTCAAAGTGTGAAGTATCCCAATTCCTCTCATAGATCCAAGCTGGGAAGCCATCCGGGCCCGTGCCTTAATTGGGCCAAGCTGAAAAGGGGCATTTGAAATTTCATCATCTATGAAAAAACTACTCAGTTTTTCATTATCTGCTTCCATAATCTTTTCACCGAACAACTGGAGAACTGTGTTTGGCCTAATGTTCTAACCTTTGGTAAAAAGATTTCGGAAATAATCTGTAGCTATATGCTCCATAACTGATTTGTCTGAAGTTACCGAGCCATCACTGCATTTCAGTTTTGCTATTTTATTTCTCTTCTCTCTCCAGACAGCCCTACCATGAAAAAATTTTGTGTTCCTATCCCCTTCCTTCAACCAATTTATTGTGGAACGCTGCAGCCAAAACATTTCTTCTCTGTAGAAAAATTCATTCATCATATCAGTATTTCATCTATATAGAAAAACATTTCTTTGATCCCTACTATCAGCATTCGAGGCGATACCTACACTCACCAAATATACTATAAGAATAATATACTATACCCATTAAATTCATATACTATACGAATCATAAATTTTCCAACAATTTTACACCACTAAAAGTTGAAAATTAATATTAAAAACTATTATATAATAAATTGACGAAGAAAAATGGAAAAGAAAAAAGAAAAAAGGAAATAAAGAGAAAAAAGGAGGTCAATGTGCTCACCGCCACACTTGACACCCGTGCCTCCGGCCGCGATGCTCGCCGACCCACGTCCCGCCACTGCCTTGCTACACCAGATCAGACCTCGTGAAGGCGGCCGCCGACGAGGGAGCATGGGCCCCGCCTGAACAAACTCCGGTCGAGGTCGAGCCGGTCCCCACCGCATCCGCCGCGACACCCCCAGCTGCTCCACCGCTCATTCACCACCATCTTCACCTCCTCTTCTACCTTATGCATCACCCTGCAGGAGCCCACCGTGCTACCCGCACACTGGAGGAGGCAGACCTTCCCACCACCAGCTGGAGCCCGTGCCGACACGTGCTCGATGGACGCCGCCTTGATCGTGAATGCGAGATGTGTGGGCACACAGCAATAGTAGGCTAGTAGCTAGCGAATAGGTGCACACCGGCAGGAGCAACGAGCAGAGAAGAGAGCACTAGAGCAGGTTAATTGTTCATGCCCATCAGCATACCGATCACCACGCAGGGACGCCGTGAGGGGCTCCAAAATCTGCTTGAGTGGCACCGCCGACCCCTCGTCCGAGGAAGACATCAACGGTGAGCTCACTAGGCGAGGTTGCGGAGCTGTAAGGAGTAGGCGGGTCGTTGGGTGGAGGCCGGATGGACAAGCGCCACCATACAGGGCTATGCCCGTAGAGGGTCGAGCCGCCGCCGCAGCTCCGCAGTCATCCTTGTCGTCCACCATGCTACCAGCTCCCTCTACCGCATGCGGGGGGGAGGAGAGATACAGGGAGAACATAGACTAGACTGGTGATCCTTTTGCTGACTAGGATGCCACGTTAGCGTAAGCACCCTTCAGATTACCGTGTGATCTTTTTTAAAAAAAACGAGAAACTTGCGTTCCTAAAAACAGAATTAATCCAGTTTATAAGGAAACCAAACCCAAAAACCATATATTTACACGGGTAATTAGAGAAAAACCAACTAAAACCCATCTAACAACTAAAACCATAACAGAGCCCAACAAACAAATTGTCGCCAAACTTGCCGCGGAAACAATACAAAAGCTTCAACATTGCAAAGCAAATGTCATCATTGTTGAGCTGGCCGCCAAATGATTCACAGCGAATGCACCATCGAAGACAAGGACATCACCAAAGCAAATAAGTAGCTCCGACATCACACATCAGATCTCAACGAAAGGCATCAAAGCGCTACTTCGAACACCAGACAAACACCATCCCACCTAGAACGATAATGCAAGGTGTCATAGTTGCCAAGCTCAGTCACACCCCAACAATCCGACTCCACCTAGCAAACACAAGCAAAGAAGGATAGATCTTCACCACGGCACAAGGAGCAGACTAAGAAGACAAAGGCCTCATTGAATGACCTAGAACCGAGTGCAAAGGCATCAACTCAAAAGTCCGTTGACGACCACGACGTCCCCAATAGGGATACGACGAGAAATGCCGCCACCGCCTGTCTGAAACCATAACAAGGTTTTCGCCTGGAGATCGTTGCGGAGGAGAAGAACATAACAACGTCTTCAAGAAGGGAAACGCGCCTCAATGAGGCTTTTGCCTATTAATCTTCAGCCCCACGCAACCAAGCCCGCACAAGGAACGTCATCTAGACCAACCAAGTAACAAACAAGCCTAGATCACCACCTCAAAACAGAAGCGGTCACCAGCCTGGAATGTACACTACCATCACCAAGCCACAGACCGTAGCTCCCCACAGCCAGAACCAAGAGTCAAGCATAAGAAGGGTTGGAGCTCCGAGATGAAATGATGAGTAGCAATCGGCAAAAGGAGAAAGATGTGCCGCCCCCACAATGCATGCACCAGCAGACACCACCCCACGGACCGACGACCCAACGTCGATCAAACCGTCGACCAGCGCTGCACCAAGCTCATGCCAGCCAGGCAACACAGCCTCGACCACTGGCGCCCACACACTAGGCCGCCGTTGTGGCCCAGTCAGATCTGTTGCGCCCGTACCACTGTCTTTGGTGATCCGGTCGTCCTCGACGCATCCGGCCGTAGCCGCCGTGGATCTGGCCATCCCCACCACCTCCGCCTGCTGTCGGCACGGATTTAGCCGTCCCCGCCGCCAGCGCAGCTCTGCCCGAGCCCGCCGCCTCCGGCCACCACCAGCACTTGCGCACCCCGGCCAATGCCGTCCACTCCCGCTGTGAATGGGGCTCGCCGCAGCAATCCTCGCAGATGCGCTGCTTTGCCGGCAACCCACTCCCGTGGCGACGAGGGAGAGGAAGGGGGAGAGGGGCGGTGGTGGCGACTTGTTTTCTGCCACCCGAGTCGCTCGAGCGGGAGCGACGCAGGCGGAAACACGTTTTCTATGAACTATTATGTGGAACCTAATTTGAACTGTTTATGCAACTTCGGGGTCCATATCTGATATTAGGGTTAAGGGACAATTTTGAAACTTGCCGTAAACATGAATCTAAAGTGAACTTATTTCACAAATATATAATTCCATCTCACCGTCCTTTCATGCGAAAATGCACGGCCCAACTTGTACAAAATCGTCACATAGCATTAGCCAGGCATGATTGTTTCGCCTTCTGGTGCAAAACTTGATCGATTCCTTTCTTGTTTCGCCTTCTGGTGCAAAACTTGATCGATTCCTTTCTTGTTGGGCCTTTTTGGATTGATGATATCAACATATACCCAGGTCATTTTTAACGTTAAATAATAAACATGATTAGTGGCCCTCTAATCCAGTTGTTTGTTTATTAGTACTACCGCAGATTAGCGAACGGGTATGTAGCCTTGTGGTTACAGTATTAGTAGCACCTGAGGTCCTGGGTTCGACCCTCCGTTGGAACGAATTTTTCAGGATTTAATGGCTTTGTTCTTTCAGTGGTAAAGCGAAGTACCCGTCAATAGCGAGACGCCCGTGTGACTTCGTCAATCTCAAGAATTTGTCGGTCTAGTCTTCGGAGATGCTCGGATAGGGTTTTCGTGTGTGCGTTTATAGGGATGAGTGCGCATGCGTTGTGAGTGTCTCCGTTGTTATGTGTAATTTAAAAAAAAACATACTACCGCAGATTATTAGCATACCACCATCTCCAGGTCCATTATTTTGATGGCCCAAAAGCAAACAACTCGATGTTCAAAAAAGCGTTGGGCTGGTGTCCCGACCCAACAGTGCGGCATCTCGCAGGCACAGAACGCATCTTGACGGGCTGTAGTTATACAGCCACAAGTCGGTCGGTACCTACACGGGGTGGCCAATTCTATTCCAACCACAATTCAGTTTCTTGTCACATCTATTTGATCTTCACTTTAGCTTCTATGATAAAGTCGCATTAACAGTAGACATTTTCTTTAGATTATCCGATTGCATTTGCTGTCCATTTTTATTCGAACACCCAAAAGATTTACGTGTGGATGTATTATTAGATTGCATTTACAACCAATTATGGCCGAAATGCCGTATGTTCTTGCCAAGGGGCAAAAACAAATAGGAGTATGAAATATGACGTTATGCATTACTATCCATCGATCTAAAGCTTAAAATTCACACGTAATACTGCACAGGTCGCTTGGCTCCCTTGTACCAGAACACTGGCTCTGCCACTGAAAATAATGATTTAGTTTGGAGCCAAATAGTTATTAATAGCTAGTAGTGTCCATACTTAGTCTGCCACAAATATTAACGTTTCTCTACCGTAGTGAGAACAACCCAAGCATAACCAATGTGACTGTACCGTACCAATAAATTGAAGTGGCGATTGCACACATTTGAGCTTATTTTGAGTGACGATAAAAATAGAGAACCAAACAAGCTAGCACGTTGATTCATTCATCCACTCAGATCTCATGTGTCTAGTAAGGAAAAATCCAAATACCCCCTATAAGTTTCTTGCATTTTTATTCTTCGCCTACAACTTAATTTCATACAAAACCCCCTTCCACCTGTACTAACTCTTTTTGCTATTTTTTTTGTTATGCATGTAATTTTTCATGCCTCATTGGCCTCCAATAGTTGCCCCAACTACATTAGATGCAAAATCATTTTTTTCTCTATGTTTTGTGCCTACTCAAGCCTTATTAGATTGATTTGATGTGTTTATCCTTGAAACTTTAATGGGATACACATGTAGCAAACTAATATACTTTTTTATGGGTTGGTAGGAGCATCTTTAGTACTTACTAAACATGTTAGAGTTCCTCGAGGCATGAGAAAATTGAGGAAACCATGAAAAATCATAAAAAACTCAATAGGTATGTGAATTTGAAAGAGAAATTGACTTGTAGGAAGGTTTATGGACGAAATTAAGTTGTAGGGGTGAGAGTGAAAGGACAAGCAACTTGTATGGGGTATTTGGATTTTTCCATGTCTAGTATGAAAATAGAAAAACGAATACTAACGTATGAATACACCAATCCATATGATATTTTCATAAGGTTTGAGTGGGTAAAATATTTTCCCTCTACAACTTGTAGAAAAGGAAAATTTTACTTTAATTTACTTTTCATATACTTCATTCCTATAAACCGAATAACACTTATAATAATTATATAATATAAAGGAAAATCATAATCCATGTTTTTTCCTCCAAATTGAATAAGCATTAACTAAAACATGTCACCGGGAATATAAGAAAATTACGTACTTCTAATACATAAATTCAAATCCAAGTTCATTAATTGTATTTTCTGCTACTTGGGTATAGTAAATTTGGATTTTAGATTTTTTTTTTTGTTACATACATGTGGGTAGTGGCGAACATAGGATTAAATTTAAGGGTTGCCAATGGAATACTAATATGCTTGGACTGATTATAACACAAAAAATACATAAATATACTGTAAATGTCTGTTAAAAACTTAGGAAAACTATAGCACATGCACTACTTAGAAAAATTAAGCACACTACTTTAAAAAATCGTTTTCGGGACACCACCCATTCATTTTATTAGACGGTCTTAAAAAAAGATGCTTCTGTAATATATTCGTTATCTTGTACTGGTCAATCTCAGAAGTAACCAAGCATATATAACGTGTTTATAATAATAGAGGCAGATTCGCATACATCACTCGAGCAATCTAGTGGAGCACCAATATCAAGAAAGGGCACAAAGAAGGAGTCGGCACCTGCAATGAGTTTCCCCATAGACCGGAATTCCCCATCAGACAATCTGGCAATTGCATGCAACACAAACTAGATAGATTAGACAGACAGAGAAGACGCACGTACGACAACAGCATGACCAAGCACAACACACATATGCATCGGCTGATCGATCGATCATCAACTGGCGCACGTAGTACATATCTGCAGCTACACATATATAGATAGGCCAGCCCACAACGATCCATGATCGACAAGGCTAGTGGGTGGGTCACATACACACAGCACAAGTAGACATAGAGACACAAGAGTAGTACAACGAAAGATACAACAATATTATTCCCGAGATGCGGACATTGATGATGTCTTGGACTCCTTTTTTTTTCTTTCTGAATTGATCGCGTCTAGGAAGCTTGGAGAAGGCTCATCATCATCATCTTCTTCGTCGTAATAGGATTTTATAGCAGCTAGGTAGCATGATCGTCGTCGTCGTCGCCATCACGATCACCACCAATGTTATGTAGTCTAGTGTATGTAGGGTACTTGCTGGATTCTGGAAAAAAGTAGGGTAGGAGCTAGCTGGAGATCGAGGCTAGCTCTTGGTGAGCACGAGCTATCACTGGGGCTTGGGGTACCTGTAGGAGATAAACAAGTTTAAGCCATGGTTCAAACTAATGCAGATAAAGTATATAAATGAGTTCATGACAGAAGGTTAGTATCTCATAAGGATTTTGGAATCGAATTGCAGAATGATCAACTATAGATGGATGTGAAGGTAGTCAGAATGAATGAGCTAATCCATGGTGACATCAATTTTCTCAAAAATACTAGATGAATAAAAGGATCTAGGGAGAATGGAAAGATTGAAAGAAAAACTAAAATTGGTGTTTGTCGCTATGCAAGAGAACGATTCTCAACTGTTAGGGATACACTTTATGCCCGTCGAAAGGACTGCAAGCTTTAAGGGACTGGGTGGGGTCCTGCTGCACTGAATGCTTTACATGAAAATGTTCAGAAAAGCATGTTCTAGCTGCTAACTACCAATGTGCAAAAAGGGAAGCTTTTTTCTACCTTTGTGTTTCTATATCAGCATCCCTACTTCACCTGCCATGCAATTACAGTAAACACTCTGCTAATTAAGGCATACTTAGCAAACTTTGAGTAAAGGCACAATAAAGCTCCTAATGTGGCAAGCTATAAAAGTTAATTATGTGATGCTATATCTCTCCAGCATCTTGAGAATACCAACTGGTAAGCTAAAAGATATATCTTGTTGAAGCATGCTGGACTCATCTCCAAAGCCAGTTAAAATTAAGTTTGCCTAAATATTTTTTAGATAAAGTTTGGCAAAGCTGGTGGCAAAGAATTATCATAGACAATATCTCATTGAGCAACAAGTTATTTTGGGGCATAAGTGGATGAGGATTATAACTTGCATGTCTGAACTCTGAAGTTATTCTTTGATGGAGCACATTTATATTAAACTTCTAAAACCTCAAAACCAGGTCTTTTTGTATGTTAATGTCAGAAATAATCTCGATGATATAGATAAACAGGTTTACATCTGACTTCTTTTTTTTTTTGAATGAAATACATCTGACTTCTGATTGGTTGATTCTATCCAAGCTCTCTATACGAAAAGATTTCAAACTATTTCGGCCAATATAGCACCACTATGTTGTGCTAGAAACATTCACCATGTTTCAGTGAGTTTAGGGACTTAGGACAGACAATCATTGAGGACAATAACACAACAAGAGGTACTGAAAAGTGGAAAACAAAATTAGCATGTGCTTACCTGCAAAGGGAAATTAATACTTTGATATTGTTTTTTTGACGAAGTACTTTGGATATTGTAATTTCAAGAAAGCACATAATACCATGTATTATTGAATACTGTTATGTGATTCTAACCAGTTAATTTTAGCTAGCAAGTAATACTATGTACTATGTGATTCTAAGCAGTTCATTTTAACAATGGAATAGACCAATGGAGATCTATTCATCTGCAAACACCTAAAGATTCTAAAAAGACAAACCTTGTTCTTATGTGTGATTAAGATAACTAGGAACATCAGAACATGATCTCATCCAAGGTAAGTTTTAAAACAATTCATTTGAGGAAGATTAGATAGTGGCTATGATCATATAGGGTGATATATATTTCAAGTGGCATCATGTATCCTCTTTCTTCAGTTTGGTTGTGCCAGGCAAAGCATATAATTTGCTATGCACAGAAAATTAAATACTTAATAATTGAATGAAACAAAAAGGGAAAAAGATATTAGTTGCATTGCAACCCCTAATAATAGAAAAAAGAAAAAAGAAATACTCATCACTTGTTTGATAGCTTCCTTTAAGAATACCAGATTGCAAGGGAAAAAAACAAAAGGGTCCGATTTCAGATGATGGTACGGAACTATGTGACAACCATAAAATAAATGGTTAAGAAAACAGCAAGTTTGCAGTCCTTTCCTGATTATGGCGAAGCCTGCTATATCACAGCTGACCACATAAGCTAAAGCAGAAGTCTATCCAGAAAAATATATATTTTGCATCAAGGACAGGATAATTGAGACCAGATTATGACCCCACTTTAGACCAACAGGGAACTCCTACTTGAATTCCTGCTGAGTCAATGACAGCAGGCCAACTGATGATTAAATTTTAAGGGGCATGTTCTCATGTGCGATTGTGGGAGTGGTCATACACAGTAACAAACTTCTATGGCATTTGTGTAGCATGAACAGTCAAAAGGAACAAAGGAAAGCACAAACCATATCAGAAGTGGAAAATTCAACCTGGGATCTAGTATGAAATGAGCAAAGCTCTCCGCAAGTGACTGCACCAAGAAAGCCCAAGCCGAAAGCAACACTGTCCTAGCACAGACCACATGACTAGTATGAAGGCATAGCAGAGGGTGGTCACTGTGTGATGAATGATGATGATGCATGCATGCATGGATGGAGCAGTCTAGGAGAGACAGTCAGACTAGTTATCTACCTCTGGTCCTTGCTGCTGCTGCCACCACCTTTGGAGTTGCTACCGCCACCATACTGGGATCTCCGAAGGCCGTCTGAGACAATGTGGTCAATATCTCGTTGCAGATACTCGTAGTGCCTCTTCATATCATCCACGGTCTTGCCACCACCCACCGCCCGTGCCACATTCTCCCAGTAGTCAGGTGCGTCCTTGTTGTAAGTATTCAGCGCCTTCTCAAAGACCTTGTTCTCAGGTTCCGTCCATGACGAACCCATGCTTACCACCTGAAGAAAACTATTCAAGTAAGAAACTAAAGCTAAGGTGATTTGTAGTGACTGGTCCTGGTGCTCCAACCACTGGATCACTGGTTTGTGCTTGTATGCAAGAGTGGCGAGGGCCACGGTGCAGCTTATATAGTAGCAAGCCAGGCTAGTTGGAGAATAATGCTGTGAATGGTGGGAGATGGAATGGAGGTGTCAGAAGACAGCAGCAGCAAATGAATGACAAGTTTGCATAGGAGCCACAGGAAGAAAGAGCAAGATTTTCATATCATATTTTCATTACTTTGATGTGTATGAATTGCAGCAAGGAATCAGTATCACCTCAGGGCTGCTGGGGGAGCGGGGAGGCCCCTTTCATCTCTTTTTGCCTCCCTATCTTCATAGTGACCATTTGGTTCTTTTCCTCATTGGCAGGACTCTAATACTTTATGCAGGCTAATATATACTATCATTAGTAATTACCATAGACTAAATATACCTCAAACACTAGCTGAACGATGCACAAGCAGCATGATGGTTCAGTTTTGGATTATCCAAGATTTCAGGGGGTTAACTAGAATGATATAATTACTATTTATCGTAGGGTATATATACCTAAAACATTATTATTTGGGCAATGCCCAACGAGGAAGGGTACTGGGCTACTAGCCTCTTTTCTGGACACTAACCTTCAGCAAGAATAACCCATTTAATAATTACTAATCAAAGCACAAAATAATACACTAATTACACCTAAAACAGTGTTAAATCAATGCATAAATGGCAATGTTCTAAGTTCTCCAATGTTTAATATGTCATTAGTATGCAGTGTACCAACTTGTATTGGAGAATATTTAGAACGACAAAAAGTTGATATATATACCGGCATTTTAACGTACATTTTATTCAGTGTCTGTTGGAGACACAAGGCACAATATCCACCATTAGTTGCAGCCCAATACTGCAAATTATATGTACGACGATTCCAGTTTGTACAGGAAGGACCATTTTTTTAATAAGTTGGACAACAATTATCGCACCTCTAAGGCAAGAAGCTAAGAAACTAGCAGTGTTGTTTGACGTCCATCCTACCTTCTCGAGCAGAGGTTTCAGAGATCAATTAATCACAATTGGTCTACCACTGATAGAACGGTTACATGTATGACTATAGCCATAGTCTGAATGCCGTCCATCAGTGATGAAGGTTTATTAGGACTGATGCAAATAAGGCCAAGCCTTGTTAGCCTTTCTTTTAATTCAAGTTGTATGAAAAGGAACATAACATGCCTCCTTTTTTATCAGCAAGGATAGGAGACTAGGTTCATCTCCCTTTCTATACAACTAGTTGTCTAAAATCTCAACCTACAAGGGCTTATGGATCCCAACTGAAGGATAAGTGATGCACAAAATCCATGTCCCCCCTGAAAATTTGTCTGTTGCTATTGGAATGGCAGACAAATTGGATGCATAGCTAACCTAGTTCTATTTTTCGAAACTGTATTGATAGACAGATCCAACATGGAACTGTTATAGTGCACAGGTTTGCTTCAGATCAAAGATTGTTAATTGCTTCAGATGTGTGCACAAGTGGGACAACTAGATCTGATCCAAATCTAGAAAATACAAGACCAAAAAGTTAAGGGACTCTGTATTTTCCGATTTTTCCACAGTTGCACAGGACAGTGATACATAACTGATAACTAAAAGAACAATATCTGCACATAGACCATTGAACCATGCGTGCATTTTTTCTGCAACAATTGATTTTTCTATCCATATTCCAGTGGCTTCTCTTCAAATAATTAATTATACAGAATGAAAGATTATTTTGTTCTATAGAAGTATGCCATATAATAAGTTCTATGATGCATAAATTTTCTTAAAAAATGTGTTCCATCAAACACCATTTTGCATTTAGGTGGCAATCTCTAAGCTGAGATGGAAATACATTATTTTCAAGTGATGTTGAAGATCATTCTGTCCTATAAACATATTTGATTTTTTAAAAAAAATTGAAGCCAAGAAATAAATATATTCAAATAAACCAAATAAAGACCACTAAAAATTGTTAATAGCTGCGAGCAGAAAATTAAGGATCAAAACAAATAAACAAAAATTAAGATTCTGTTTTTGGTTTATACCATCTACCTACAGTACCCATTAAAGCCAAACCAGCCACCCGAACTAGTACCTCCAGGGATGTGCTACAACAGTTGCTCTAACCTTCACTGGTAGCACTATTATTTCAATTCATCCGTAGATCTTTGGCACATCTGCTGTGCATATCTTTGATTAAGTTATAATAAAGAAATAAATCCGAGCAACTCTTTTCAGTAGATCAATTCATATGTAGATCTTTGAAACATCAATGAATGAACTGCTAAATTTCAATAAGAAAGAAATACTCTTTTCGGTAACAATTGTAAATGCTTATAGGCCTGGCTGGAAACTGGTGGTCCAGATGTGATTGGTCGACTAGAAAACTCTATACATGGTTTATACAACCCTCTGCATGTACTACAAAAGTGCGATTCTGAGAGAACTGTTTTGGTACGAACTGGAATATCTAGCATTCTAGCACCCTAAACAGGCCATGTCATAACTACGGTTGAGGAGATTTTGGGAGAATATATGCATGATTCACGAAAGTAGGCGAGTATAATGTGGCTCCAAAAAAATTCTCCCAATAATGCAGCAATATGATAAAATTTACAAAAAGCTCCAATAAAATGTGACTTTGCAGTTTTAGCTCATAATTTTGCTACCATCTAACTTCAGTGCACTCTTATCACAAAGCAAGTGCATTACACAGATAATCACAAAAACATCAGCAAACATGACATCAAAAGTCAATAATTTTATAATTCATCCGAATCCTAGAAAGAACGCCTCAAATTCGTCAAATATGCACTAGAGGACAATTTTTTTAATACCATAGCCTAACACATCTGTAATAGCTATTATGATATAGGAATTTATAACAGTAAATATTGAGTAATCTTTTAATTTGATGTTGGTCTCCATATGTTGTTCCCTCAACTCCAAAACGTAAAACTCATTTGGAAGTCTTTTAAACAGAGTAATTATTCTCTCTATCCATTTCATTGTTATGTTTTAACCCAGGCGAAGATGGCTGTAGAGATCAATAGATAGCGACAACTGAGAAGCAAGAAGCATGTATGCTAGTGTACGATACGTACAGTAGACTCATGAAACTACTGCAGTGCTGCCCATGCCACACTGCCATGCCCAGGATTATGTGCCGCCACCCTTGCCCCTCTCTATGGTTCTACTCCAAATCCCCAGAAGTGGTCAGATTTATCATTGTTACAGTGTATAAATGAATTTGCCCACCATGGTATCAGAACTAGAGTTAGAACCAAAGGTCTTGAGTTTGAATCCTGGCCAAGCCCAATTAAACAAAATAATTGCAGCCAACTCCAATACCGCACCTAAGGCCTAAAGGACCCTCCGCGTGAGGGGAAGTGCTCAGCTTAGGCTTTTGGGCTGAACTGATTGGTGCATATGACTTAACAATCACCAAAAGCGATGCTCCTCCAATTCTTTACCTGTTGTCAACACCACAAAACTCACAACAATAACCTAAGATGTCTATTCAACTATCCTCAGCATGCCTTCGCCATAGCTTGCCGGTGTCGTACGATGCACATCACTAACCCTTTCCCACAAGAGCGTGCCTATGAGCATTACCGGGATTCTTCCCAGTAACATCACTTGAGCACAGAACCACAAATCTACAATGAATTATACCAGCTAGGTGCCTTGTCAGAACAAGGACCAACTAGAATCCTAACCAGGCACCCATGCGGACTGAAATCAGGTCAATTTGACTATAATAACCAGTTTTATCCAGTATTTAGAGAGGATATGAATATCATCTGGTTGTGGACTTAAAAGACAAATTAAACTGAGATGATTTTTTTTCCAATCAACAGAAACAATTGTTTAAGGATGAGAAGGATCTCCAACCAACCAGATCAATTACCTCTTGAGGAAAACAAACAACTATTGTAAAAGTATTAACTTGTTCAAGATCTTAGTCCGTACAAAGCTTTAACTCCAACATGAAAAGTTTGCATAAACAGTACAGTGTTTTACATGAAGAGTGCGATATTACCTTGTAATATCAAGAGCATGAATTAGATAGAAGAGAAGATCTTCCTCAGCAGTCTCCATCACTAAAAAAGCATATATAACACTTCCATTCAAAGATGCTTCCTACTTTCACCTCAGCTCAAGTGGCTCCAACTTTAGTCATTTTCGAAGAACAGAAATACACAGGATGTGAAACCCATCAGTAGACATCATGGTTTAACATAGCCTCCAACTAGAAAAATTATGTAGAGCTTTGTACATGTTACTGTAGCAGAAATAGAGGTACTTCTAACTTGTAAGAGTACAAAATGGACAAATAGATTACTGAAATAACAAACTCATGTTTTAATAAACCACAGATTACAGTGTAACATGATGCCAACCTTGTTTAAACCATTTAAATTATCCTCGAAGGTTCCCAGTTCAGCTAACATTAGATATCCTACCTTTAGATACTTGGAAGTTGATGGAGAAATTTTGAGAGACCATATAAGGTACCAGGCTAAAGCCCACTGACTTTTCTCCATGTTCTGGAATCTGCAAAAAGTGCATTGCTTGTGCTTCAGCTTTGGAAACGCATCAAACCCTTGAAATTCAGATAACAAAATCGTGTTCGAAAATCTTACACATATGCTTCTCAACTTTTCTTGTCTATGTGTCCTATGTTGATCCTCAAGCAATATATTTTCTATAGTTAAACTATTTGTATCTAATTAAGACCACAGAAGTCTTAGATTGACATGGTCCTGTTCACAAGCCAATAGGAAGCTTCTGATAAGAAAGCCTTTGCAACAAGAAAAGAATGATTATGTGGTTATCTCAGAAACAAAAGATCAGTGGTAGTTTTTTGCACTTGTAGGTACGGTGTAATATATGGCTTTATTACAACCATGTCATCTAAAGGTCCTCTCATGCAAATCTCCGATGTGACACTACAAATTGCTCAATACCTTGAGATGGCAGGATGTGAATAGCCAAGAAAATGTGCAAAAGTTGCTTACATTTTTAGTCTACCTTAAAATACCTATCTGATCATTGGAATAAAATTTCTATTTATATAGTTCTATATATATTTAAAATATAATCCTCGCTGAACATTTTACTTTGTGAATTGTGATATCACATCCACATCAAACAAAGAAATGACCCTGAATTTTTCCGCTTTTTTGTCATTTTATTCATTTTGTACAAGTTGAGCACACTCATGGTAGTCTTTGAATCTATCTATCTGAATGGAATTTTCATGTTGATTGAAAAACAGCAGAAGATACACACCACATCAGCCCAAAGTGGTGCGTGACATCAAGGTGCCAAAATAAAATTATTCTTCTATGTTTGAAAGGACAATATTTAAAGAATAAATTTCACAAAACTACAAGTATTTTGCATCATCTATCACAAAACTACAGATTTAAGAACTTGTCTCACAAAACTACAGATTTAGTGTCTTCGTGTATCACAAAACTATAGATTTAAGAACTTATTTCACAAAACTACAGATTTAGTGTCTCCATTATCACAAAACTACAAGTTTAGTGTTTTTATTATCACAAAACTACAGGTTTAAGCAATGCTAAAACATATAGTTTTATGATAATATATTGCTAAAACCTATAGTTTTGTGAAACACAAAGACACTAAATCTGTAGTTTTATGAAACAAGTTTTTAAATCTGTAGTTTTGTGATAGATTGTACAAAATATCTGTAGTTTTGTGAACTTTACTCATATTTAAAATTAAGTGAATCTAATCATGATTGAAACAATATGAAGTTCTAGTGGCCAGCAGTGATTTTTGGCAGCTCCACAAGGATTCTATGCCCCAAAAGACTGATGGGCAGTTAGAAAAAGGAGTTCAGTAGGCATCCTTTTTAGGGAGAATGGTCAGATGCTGATTTCCCCAATATTCTGATGCCCCTCATCCCACAACACACACAAATGAAAACACCTTTGTTTCCTTTCTCCCCCTCCCTTAAGTATCATAGCTATAGTCCTGAATAAGTACAGCATTCTGTGATGATGATGTCATTAGGGAACTAAAGAATCATACAGTTGCATCAGAACGGTCGGTGTCTTGTATTCCGTGTGCACTTTCTATAAAAGTAGAGAGCCCTCGTGAATAGAGACGGCTGACGACAAAACCATGGTTTAAGAGCAAAAGCTGATGATTGGATAAGATATGATAAAATCACTGAGAGAAGGACCTCAGATCACAAAATGACGTGCTTACAGAAATGTGCTCCTACTTCTGAGGACAGAATTGTGGCAAGCAGTGTTCCGAATATAAGTAGATAATAGTGGGGTTAAAACAATGATAAAAGCAAGGTCGGAGGGCGACGGCATCAAGTAGAACGATGCTAAGAAAAAATTCGTACTGGTTTGAAGAGAAAAGGATGTTAGAACGAATTTCTAGTCCACAATACCAACAAATGCAGATTCACATTACTCCCCTTTCGGTCAAGGGGCTAACTCTCAACTGGCATGGTTAGCCGCAAGATGCCATTGTTGCGCCTTGTAGTATACTATTAGCTTTAGACCTTTATAATTGAGGACCATCGACTCTACCAACAACGCTCACAAAATAACATGGCCGCTCCACAAATCTATCCACCAAATAACATTAAATGATTACCAACAAAAACTTGTTCGTAATTTTTTTCCTTTTTTTCCGATGGAAAAATATTTTAAAAAATTCCATGTGACCAGTCCCAAAAATCCGAAATAACATAGAACACGCTCACCACCGCGCGTGCTTTGGGGCGAACGGATCGTGGCGCCGCCGCCGGAGAAGCCCCGCCATCGATGCGATGCCCCCATTCTCCCCCTCCTCACCGGCGCCATGCCCTCCGGCTTACGCGGGGAGGCGGCCGAAGCAGCACGTGTCGAGGCGGCGGCGGCGGGCCTCCCTTCGCTCTCCCACCGGCGGCGGCGACGGAGGCGAGGAAGAATCGGGGGAGTTCCGCCCATCGCCCGCCGCAAACGTGTTCTTCTTTCTTGTTGGGCTGAATGGTTAATGCGCAGCCCAATTCCGGGACTTATAGTTTTGAGTTTTACAAGTCTTCTTTTAGTCCTTCAGCCCTGGTTTTTTACCACTCGAATATCTTCACCTTAAAATTATGATAATGCTTACTCTCGGATATTCGGTCAATTTTCATTGACTACGCACAGATCCGCTCTTGAGCTGTGAGGTGCCCGACTGCCCGTGGAGGCAGAGGAGCTCCTCGTATATTTATTTTCCAAAAACTTTAATAAGCATACATTTTATTTTACATTGTATAATTTGATGATTCACTTACGGTCAAATGACCATCAAATTATTTGACTTGAATCCGTAAGACCTTTTTCTTTACATCGGTCACGCGTCTTCAACTTGTAAGCCGCAACTTACAAACCAACGGCCGGGTTTGGATTTCCTAGAGTTCACCGTTAGAAATATACCCTAGAGGTAATCATATTTTGTTGTATACATGACATTTACATATATATGGAATATCCATGAAA
>CM002484.1:10162797-10175127 GCA_000325765.3 Leersia perrieri
GGTGTATGCATACGTGCAGGTTGGAGGTGCATGACATGCATGGTGTATGAGCATATGAACAATCGATGCATGGTGGCATCGGCGTATGTGTGTACGGACTACGTGCGTGTGTGTGCAGGTTGACTTGATCTCGTGTTGGTGCAAACGAACGAGCAGGCAGGCTGCACGGCAAAGGAGGCCGAGCCGGGAGGAGTCCGACTTGACAACGAGCCGGCCGTTTGGAGTTCGACTTGGATAAGGATTCAGCGTGGCTGCGGTTTTGATAAAAAGAAAAGGAATTTTTTTTTAGAAAATTGTAATAGAGTCCTACTAGGAATTGAGTCCTACTAGGAATAGAAGATATTTGGTATAAAAAGTGGGGGATGCTTAGCCTATAGGGTAAGCCACGATTAGAAGATTTGAGAGGTCTTTGTTTTAGGGTTCTGTAAGGGGTGTTTTGGCTGCACTTTGTGACAATATATTTCAACAATAAATATCATATTTAATCATCAAGGCGTTTCCGGTTCTGTAAGTTTGCTTGAATTGATTTTGTCGGTTTTGCTGAAATTCTGAGATATCTAAATTACGAGTGGAATATCTTTTTAACTGTTGATTATTTTACAAATCCGTTCGGTGAACTTGTTGCTTATATCTTCTAGTTTATTGTTATCAAATTTGGGACAGATCCAACGGTTGGTTTTTACGCAATCTATTTTTTACTGATACTCTATTAATCTGTTTTTTATTTAAAAATTAAACTTCCACTGTCAATACCTACTATTCACCCCTCTAGTAGGTTTACTTATTGTATTCGATCCTACGGGACCTTGTGATGTAGCACAAACTGGCTTACTCCATGGACAGCTTGCTGATGTAGCCGATCATGGAATCCTTGCTAATGGAAGCAAGATTAGGAGAAGAAGAAACAAATTAAGGATAGGTTGAGTTGTGTCGTTGATCTGATCTCCATCGCACTACTAGAAAACAAATAATTACCCAGATCTACCCAAATTCACCGGGTGGAGTTTGATGCTAACTTCAGGGGATCTAATTTTTACTTCACTCACACTGTCACACATCATACTATACTCGTACCTACCAGTATGGAATTAGTTATCAATACCAACCAACACAAGACATCTGTATGCAACAATATATTTATGGAGTTTCTTTACTTGCTCGCCGTTCCTTTACAACAAGGCATTTATGGAGTAGATGCTCTCATGGACTTGAACTTACAACGGCACACTTTTTTCGCATGGATGGCTCGCAAATCACATATATAATGTCGTTACGTACAGTATGACACTTTTTTCCCCGATTTTATGTTAGATTTTTGTAGGACAGTGCAAATATGCAGCAGTACTGGCGGAGATCATCGTGTATAGTCTATTCCATGACATCTTGTACAAGTCGATCTATTCCCTGATTCCCTGGGCCTTTTTTCTGGTCCCTAGCTGGATTGGATGTAGCAAACACCATTCTTTTATTAGTTCTCCTCGTATAAGAGACAGAATCAAGGACTGAGAGGTGATCTCCTCACTTTCAATAGTTCTTTCCATTCGCAGCAGACATGCCATCCTAGTTTCTGAATTCTCATTCTTTGTTCTTTCTTTTTTTGTTCTTGTTGTGGGGATCCTAATCCCTGAATTTGTTGGGGTTAGAGGTCCAACAATTCGGTATGAATTGTTAAAAAAAATCCAAAGAACTATATTAGACTCCAGAAAACAGTTTCATTCCTAGAGAAATTATAAATAATATTGACTAGATTAATGGATTCCAAACAGGCTCTAATCCTGTAAGTTCCTGACCTATGCTAGTCTAATAATAAAGAAGATTTGATCCTTCAGAAGAAAAAGAAACCAGTGGAATGCAATCCATGGTGCCTTTTTCTCTAAAGAACGTGCCTTCCTCTCTGGCGCCCATCAGAGATAGACCTAAAAACATTCAGAAGTACATCAAAAGTAAGCTAAGCTAAGACTATCCAGCACTAACAAAGAGCCCATGAGACATCGCCATCAAGCCCATTATCTTTACGAAATCCTTGTCTGAAACCAAAACGCGCTATGCTGCCCTTTTCCCCCCTCTTTTCAAATGTTGCCAGCGACACTACCACCACACCAACTATGATCAATCAGATGATATAGTGATCTCTCTCATTTTAATATGGCCCATGAGGTTACTCATGTTTTCGTTCCCGGGATAAAATCGAATTGTCAACAAATTAATCGGATAACTGGCTAAAGAACTTGAGTAAAAAATGATGCTAGTAGTGTAGATTCTGCAGCAAAATCGTAAAGAAACTCCGAAACTGTTGGTGCGCATTATTATTTTTTTCTTTATTAGGGTGTTGTTTCCACGTTCTTTTAATTAGATTGTCTTTTTGTCAAACTCAACTCTTGCCAACAACCAAATGACCACGACTTAGAAAGGCAATTTGATCTCCAAACAATCTCTATGAAAGCTGTACACCATTTACAGAATTTATGTAGAATATCCATCTGGCTATTAACTTCCCTTTGAAGCCCAATAGATCAAGTGATAAACATTTATCAAAGATGCATGCCATGTAGACAGAACACTATTGTGCCAATTTGGCTAGATGTTGCTTCCAGTGCACTAGAATCCTACATCATATTGCCACTGCTGCAGTCAAGCTCTGATGTGGTGGACTGTAAAACGACGTTATAGAAAGAATTAAAGGATACTACTCAAAACAAGCATTGATAGTTAAGCTCTATCCTCTGCCCCTAGTAGGACGGAATTTCCCTTTCCAACAGCTTACAACCTACATCTTCCTACCTTGGTTGATAGGGAACACCAAATAAACGAACTGCTTACCTGGCAGCTTAATAATTGTGCACTTCTAAACTTCTTCATCTTAACAGGAAATTAATCATTTCAAAAGGTCATAGACACAAACTATCCCTATTAAAATTCTATTTACAAAACCATGAGTTTTGGAACAGACATTTGAATTCCACTAGGATTTTCTTTTCCAAACAAGGTCTAGTTTTTGGAAGATTATGATGAATTATTTAGACAGTTGCTTGAATTATCTGTTTACTTGTCTCCCGATTTTTTTTTTGCGAAAATTATATGTTTAGTTCTTGACAATTGGGCTTTTGCCTTTAGCCTTCGATCATGTTTCTTACCTAAGCTTGTGACCATTTATTCAAAGGGACATCCTACTTTCGGAAGAGCATGACTGACAAGCGAAAAATGATCATTATTCTTAGAGGTTTGCTACGATGGTTTCCAGTTTCCACTGCCAATATTATATTAGAGGTAAGTATTATATTAGAAGTAGAAAAAAATCTTAGCCAGTGGTTATAAGGGTATATTAGTATTTTTGTAAGCGTGTGATTAAGGAAACATTACTACTTTTGTAATGTGTTGTGCATAATGCAAAAAATACGATTTTACCCCTCGACACCCATGTTTTTTATGGATTAATACACTCTCATGTTTTTTACTACCATTAATTTTGGTAGAAGAAAAAATCATTCTAGCCCTTTAGATAAAAATATATCTACAGTTTAGATTGATTTCTACTGGCAGTGAGTGAAGCTATTATTCTTGTCATTTGCTGAAGAATTTTTCCTACACCTTTCATTTTAGCCGTAACTCAAATTAGAGAAATCCATAATTTGGAGAATTTTTTAATTATTTGACATGGAAGCACAAAACTGAAGAACAAGCACACGATTATTAAGTGATTACTACATTTCCACTACATAGGGTTAAACATCTCTGCAGTGTATTGAGTGAAGCAAGTTTTCTAAAAAAGGAAAAGTCTGAAACAAATAATGAATGGAGAACCGGCTGTATATTTCATCTTGAGCACGTGTAATCCTATATAACTTTTTTGAAGGAACGACGGCAAAAGATTTGCCGGAATATATTAGAAGAAGAGAATTGACCCTGTTTATAAGAAAAACTGGGCCCGAAAACCATACAGAGCACGGTTAATTAAGGGGAAGCGGCAAAACCCGAACAACTGGCAACAACTTAGAAAGAAAAGAAGAAGAAAAAGAAGAGTAAGATCCTAATTAAAAGAGAAGAACAACTAAGTCGAACTCAACTAAGTGGCAACGACAATCAGTAAGGATGGCCAAGACTAGAATAGCCACAAGGTAGCCCTTTCAAAGCGAAGGAAACAACTTCAAAGACGTTGACATCGTCCGCCCAGAACATTGGACTGGGTTTTCACCCGAAAGATGAAGGGAGCAAAAAGTACGACGATAATCCTATATAACTATATATTTGATTCCCACTAAATACAATTAGTGCTAATTGTCTCTTCCCACAGCTTGCCACATCAAGTTTCTCAAAAAGGAAAAAAAAAACAGCTTGCCACATCACTCCAAACTAATCTAGCCGTTAGATCTACAATGGATGTCCAAGATCTTCACTGACTGTCACGCCGTAAAATGTCCAATTCCAGTTCCAATTTTGCTTGAGATTCCTGTATGTCTCGTACATGTGTGCCTAGCCATTCAATCTTTATTGGCAATACCATTATTTCTAGCACAATACCTTTAATCTTTCAGAAACCGTCGGGAATGCAAGGAGTCATCTCTCAGAGAGAGAGAGAAAGCAGAGAGCCCAAGCAAAAAAGATAGCTTCCCGAGTAATTTCATCGTGCATCCATCGTCATGCTGATAGCAGCGCTTAGTTTCTTCATCCGGTTCACTGCATTTCCTAGCGTAGCTAGGCTCGGTTATGTCCTATGATCCTATCACCACTGCTGCTTCTCCTCCTAGAGGCTGATCTAATCATGGGTGCTGTCAAATATTTGGATCATGAGACATGTTAGTTTTTTCGTTGTGTGTCTAATGGTGTCATCCAATATTTGCATCACATCATGTGCTTTAAGTTGTACTTGGTGATTAAAATAAGACTTGCACACATGGTAATCTTTTTTTTAATTTATCTTACCATTGTTTGATGGACAATTGCTAACATCAGATCTCGATTGTTTGCAAACTAGCTACTACTGTCTACTCATACCCAAAGGTACAGTCCATACAGAATTGAACGCCAAAAGGTAATATAAGCTGTGATGCACTGCTACACTATTTTCAGTATGCATTTAAGTTGATTGCTTCTTGAAAATTGTGGTCAATCTCTTTGCAGCATACTCATATATGAGTGTGTATGTGTACTTTTTAAATTTGACAGGCATGCACTTTTCTAATTTCTCAAGTAATATGTACATTAAAGCTTTAATTCCGTGCCCCCTTTGCCTTCTTTTTTCTAACAAATTCTTCATATGGACATCCCTACAAAGTGAGCAGCTATTTAGTATATGAATATTCCGCAACAACACGCCGGGTTTCATCTAGTTGTATTTATTTCTTCAATCCACAAATACTGACGTGTATATGTGTATCCTAGTAAGTTGTTCGGTATCGACATAGTCTCTAATATACACTTCTTGGTACACATCTTCCCTGTAGAGTAGGGCAATATAAATGATAACAGTGCAGTGTTTGATATTTCTGGGAAGATACTACTGCTGATGTAGACAACCTCAACCGTACACTTAGCCGCCAGCATGGATGCCAATATATGTGTACGTGCATGCATCTTATTTGGTATTAATTATTGACGGTGCCTGCCATCTTCGTATTACAAATTGTTCAGCCAACAACATTGGAATTTCGTGCGAATCTTCCAATTACTGCGTAGATAAAAATAATAAGTGTTTTAACCGGCAGTCAGACAATGATTGAAAGAGAAGGGAAATGAAGGAGTGAAGGAGCATTACTTCAATATGCACCCGAATGGTTTTTACCACACTACTAGGATAAATGGTGCAATAATTCTCTTCTTTCTGGAGAATTTCCACATTAAATGTGGTCGTTTTCCGTAATTATTTTTACCTTCAAGCTAGAAAGCGCGCGCTACAGATTTTATGGATGCCATGAATGTCATTTTTTTTTTCACAATACCATGCTTTTTACAAGGACCTTCATGCATATTGGTTAACTTTCACTCTTTTTTTTTTTGAAATTTGGTTTACTTTCACTCTATACATTGCTTACAGGCCTAACCGCCTGGTCTATCCATTTGTAAACAGGAGATGCGTCTCTTTAGCTGGTAGCTACTATGGTGAAAACGATTCATATATATCATGAATGTACGGTGAATTATATAGGTCGTAAAAGGAAATGCGTGTATGGTACTTTAATTTGAATAAAAATCAAACAACACTTGGTAACTCTTCAAAAGTAAAAATGTAGGTGTGGATTTTTTTTAATAAGATTACAAATCCAATATAACAAACACAAATTCAATATAGTCGCATATGTCATGTCATGAATGACCTATTTTTGTCAACACAGATTTAAGTAGTTCATGTAATTTATTTTTTAAAACCTAAAGAAACTTGAATTCTCAGCCAAAGTACTACTATGTCAACCAACCATACATATTTTAGTGAAATGAATGTGTACAGATTTATCATTTTTTGTATAAATAATTTGGAAATCAAATATTGCATTTTGGATAGAAAATCTCATTCGGAAAAGCAGGGGAGGAGGGGGGGTAATCAGATAAATCGCAACATTCAATTCCAGTTAACAGTTGTCGACTATAACATATAATACTTTGGAAACAAGCAATTGAGAGAATACGTTTTTTTTATTATTTTGCATGGCTCATCTACAAATAAAGCTTGCTAATACTCCTTTTCTTTTGCTTAGTTAATGCTTACGAGATACCTTGTTTTTGGTTATGCACAAATTGTTTTCAAGTTTTATCATTGTTTATATAGTTTCAAAATAGGATTTCCCTCCCTATATATGGCGATGTGGCAGGAAATGATATTTGTGTGGCTAAATTTTTGTGCATTTAACTCAAAATAAATGGAACCTCAAAACACATTTTACGGTGCACGAGTGAGGTGTCAACTATCCATAGAATATTCTTCCAGCAAAGATGTTACTCCAATTGTAATAATACATTACTTTGACCATTAATTCATTCAATAAGAAATTATCAAAAAATATAATATTTATATAATATGAAAACATATTCAAATACAAATCTAATGATATCACATTTATAACACTAAACATTAATATGGTTGTTTTAACTATTAGTCAAAACTTTTAAATATTGATTTTGTGGAAAACGGGACATCTTATATTAAAGAACGGAGGGAGTAATTATCATGGTTAATTTGTTGAAGAACTGGTAGGAGTTTTATGTGTGCGCGTGGCATCTTGAGTGTCATGTGTGTTGGGGATTTGTTCTCATGTACCCTAAAGATAATGGCGATGTTTGACATGAGGTCACCCTGCAGCCAGCCACGCCCACCTCCCCCCCACCCCCTTCGTTTCCATCCTCTTTATGCCTCATTTTCACGTCCAAATCACTCCTATGTACATCTTATAAACTGTCAAGTGAAGAAACAAAAAATTCAAATCAATGAAATTTCAAATTTTATTGAAAAGGTTCCTAATCAGAGTATAATCAACCATGTAACTCTCAGTTTGACAGTCTTCGATCGACTTGGTAACTTTTGTCTGAGGTACAAATTACAAAACCGTACCAATTGGCGTTACAAACTTCAGAAATTTGGAAGGTATGTTTCATTATTACAAGTTCCCAGCAATACGACAGTTCAAAGCGATGGCCTCGATCGAGCTTGCAGAGGTTGTCTCACGTACAAGTCATCTTACATATCCTACCGTTACATATCTGAAGCTTTGCAGAGTGTACTCATGGGAACTTAAATTCCTTGTGAAATCATTCTGGATAAAATTTTATTACACTCTTCTCACCACATATATACTCTGGCTAATGAAAAAAAATAGGTGAGGAAACTCTCCCCTCTACTGACAAAAAAAAATAATAAAAAAAAATTGATCTAATCTAGACCTATCTCCTAACGCACTGCTACAGTACATTGGTGCTGTTCATGTGCCGAGAGTTCGCATCGTGGGCCTCGACCTCTCGGACCGCTCATTGATCACAATACTACTTTAAAAAATTTAAAATAGTAGTATGGATAAAATCCAACCCTTCATCTGTATGAGTAACTTCATATATAGTACATGCTTATCCTACCATACTACTAGTGTAAATTTTACTAGTATAAGATTATCTCAACCGTTGGATCTCTAATATGCTCTAATAGTGTAGGTTGGTTGATGATTTTTTTAAAGGATGGCAAAAATTCTATCCTAGTATATATTAATAGAGTAGAAGAAAAATGGTACAAGACTATAACCGGAAGGGCAGGAGCCAAAAAAAGGAAAAAACCACCATACAACGTGCCAACAACATGAATCCATTGTCGATAAAAAAACATAACACCCTCAAGGAAAATGATGCCGAGAGCATCACCGCGGACTACCCCAGAGAATGGGATGAGATTTTCACCTGAACAGTCTATTAGGGAAGGGCAAAAATACAAAGCAATGCCCCAAGAGAAGAATAGCGCCCATAGGCGTCGGTGTTGCCAGCTCGAAGGTAGGGCTTTCGCTCGAAATCTCCCCGCCCTCCCTTGTAAAAGCTAATGATAGACTCGGCAACCAACAACAACAAGAAAACCTCGACGCGTAGCCACCATGCCAGTGCCTCGCCACCAGCCAGCCATCAAGCAAGGCTTGACACACGACACGCTCCAAAAGAATCCACATAGTTGGGTTGGAACATAAGAGGGTAAAAGAGAAAAATGGATCCCCTCTATGCCATGCTAGCCCATTCTATATGGCCATCTTGTGACGGCAAAGGTGTCCTAACAAGAGGACTACCGTCTATAATGGAGCCAGTCGTAGGTCCATAACACCCACCTCACAGTGCTGCCATCGTCTCCGCCTTGGTCGGACTACCCGCGGCGTTGCTGCCTGGGGTTGCCATGCCATATCATCATCGCCTCACCGCCCTCCACTTCGTCCTCCTGCCGCCATCACTGCCACACCGTGCCAGCCTCATGCGGCCTTTGTTGGCCATGCCGCCTCCTTACAGCATCATCCACTCCACCGCTTGCAGCCCCTCTTACTGACGCATCGATCCATTCTTCTCCACCAGGAAAACCGAATACATTGTTGTAGAAGGTGGAGATGTCGCCAGACTCATGGGACGTCGTGACCGCCTCGCCGCCACCTCAAGGGCCCATCTTACCGCCATCACCGTCGGCAGCTAAGCCAACGCCTCTATGCCCTTGTGCTTGTGCTGCTGCTGCCAACAATAGGTCGTGGCCGAATGGCTGGGCTGACATCACTACCACCTTGGATGCCACCGTTCTCCAAACTCTTGGCCAACGCAATCTCGCCCTCCTGCCTACGCCATTGGTGTGATGCTTCCCACCACCGTTGTGCAGCTTGCCCCACCATGTGACCTCGTCACCTGCATGCAGGCATCACCAGTCACCACACCAAACCAACATCTGGCTATCGCGGTCGTGCCGCTGCCGCATTTTTCCACCCACGTAGCCCACGGTTATTAGCCAAAACACCACCTTTTCTCCAGTCCACGGGTGCCCCCACCGCCTCGGCCAGATCCACAAACAGGGGTGGGGTGGGGGTGTAAATCAAACCATAGGAGAGCGGATTCGGGGGACATCACCACAATAACATGCCACACCGCTGCGGCGCCGTCACCGAGCAATATTATCATCCACAGTCGTTGCATCATTGTCCATGGCCATTGAAATCACCACCCTTACATGTCGCCGCGGGTCTGCATGCCTCCACGGCCCGTAGTTAGTGCCACAGCCGCACCCGTGCAGCTAGCAACCTTACAGTTGTCACGTCGTGCCCTTGAAAGCCAGGTTGGTGTGAACGCACCCTCGTCGGATCTGGAGACCTGAGTGACGCGCCTCCACAGCTCCTCCTGCGCCGTCACCGCCACTGATACCACCAGCAATCGCCGTCGTCGTCGCCAACTCCGCCACCTTCCGCGGTTCCGCCTCCTCATCAAATCCAGCTAGAATGGCAAGGATCTCCGCCGCCCTCGCCGGTTACCCGACCATCGTGGGCTGCAGAGAGGCAGAGAGCTCCGCCGCCGCTATTGTCACGGCCGCGTGGTTTTGCCAGTGGTCTCTTAGGGCGCCGACGGGTCGGAAGAGGAAGAGGTTGGTAGAACGGCTGTGGCATTGCCACTCGGGTCGCCTGTGGGGAGGGGTGACGCGGGGGCAAAAACGTTTTCGACCAGATCGATCCGTACATATGTTGGTTGCCGAATAATCGCAAAGAATAGTGTTGGTCGGCCGGCAGTCGCACGAAGACTGCATTTGCAGAGAGAAGGGAGACAACGGGTTAGCTGGCTTGGTAAACGCCCGTGGGATGCTTTTGAAAAATAATTAAGCGACGATTATTTATAATCAGAGTCACTCTTTAATCTTATTTTAAGTTCACAAATTTATATTCGTTCTTGCTGCTGGTATACATGTCGAGCAGCAGTAAAGCACTGTAAAAAAACATGTGGAAAAGGTAACGTGAAGCTGAGGGGGAGTTGGCGTGGCAGGCAGGGCAGAGACGCGATCGATATCAGGATGTCAGATGTCACTAACTATGCGATTGTTGACGCACAGGGAAAAAGTACTACAAGCCTACAAACTGCTTCATGTATAATATAGGACTAATAAGTTAGCATCTTTCTCTTGGCTGGGCATGTCATGCCTCGATCTCGATCGATATATCAACTGTTAAATGTTACTGACAGCTAGCTAGCTAGATAGCCGACGAGATCGAAGTCAATGGCGCCCTCAACGGCGACCGACCGGCCGGCCGGCGTCGCACGCCGGTCGCCTCTAGCTAGCGTCACGTGTCCCGGCGCCGCGGCCGGCGGGCAATTGCAACGTACGCTCGCTGACTGACAACGATATATTGCAATTAAACCTCCCCATTAATTATTCAAGAAGATCGAGTTGGGATGGTTACTGAATAATCGCAAAGTATAGTCCGTGGGATGCTTCAAAAAATTGAAGTCGCCCGGCAAGTCGCACGAAGACTTCAAGTTACAGATAGAAAGGAAACAGGGTTAGCTGGCTAGGTAAACGCCCGTGGGATGCTTCGGAAAAAAATTGAACTGAGTTTCATTACTAAACATACTACTCGTTAATTGTGTTACGTAGACTAGCACGGTAGCTCGCGTATTTACATAGCTGGATTTGTTTAAATTTATATTGTATTTTTATTTATTTTAACTTTAAAACAAGTGAATCTTTAGTCCCTTAAATGTTGATCAGACAATACAAACCAGTTCTATATCACCTATATATTAATCATGTGATTTTTTAAACTGATTTTGTAGCATCAAAAGTTACTTTTTTACATATATAGCGGCTCATCCAGATATTAATTTATTATATTTTGTTTAATTTTTCTTCAAAAATCACGACGCATAATGACTAAAATATTTTTTCTCTTCTCTTGACCTCATCCCTAATATAGTCGCTTATCCTATTTCTTTCTTCTCTACATCAATCCATCCATACTCTAACCATTACTAGAGAGCTTACCAACAACCACCTCTCGAACTCGCTTGATATTGCTGCAATTAAAAACTGGTCGCAAGAGCATACCAACAATCACCTCTCGAACTCACTTAATACTGCCAACATTGTTGCCCTCTGCACTTGAGCTGTCCCCCTTACCTTAACCTTTTCTATGCTAAAGTGAACAATACACCCAAGCTCTCTTGCTATTGTTGTGTCGTTCACTTCATTTATGTTTATTGCGCCCTTCAGATCAGATGTGGTCATCGCAACCTGATCCTCTAATTATTCTAGCCCTTGAGATTAATCATCTATTGTTATCATCATTACAATTCTATTTGCAGTTATTTGTGCCTTGGTAGCTCACGCGCGCTCGCTGGCCGCCACCACTGTTGCTTCTAAGGATCGTGAGTGCCTGTCTGTTTGCATGTTGTTGTTTCTCTACTCACAACAGCTCGTTACCTCATAGGTGCTCACCTGCAACTCCAACTGCTTATGTGTACCTTCCCACTGTCGATGCTATTATGGTAACTTCTTGTTTTCTTGTCATCTCATAGGTGCTTGCCTATTGTTGCTGTCGTTGGTCCAAGAGAGAGATGGATTGAGCTGGATCGTTGCGTACATGCCATGGCCCGGTGGAGGCCATTGTTGGGACATTTATTTTTAAAATATAAGCGGAGAGATGGAGACATGAGGCTAAACAACTATTATCTATCATGCAAAGGCACTCAACTCGGATAAACGTTATGAGTTGAAGAACTAAATGGATCCGGTCCTCTCCTAAATCAAATGAATAGTTCTTTCAATATTTCTTATATTTAGCTGGGCAAAGCTCTGGCAGTAATTTCAGTCAAAAAAATATTTCTTATATTTAATTTTGAGTTTTAGTTATTTTA
>CM002484.1:10175227-10198307 GCA_000325765.3 Leersia perrieri
TGTATTTCTATATGGATTCTAAACCTTTCTTTCAATATCCCATATTTATTAATTCTAAAATTCATATATTGTGTTCCTATGTGAACTATTTTTTCTTTTTGTCTGATTAATGTGGGAAATTCTGCCCCCCCAGAACAAGCAAGTAGCCTTATTTCCAGGCTGTTTTAATAATATAATAGATGAGTTGTCTATCTTTCCTCCTCATCATATTATGGTTTTGGGTTGAAGCCTTATTTCAGGGCTGTTTTAATAATATTATAGATGAGTTGTCCATCTTTCCTCCTTATCATATTATGGTTTTGGGTTGAACTTATCAATGTTGATGCCATTTTTTTTGTCAACACAAGAGAAATCACCTAAAACCTTGCGGTGCCTCGATGAACAGAGTCGTCAACCACCTTGATCAACAAGAGAGGTTTACATATTAACCAAAACCGGTTAGTGGAGGCGATTTAGATGTGTATGAGGTAGAAGCCCATCTTGCCAGCGACACAAAAGACAAACCTACAAAGGGTATTGCACTCTTGCAGTGATGCCGTGTGATTTAGGGCGCAAATAAATAAATATGGTGAGCTAAGGCTAAACTAGGGCAAAAACTAGATGTTGAAAGTAAAACACCGATTTGATTGATTTTGTGTTGTGTGTTCTCAATTGAACCGGCCTTAGCTTTTATAAAGGGGTTAGTATATCCCACGTCCTAGCCAATTGAACATTGTTCACTTCGTTGCATGCGACTTATTAATATCTCACACTCACGCACCCCTAATACATGCTTAAAGAGAAAAAACCAGTGGCACATCCGCAAATCACAGTATATATCCATTGAAAGCACACTATTTTTTAAAAAATATACGATGCAGTTGATATTTTTTAACTTTAAAATTTTTTGCCATTAATATCTCCTAAAATATTTAAATTTAAACATAAGTACCATTGTAATATTATATTTTTGCTAAATGTTATCGTTAGGCAGAGTCAAGATTTTCGGTGGCAGAAGTTTTGAACACTTTCTCACCCCTTAGATAATCATCAAATGGTTATCAATTACTTTACCAAATTTCGGACTCCGTTGTTGTTTTTCGGCAACAACAATAATCACTTATCAATTACTTTAAAAAAACGTCCCAAGGTTGAACTATAAATTATATAAACTATAACATATTAGAAACTTACATGAAATGAACTCACGATTAAGAAAATTTAAAAAATTACAAGAACGAGTATTCAACTTATATAAAAATAAAATAAACTATATAAAGTTAAAAACTGCAATATTACATATTCAACCTTGTCAACACAAATTTGAAATATATGTTGTCAACGATAAAAAGTCAACATTGCCATATTTTTCAAAACAGAGAGATCACTAAGATATTAAATATATGTTGTCACACACATTTGAATTTTAGTGTAAAATATGTCAAACTTTTATTGTTAAGAAATTCTCAAACACTTCATTTCCTTTTTAAATGTATTATTAGTTTGTCTTGAAAAAATGTAGTGTGTTAAGCTTATTTAATATAAAATTGATAGTTAAAGGTTAATATAAAATTGATAGTTAAAGGTTTAAAAAATTAATAAAACTATGTCTTAAAAGGATACATACTTTTTAATCTAGGTTGGTACCTTTTTTTTTAGAAACATAGCAGACCCAGGCATCCACAGACGCACACACGCTCACCCTTATAAACATATGAACACAGATTCGCACACAACTCTCCTTTGACGAGATCATCTCCTACCGCTAAAAGAATAATAACCATAAATATGACCACACATGTTAAATTTGGGGTTTGAGCTTATGTGGGAAATTTCTCCCACTAGGTATGATACTGATTCACACTTCCCATAAAAAAAGGAGTGTAACGTGGAGTTGGTACTTGGATTGCCAATTTCTAATTAAAAACAGGAGTATAAAGTAGATTTGGCAGAAAGCTAAAACAGTTAGATTGTAAAATATCCGATGAAAATAGTTCAACATTGTGAAATATTTTGCTTTGTTTAAAGAACTGTGGGAGTAAATTTAATGGTATTGACAATTTTTTGCACAAGAATGAAAACTAATTATCTCTTGCCAACAGAAAAAAATAAAGTGAATATTTACTAGAGAGTAAATGAACGAGGGGAGGCCATTTCCGTTTTTCCTTTCGCACCACCATTAACTCCCCTGCCAAGCTGCGCACTTGCTCACTGACCCTGATACAGTGACAAGGAGAAGAAGCTCTCCTGATCCTTCCTCTCTCTCCCTCGATCCATCCCCTGCCGCCCTCTTGCTTCTCCATCCACTTGAGCGGCCGCCGCCGTGATGTAGCAGGCAGCCCCGGACGGCCGAATCATTCCCCGCGCCTGCGCGGCTGCAGCCCGCAGGAGCCAAGTCCAAGGCTTTAGGGAAAAACCCTTCTTGTGAACGAAAGAACTAGTCAGGCACTCAGCCAAGAATCATCCAAGATTCTTCCTCTTTCTGTCCATCTGTCCTGCGGGGTGGGGGTTCCAACCTGTCCTGTTTCATGTTTACTTTTTCAGAATCTTTTTAATGTTTCCCCTGATTAATTGGCTCTCAGTGTGATTGCAGGACAGCCGTTTCTTCATCTTCTCCGGAGATTAATTAGGACAGAGCTAGGCTGCTGTTGAGGTTGATTGCTAGTTCACCAGTTCTCTTTTCCTCTGTTACCTTTGCCTTTTTTAAGTTATCTCTCAATCCCATGAATCACTGCTTTTTGAGCCTCTCTTGTCTTTGTGTGTATTCCAACAGATTACAAAAACCTTTTGGTTTTTGGGACAAGAAAGGAAAGAGGGGCAAATCCAACAGAGGTCAGATTCTTACTCAAGTTTTCACCTTCAGCTGAATTTTATTCTTCTGAATATTTCTGTTGATTATCCGCTGGAATTCTTTGGTTCCTCTTTGCTCTTCCTAAGCAGTACTTTGATTTGTGTTTCTCTACATATAGAGAACGGAATTGCAAGAATAAGCCTTTTACCTTTCTCACCTTTTCACTTTTTGAACTTATCTTCTTGCTTGGGATTAATACTAGTACTTTGTTATTTTTCACCGTGCAAAAGGACATCAACTTTGCTTGCCGCTTCCCTTTATTTTCATTTGAGTTATCCTTTAGCTTGGATGTTCCATCAGATAGTACCCACTAAAGAAATGAGTATAGTATACATAGTGGCAGGTGACTACTTATTGCTCCTCTAGAATCTAGATACATCGTAGCAGGTGATAATTACTTATCTTTGGAAGAATTTGGTTACGCTTTGCTTCTTTTGTTTTCGGTTTAATCAAATCTTTTGATTTTCCAAATAAATGTAAAAAACGATGATTGTAAGGCATGTATTAGAGAGGGACTATTTGATTGACACCAACTAATTGCCAGTGAATTGCTACTTGCTACAGCTTACATGTGCTTAAAATTATTTTTATGTTGATTTTTGTAAAACCAAATATGTTGACAACATGTGTTAGCCTAGATAGTGACCACCAGGTGAGTAAATGATAGTATGGATTTCAAACATCATTGTTGTTTATTTTTCTTCTCTGCTATATAAGAGACATTAATTCAAATGAAAAGACAAAAAAAGCTGAACACTAGCTCATTTTGCTTTGCATGAATCACGCTCCAAATATAAAAAGGAAGCAATCTGCTAGAAATTATTAAATAAAGTTTAATTAATTGTTTTGCTTAATGTGATGTAACCTTTTAGCCTATTTAGGCATTTTTTTCTTGCTTTTCAAGGTTCTCAATTGCCATCTAATTGATGGTATGTTGTACCTATGATCATTTTGGTATTTTCTGCTGATGTTATACTGTATTTTGACTATTGGGCAGTTTGACACTTTTATTGTGGATTACTTTTGGAGCGTTGGTCAATGGAGAATAATAATGATGGAGTGATAAGAATATCTCGGCATAATTCTCACCCCAAGGTATGAATATTGGACTGCTGACACTTCCATCGTTTAGCAATGTTTCTTACCTGTTCAAGTTTTGTTTGGAATCGACATTCTTATGATATTGGTTTATAATTTGCACCTTTGACTGGTTGAGAAAGGTTTTGCCTTGCCTTCTAAGTAAGTATGAAAATGATGATGAGTTCTTTAAAATTTATCCCATGGTAAGTATCATTAGTTGTGTAATATGCACACAGAAGACTACACATAAAGATGGTAAATGCTGTGTAAAATTGTGACTTCATTGCAAAGCAACTGAGACTACCTCAATTGGTCACATTTCCAGATCAAAATTGGGAGTCTTTTCTTAGTCTGATTGAAAATAAATACATCAGATTTTCCTACTTGGTTTCTTCCTTTTAATTTAACCGTACAGAAAAAAAACAATGCCATTTTAAAGCATTTATATTCAAAACCTAGCACTGTGGAGGTATTTCTTCATAAAAGCATACCTTTTGTGTGGAACAAACACATCTTTGATATAAACGTGTTTTTTTTACTTGCTTTTCTATGATCTGATTGCTTTGTACCTGTTGACAGGCACAGTAAATTACAGCATTTCAATAAGATTATTATTTGATACTCCCTCCATCCCTGAATATAAGAGGTTTTGCTTATACAAATACATAGGCAAAATCCTTTACATTCTGGGACAGAGGGAGTATTTCATATGGACATTATATGATTTACTCGATAAACATTTTTTGCTAATGATTATTTATCCAATTTTATATTCTTCAACATTTTAGTTGTAGTTAATTTATTCCTTTTTCTGTCTTAGGTTCACAGCTCAATGTGCAATCAATTGACAATGATGTTAGATAAAGTTTCTTCTGTTCTTCCCGCAATAGAAGCTGCTCAACCAGGATGTAAAGCGGGTATAGAGGAACTATGCAACCTGTATAACATAGTTGATAAAGGAAAACTCGTAATCCAGAACTGCATTGATTGCAGTAGTCTTTACTTGGTATGATTTTCTTTAGTATTGGTGAACGATTATGTTCACAAATCTTTTATGGTTCCTTTGTTTAAATTTTCTGTTTTTTTAATTGAGACCTGGTTTCTCAAATTACTTTCTGATATTGATTTTGCACGTGTCAGGCTATTACAGGGGAGGCAACTGCAATGAGGTGTGAGCGGATAAGAATTGCACTGAGGCGAAGCTTGTTCCTTGTTCAGAATATGGTCCCATCATCATTAGCTAATCAGGCTAGTTTACTCAATTGCACTGATAATAGCAAGCAAACATTTTTCGATAATGCACAGCATGGATCACATGGTTTGTTTACTATCTATAAAAATGATAGCAGTACTTCTGTGCTAAAAGCTTGAAGCTAGTGATGACACAAACTTGCATCTCTAATAGAGACCAAATTGTCCTTGGACATCCCTTTTCCCGAGGATCAATTAAACCTAACAATTTCAAGATATAATTCACAAACTTTCAAACCTATCAGTATCAGGATATCACTCACAAACTTTTCAAGCCTAACAGTTTCAAGATATTATTCACAAACTTTTGGTTAGAGCTTTAGATAGCACTATATCAAGAAACATGCTCTGCAGTTTTTGTTGTTTCTCCAAAAGATTGTTTAGATTACATGGTAGATGTTTTGATTTAAACACATATATCAGCACACACTCTCACATACAGATATGAGCCACCTAGCATGTGTCTAACTGATAATAAATCTGTGATTTAATGGAGTGTAGCCATCCTTTTCACACTCAGATTTACTCCCTCCATCCACAAATATAAGTATTTTGGGTTGGATGTGACATTCATTGTACTAGGATGCAAAATGCTTATATTTGTGGATGGAGGGAGTACTCACATGTCCTAAATGTTGTGAGCACTAAGATGTTAATTTTGGTGGGTACATTTGCATACTCATATATGAATCACCACTGCACAAATAAACATTTCCTGCACATGATGGCATTTATTATGATAATGTCCGGGTGACAGTTTTCAGCTAACATATTTATACTTGACTATTTCTCACAGGTGGCTGATGTTCATAATGATCTTGCCGATGTGAAATTCACCGTTAACCTAGAAGAAGAGGAGGCTGGCAAAGCCATTTTGGAGATGCTTCAGCAATCCGATGCAACCCAAGAACATGAACTCCAGACATTCTTATTCGCAGCATCAAAGTTAAATTTGACTTCAGCAAAATCTATCTTAATTGAAAGACGAGCAATCAAGAAACTACTGGACAAGATCAATGGTAATGATCCCAAAAAGGAAGGAATACTCAAATTTTTCCAGTATCTAGTTAGGAAATATGGAAAGAGTATGAAACCTGAGAGTGCTGCAAAGAATGAAGCCGTGGATGTTGCAAATGTTACTTCAAGTACAGACCTATTTACTAGTGGCACCAATGCTCCACAGAAATGTTTTTCACCTACAAACTCTTGGACTAGAAGATGTGAAGATCAGAATAATTTGTCACGACTTTCTACTCCCTCAGAGTTCTGTTGCCCACTATCTATGAAACTGATGTACGATCCTGTGATAATAGCATCTGGACAAACCTATGAAAGAGAGAACATTGAGAGATGGTTCAGTGAGGGACATGATATTTGTCCTAGGACACAGATAAAGTTAGAAAATTTTACGATAACTCCAAATACCTGTATGAAGACTGTTATCTGCAACTGGTGCAAAGATAACGAGCTTGAATTCACTTCTTCATCTGAGCAATTTCATAGTTACTCTCTTTCAAGTCTACACAATATCTCAGCGCCTCTAATATCTGGAACAACGAGAGAGTACATGTCTGATCATAGCAGTTCATCTCTTGCACTATCTGCTACTAGCTATGTATCATCTCCAATGCGGGAAACAGAAGAGTCAAGGGCTAATTATACTCAGTTTTTTTCGAACGCTTATTACCAGTTGTATTTGTCCTTCAGCAACTTCAACAAGGAAATGTTTCTGAATTTCTTTTATGAGCTGTCTGAGCTTCCAATGGAACTGCAAGCGAAGGCTGTCAAAGATTTCAAAAGTGTTCTTAATGGTGAATGTCAAATTTGGCATTCTATGATCTCCAATGGGTTTTTAGAAGCATTTCTTGAATTTCTTAAGAATGATAATGGAAGATGCACAATGGAAGCCCAAAGAACTGGCATCCAGTTTTTTCTTGCTTTTCTACGTAATAGCAGGTGAGTATACTTGTATGCATGTATTCTCCTCATGTAGATCTTACTGTTGACACTTGGCACACAGAAGATATTTCCTGTCTCTATCTTTTTCAATAAAAAGCCAAAAATTAGACTGTGTGACCTATTTTTATCCATCAAAAGCATAGATTGTTCTTTGTTGTTATAAAAAGAAAGGGTTTATATTATGGTAATCTTGTGTTGTTTATTCTCCAATCAATGTTTGTAACGATGGTGTCCTTTTCATACAGGACTCGAATTCCTTCCATTAGTGAAGATGCGGTGCACCTCATTGCTTCATTTCTTGATTCAGAGTTAAAAACTGAAGCATTGCAGATGCTTCATGAATTACTGCAGCAACCAACTTGTTGGAAATCTCATCTTATAGCCTCTGTTGTTGCTCCATCAGTGTTTCTTGCTTGGGATAGTGCAGACACTGGGTGCCTAGAACTTGTTTTGAAGATTATCTGCGAGCTTTCATCCAAATCCGATGTAAAATCTTTCCTAATTTCTTCAGGAATAATCTCAAAACTGTCTGCAGTTCTCAGTGAAGGGAGTTTGCCTGAGTATTGCTTGAAGATTTTACTAAACTTAAGTGAAGGGAAACAAGCTGCAGATCTTATTATCAGAACGGATCAATGTCTCAGTTCTATTTCAGATTATCTGGACACAGGAAGCTCCATAGAACGGGAGCATGCATCAGGTATCCTTCTTGCTCTATGCTCTCGCAGCATTGAGGACTGTGTTCTTGTCATGAAGGAAGGTGTCATCCCTGCGTTGGTCGATTTGTCGGTGAATGGAACTGAGGTTGCAAAAGCTTCTTCAATCAAGCTGCTTCAACTTCTCAGGGACTCCAAACACAGCGACCAGTTTGGCAATTCATGTTCAAGTGAGGTGGCTGTCAATGGTGCAGCAGAGAATTCACCCAATGGCACGATATGCAAACAACCAATATCGAAATCCGCTCGGTATATCTCAAGAAAGCTCAACATTTTCTCAAAACCTCGATCGCTGACCCTTGTCTGATGAGCCGAGTTCGATTTTGGTTGGAGCCTTGTACATTTTGAAGCACTGCCCAACCCTGTGGTTTACAGATTGTAGCAGATAGTAGTGTCCAGAGGAAATGCTTGATGGGATGCTTTTTCAACCCCATGTACTAGTATTCCTTGTAGAGTGTGGATTTGCAGTACCTTTCTTTTTCTTTGCTAGGTGCTAGATAGAGACATACAATGAACAGGATTTATGTTCAAAGTTTGCATTTTGCTTTCTGCTGTTGCATATACAGATGTAAATCTGAAGGGCAACACATGTCGGTCTGTCCAGCCGTTTCTGTATTTCTGACCAATCTAATAGTTAACTGTTGATGAAGGAGTCTGATAAATCCATAAGTAGCTTGGTAGAAGGAGAGCTTTGTCACACTAGGCAGAGGTAATAAGATGTCAGTATACGAGGGCCAAGCTGTCGTTGAAGCTGTGAAAGACTGAACCAGAATCTTGCTCGTAATGTATCAGTGTGATAGTCGTAGTGTATCTAATATTTTCTTGTCAGTGAAACATGCAAAAGACAAAAAATAACTCAAATAAGTTCTTTTTGAGTATAATGTACTGCACGAACTATCAATTCCCTAGTCAAACCATGAAAGTAGGCAAAATTGAAGCTGTGAAGACTTGAAGTTTGCTGTCTCACTCCCACCAGTGACATTTATAGTTAGTTACCTTTGCTGTTGATTCTTAATTGCCAGCACTCGTCTCTATGACAACAAAAGCAGTCCCACCCGCAGATGTCCTTACTGATACTTGAGCTGTTGATATAGACTTTCCAGACGACACTGATCTCATTTAATGTCCAGACTGCAAGAAACAGACCAGTTTACCTATGGTGTTCTACATTTGTATGATGGAATAATGCAAACAGATTGAATTAGCATGAATGCATGATCACTTTACAGACCTGAAGAAACGTTGTACCAGTCCTTTCACTACAGTACAGTCCATGACCTTCAAGCATTTTTCTCTTCTTGTCTTGCCACTAGAAGAAACAGCATGTTGTGTTCCCCTAGATTGCCTAGATTTTGTAGCATCATTTGCCAATGACGTGGCACTTGCTTGACTTTGAGAGAGCAATGTCTTTCGTTTGTCACCAGCAGTCAAGGAATCATTGGCCTGTTTAGAAGATGCATCTTGATATTGATGTGAAGTCGTGTGTTCTTTTGACAACAATACAAATTAGTCTCTAGAATAATCAAGTAAAAATAAAAAATAACAATAATATCAAAATGTTTTTGAAAAATCGCATCGACGCTACTTTTTTTGCTCCCCAAAAGTTGTGACCCTTCTCATCAGAAAAAAAAAACGGCATGTTGCCTCTTTTTTTTTTTGATGATTTAGCACTGGATTTAACATTTTAACGGTTTCTGTAGGGTCCTTTCCTCCTCGTGTTGTTTGGCCTACCAGGCATCCTTTTTAGTTTTTACCCTTAGTGGCAATGGTCTAAAATCAGTTGATACATGCCATGCTGACTCATGTTCAGCAGGTTTGTATTAATCATTAGAGAAGCACATACTGATGTGTTTGTTTGGCTGGTCTGCGATCTTGAGTTCAACAGAATATGCATGTTGGCAAGGAATTCCGGATATTTGTCAATATCTACAAGTGCATATGTATTGGCTGTAAGATCGATGGAAAACACACATATTAGGCAGCACATGCATGTTAGCAAGAAATTCCAGATATTTGTCAATGTCTAGAAGACCATATATTGGCTGTAAGATCAATGGTAAACACCCACTCTTTTTCCCTGACTTCAAATCCATAATAATCATCCCAAAGGTATAACAAAATTGGGTTATATGCCTTATCTTCCTTATCATTTTAAGAACGTTTGACATCTGTTACTTTCTTTATTACTCTGGACATCGCCCTCTTGACCATTACTAACTAACTATCTGAATCTTATTCTTGAGATTGTTGTGTGTTTGGGAGAACACTGGAGTACAATTAGAGTTATCACACTGCGTTCCTACCACCCTCTGCAATAACTTGATAGCCTGTAAACATGCTACTGCTATCTCGAAATAAGATAAAAGAACAAACTTCATCAGATGCGGCTCTACCAATTTAGCACTGCAAAAACTCATATCGAATTTAACTGTTTTAGTGTTATATGTCCACAGCTCCAAATTCCAATAGTCCTACGACTTTCACCATGTCCAAGCAAAACTAGAGAAGCCTCATTCCGTTGTTCAGTCATTCAGTGCATCACCAGGTGTGGTAACCAAATAAAACAGACTGCTGCCGAAAGGTTGTGTACTGAACCAACCAACAGATGGCCTTAAAATTCTCTGTATATAAACGTGCCATGCCCTCGTCTCAGTCCCCATTGATGTAATAATGAATTTCTCTATTTCCAGTCAAAAAAAAATCTCTTACCCATCCAGAAGACAAGAACAAAGTGCATCGGAAATTAGAAGTGAAATTTGTAACAGCAAAAATACCTGATAATGTAGTACCGCCATCTGTTTTGTCTCCGATACAAATCTGCTAAACATCCTGGTGGTCAGAACAGAACGCATCTAAGTAGTAGCACCTCCAAGAATCGATTTTAACAGAAGAAGAAAAATACCTCCAACCGGCGTGACCCGCCCGTAACACCGAGCCCTAGCTAGCGCAGGCCACCGAACGGGGCGGCGCAGACCCCGAAGATGCTTTACTGGAGCCAGCCAATGCGCAGGCGGTGGCGCTGCCCCGTGCGGCGCCGGCCGGCGAAGCCCAGTGCAGGTGGGGCGAGTCCGCGAGTGAGTGGTTGCCTGGTTGGCAAATTTCGGTTCAGCCGACGAGTAGGAAACGAAACAGATATTGGGCCGGCCCTTTATTTTTCTCCCACTTCTTTCCCTGTTTCTTTCTTTCTTTCTTTCTTTTCTGCCTTATTCTTTTTTTAAAAATTACACAGTACAACTCAGACACTCACCACGCACGCACACTCACACCTATGAACGCACGCACGTAAACCCTACCCCTATGAGCATCCTCGAAGACTGGGCCGGCAAATTCTTAAGATTGACGAAGTCACCATTGGCGCCTCGCTGTCGACGGGTACGTCGCTCCCACTGAAAGCACAAGGTCGTTAAATCCTATAAAATTCATTCCCACGGGAAATCGAACCCAGGACCTCAGGTGCTACTGAGGCTCTTGTAACCACTAGGCTATAAGCCCGTTCGCGCCTTATTCTTTTCGTGTGGTGTGTTTTAGAGAGAATCCACTTTGAGTTTTCACGGAGCCAACGATTTGTCATCGACTTTGTCTTTCAATAATATACTGAGTTACCAATTTTTCTATAGTATGTTGTTGGACCCTATGCTTTATAAAGAAATGCCAAAAATGCCCTTACATATAAATATCTAATAATCAAATTATCATGTAAAAAACATAAAATTACAAAAAAAGTTTCCTAGGATCCTAACAAGTTTTTGGATAAGTTTTAAGATTTTTTAATTTTCTTCCATCCTTTGGTCTTTTTGAAAAACTTTTTTTTTCATATAAAAGAGAAATCACTTACACAAAAAGATAATAACACAAAAATATTTCACTTACATATGAAAGTTGATTTACATTTAAAAAGTATTATACGTAGCATATAAAAGATGAGTTACATTGTTTTAAAAAAAATATTCAAACTTATCCACAAACTTATACAATGTGATAAGATGCATGGGAAAAAACTGAACATTTTATCATGATAAATTAATTTCCGTTGCCGTACGTCCATAAGGGTATTTTGGTTATTCTTGAGAAATAAAGAGTCCAATGGTGTATTGTAGAGAAAATCGATAAATTCATTAATTGACAAGTGATGAAGTCGATAGTAAATCGTTGAATATGTGTAAACTCAGTGTGAGAGTACATTCTCTATGGGAACAACATCGAAGCCATCCCTCACCTTACTCTCTTCATGTCAACCTTTATCGAACTTGATTCCCTAAGGTTGATGGTGGCTAGATCTGGCTAGAGAAGACTCCTAAAGATTAGGAAGAAGAGTAGCAGGAGAGGATTGGAGAAAGGAGAGGGGTGATGGATTTGGAGAAGGATGTGGAAGTCGTAGTGGTGGCATAGTCTCCTCAACCGGCAGCACCAAGTTACGGTAGTGCGGTAGAGAAATAAGCGAGAGAGCAGAGAGTAGGTGGCCGTCGTTTTGCGCCGCGTCGAATGCCTAGGAGTGTTTCCACAAACAAATATCCAACCGGAAAGACACAACAATATTGTTACTCCCTTTTTCATTATGTAAGTCGTACTGACCTTTTAAAAATCAAAATTTTTATGATTTGACTAAATTTATAGAAGAATTATAAAAAATATGTTGGATTGAATAAAAACTATTTTTGTGTTGTAGGTATTGCTATGTTTTTTTTATAAATTTTAGTTAAACTTAAAATGTTTTGACTTTATAGAAAAGATCAAAACGGCTCTCGTTCAGCGGGTGCAGACGCACACGCAACCCAATCACCCACAAAAGCAAGCTCCACGTCGTCTCGTCGTGGTTGTAAGGTTGTTGTCTTGTCATCGTCATCGCCTCGTCGGAATCATCTCGGAATATTGATCATCCGATGGAACCCAGCGGCGGTCATAAGAGCAGGATCCTCATCATCGGCGGCACGGGCCACCTCGGCAAGTTCATCGTGGCAGCGAGCGCGCGCGCCGGCCACCCGACCACCGCCCTCGTGCGCGCCGCCGCGCCTCCGGCCTCGGGCAGGGCGCGGCTGCTGCAGAGCTTCAGCGACGCCGGCGTCACCATCCTGCAGGTACGCACGTCGTACACCTACGTTGCTGTTAATTTGTTCTTGACTCTCTCAAGCTTCTGAGTTTTAATTACATGGCTGATCGATCAAATCGAGCAATTAATAGGGCGACATCGGGGACCACGATCTGCTGGTGAAGGCGGTGAAGGCCGCCGACGTGGTGATATCGGTCGTCGGCTACGACCACGTCGGCGAGCAGAGTAAGATCATCGACGCCATCAAGGAGGCCGGCGGCAACGTCAAGGTCAACGCCCCCCATCTCTCCAGCTTTCTCTTCCTACTAATTCCAGTTCACAGTATATTAATCCGAAATCCTACTAATTCCAGAGGTTCATCCCGTCGGATTTCGGCAACGACGCCGACCACGCCCACATCGTCGAGCCGGCAAAGGCGACGTTCGACGTCGAGGCGCAGATCCGGCGAACGGTGGAGGCGGAGGGGATCCCCTACACGTTCGTCAGCTGCAACTTCTTCGCGGGGTACTATCTCCCCACGCTTGTGCAGCCTGGAGCCAGTGGCCTCCCAACTGACAAGGTTGTCATTCTCGGAGATGGCAACACCAAAGGTAAAATTAACAAAATGCACTAACATAACATGCTTTCAGTTAATTTCGGTAACATCGCTCTGTGTACAGGCTTCACACAACACGCTTCACTAAACTTTTTCTTTTTAGATGGTAAATGTACCATCCTGATCCAAAATCTGACGTGGCATGTCAGTTTTTCCTTTTTTATTTCTCTAGTGTTTGTGTGGCATTTAAAAGTTTATGGACTCAAATAAGAACCGCCTTATAGGTTTAAGGACCGTCTGTATATTTTACTCTCACTTTTATGAGTTGAACACTGAACTCGTTTGCTTCACTGTTTCAGCAATTTTCGTCAACGAGGAGGACATTGCAACCTTCACTATCAAAGCAGTTGATGATCCAAGGACACTGAACAAGGTCCTACACATCAGGCCACCAGAGAATGCCTTGTCCATGAACGATCTCGTTTCTCTCTGGGAGAACAAGGTGGGAAAGACCTTTGAGAGAGTTTACCTCACTGAAGAGGAAGTCTTCAAGCAAATTAGAGGTCAGTGCTGCTACTCGGCTTAGTAACTGAATCTTCTTAGAGGTTGCTCTGTACTTGGCCAGAAACATGTTAGCTATATGTTTCGAATGTTTTGGTATCATAGTGTAACTTTTGCAACAAATAGGGATGCACAAACTAAAGCTATCATTATTATCTACTACTCCTTCCGTTTCATAATGTAAGACGCTTTACTTTTTTTCTTATAACGTTTAACCATTCGTAAGTATTTTTGATGGTAAAGTAAGTCACAAACAAAATAAATAATACTTTCATAATTTTTTTAATAAGACGAATGGTCAAACATTAGAAATTAGAAAAAAAAAGTCAAAACGTTTTACATTATGAAACGGAGGGAGCACTACACAATGATTTAAATTCTGGCGGATAGATGATCTCACAACAATGATGTTTCTTACGACATTGTCAGATATTCCAACTAGAACTAACCTTTCGACTTTTACTTCATAATGTTTTGATTAGTTAAAATAATTAAATACTGCTGTTTATTTATTTAAATAATCATTTACACTTGTCTAATTGTTTCTACATACCAAATCATAATATGTCTATATAGTTGGAATACAAATAATTGTATTTGGTCTTGCAGAGTGTCCGCCATTAGGCATCGACCTGGCCATACTTCATTCTGCATATATAAATGGAGATCACATCAACTTTGAGATCGAACCATTGGTCGGAGTTGAGGCCACCGAGATCTATCCAGATATAAAATACAGTACCGTCGATGAGTATCTAAATAGGCTTTTGTAAGGATCACTACAATCAACAGAGTTCCCTTTTTTTATCTGTATAAATGGATTGAAATTGATTGAAATACAGTGAGCGTTGGAGATCATATCAGAAGAGATCTCGAACTTTCAACCGCTTCAGTCCTTTTTTTAAAAAAAAACTCCACGAAAAATAGGAATTTTGTTGAAATGGGTATTGTTATGAACCAACACAAATAGGGCCAAAACATACTTATGACAGGTTCTAGTAATAACTAGCTCAATAAATAAACATAGTGCCAGATTTTGGTGCGTCTTTTGTGGGAGAGATATTTGTTCCGGATTTGCGTTAAATTTTGTCACGTCTTTTTAGTAAGAGATATTTGTGTCAGGTCCCAGTAACAACTGACACAAGTAATCTATTTGTGCCTATTGTTACTGAGACCTGGCATAACTATGAGTAGACTTAAGAGCAGGTACAATAATATGAGTCAGCAGGCTCCAAAATCCCCCACATCAGCAAAATGGAGAGAGAATTGAGGAGAGAGAGGAAAACGGGCGCTTAATCTGTAGCCGGGCTGTAACACGGGCTCCCACGCATTGTCGCCTGCATGGAGCCGGGGGAGACGGTAAAAAACTCATTATGTTGGTCCCCAGGCAGCCCATCAGATCCCCTACTCCTCATTTGTTCTGTGCGAGTAAACCAGCCACAAGATCGTTCTCCGCAATGCAGATTAATCTTCGCTCTGGCCTGCTCTCCCTCTCGCCAAAATCTTGACCACATGATGCGAGTGGAACGCCACCATAAGCCCCGCCGGATCGAAGCCAAATTGATAGGTGACAACACTTAGGCCCCGTTTGAAACTAACCAGGAGCTTTGGATTTTTATCGCACGCAAAATAAGACAGTCTATTAACACAAGATTAATTAAGTATTAACTATTAAAAACTTGAAAAATGGATTCATATGATTTTTTTAAAGAAACTTCTATATAATTTCGTTTGTAAAAAACACACGGATAATCATTTTGGGAAGCGTGCTAACGGAAAATGAGAGGAAAAAAAATCAAGAAACCAACAGGAACTGCATCCCATAAAGTCACAGTTCAATCCATCTCCTTTTCCCTCTATACTCTCCTCTCTCTGTAATGTCATCGTCGCCTCGCTGGTGCCTCATATTTGCAGAGTAGCAGCAGTGGTCATGATGACGGCTGCGGTCGTCTCCCGAGCTCTTGTTGTGCTATTGCTCATCAGCGCCATCATCCCCGACAACGGTTGGTGCCTATCTCGCTTTTTGGTTTGGTTTGTTTTTGTGTACAAGGAGCAAAGATTCAGGTGGGAGTTGTTTTGATGGGATTAGTATTTTATTAATGCTTGCAAGTATTTGCCTTTTTGGAGGCATGGTGATTCTTTTAGTGAAAATGTATATACAAAACACTGTGGTCGTACCTTGCCGAAACGACTATTCAGTGACTCTCGCGCGTGGAAGGGGTGTGTGACGCTATGGAAAGTCATGAACTACGAGCGCTTAATTCCCTCTATTTTTGCTCTCTACAATATTTTGGGCTCGGTTATTTTTATTTTGGGCCAGGTCTTTTGTTTTCTATTTTAAGCTTTGTTACATCCATAAAATGGGCCGAATTCAAATGAACTGTCATAATGGAGCAAGAGATGGGCATCACGGCCCAAATATAAGTATTTGGTTTTTTTTCTTTTTATTCTATATAATGTATAAAGTTACCAAATATTTACACGTACAAAGTTTTCTCTTAAACTTTTTATGTACAAAGTATATATGTGCAATGTTTTTATGAGTTTAGATAAATACAGGTATAATAAATGGCTGCACAACTACATGTATATGTTTACGTATAAAATGTTTATAATAAATGTATTGCATAGAATTATGTGCGGAAAAAGTTTATATGTACAAATTATTTACATACACAAAGTTTGTATGTATAAAATAAGTTAGATTAAATGGATCCATACAATAGATTGCCCCTATACTGTATGGAGAAAAAAGAAAGTACATGTATGGCCTGAAAGGGGAACAAGAAGACCTATCGGCATAGGCATGCCATGAAAGAGGAATTAGGCCAAAGCACGTAGAGCTGGAATTGATGAACCCAGACCTTATTTTATTTTTTTAAGTACTTGTCACATTAGATGTTTGATACTAATTAAAAGTATTAAATATAGATTATTAATAAAACTCACCCCATACTCTAGACTATTTCGCGAGACGAATCTATTAAGCCTAATTAGTCTATGATTAGCGAATGTGATGCTACAGTAAACATTTGCTAATCGTTGATTAATTAGGCTTAAAAAAATTTGTTTAATAAAATAGCCTTTATTTATATAATTAGTTTTTGTTGTCAGTCTATATTTAATACTCATAATTAACGTCCAAACCTCAAACCTCTGATGTGACGAGAACTTGACAAAAAGTCATCCAAACAAGACCCCAGTCACGCTAGTCGTACTAGTCGTCCACGCGCGACGCGTCACGGATTAGTCACACCCGTACCTTGCTGAACAAGAGAGGTACGCAATAAATACTGACATTATGTACTACTACCCCATTTAGTGTAAAGAACAGCGATTCACAGGGATGCTTGTTCTCCTTGCCTATATACAAGGATACACTTGTTTGGCTACACTTCTTCTCTGCTCAATATTACTCGAGGTGCGTTGCTAACTACGTACGCATTTATGCAGCCAGTTTCTAGTTCAGAACATAAAAGAAGCTATGAGAGGTCATCTATTCATGAACTGAACACACAAAAGGCTGGCGTATGTTTTCCCCTGTATCAAGCCAGAAAGAAGAAAAACACACGGAATGTAAAAAGCATGAGAAGCATCAGGAAATTTTAGCTTCGTGGAATGGTAAACGTCAGCACAAAGGACTTGATTGTGGCATGCTACAGAATGATCAATCCGACCAATAACAATCACGTACGCTGGATTGAACTCTTCCAAGGATAGTATATTCACAGTACAAGAGCTCGGGTCAAGCCTGCGTCCTACGGCTAAACAAGTGATCGTTCGCTGCGCAGGAACATCATTTGCAATATGCTGATCTCTGCAATTAACTCTGTCTACTACAGAGGAGTACGGATATCACCTGATGTTGCCATTAAGTTGAGACTGATCAGTCTGTTTGTTTCTTGCAGGCGATACTATTAGCAATAGCCTCAACCTTCAACTACTGCTGTTGAAAAGTAGATTAGCCGATATGCTTCAGCTGCACAATATCAAAGCAGCCAACAGACGACACCCTACTTCTCTGCATTAGTATAGTCTGGACCATTTTCCTAGAATCTAACGGCCGTACTTGTTTGCTGTCTATTCAATTAAAACAAATGAGTAGATGTATGATCTTTGCCTTCACCAATTCTCCTCCCAGCGCTCCACTCTCGTTGAAGAAATATATATTAAAATTCACACAGAATTCAATGATCTGCTGAGTTTGTGACTTCATATGTTACGGGTTATATGAGCCTACAATCCCCATTTCAATCCTATGTTAAATTTTGCAGAGTATTTGGTTAGCACATTAACACTGAAATTCGCTCCACGGCTCCACGCTTTATTCTTCCTCGCTTGGGTTCGGGTCATTCTTGCGTTTAACTTGTGAATCTGTATTTGGATCACACTTAGCTAACCGTACGTGGATGATGGAATAAAAGAATAATTTTAGAGCAAATCCATTCAATTGGTTTCAAAAAAGTAGTATTTATTTTACTTTCGACCCAACAGTCTCGATCCATAAAAATATCTCTCTCTCTCCACACACACAGAGACATGCTTCTATACATTTAAGATTGGATCAACCTACAAATTATAGTTTACAAAATTAAAATGCAAAACAAAGTTTTCCCCTACCAATCAATATCCTAAAGTTAACCATGTATACACTCTTAATAAACTGGCAAGTCTCTTTGATGTTATCTCATATTTTTGCTTACTTTGTTCAAGAATATAAGTATTTTAGATGTGATGTGATATATCCTGTTACAACGAATCTAAATTTGTTGTAATAGGACGTGACACGTGTCACGTCCGAGTCCCAGTATAAAATGATTATATTATCAGATGGATGGAGAATTTACCTATACATATTTTACATGTACATATTCCGAGCATATCCTACAAGTATTCATTGAATTCTTCACTGCTTACACCATATGCATGCGATTCCATGCATGCACATACATTGTAGGAGTACCAGTTTAGAAGACTGGGAATTTCCCCAGTATCCTCTTTTAGATTTGAACAATATTCATGCAAGAGGATACAATGACCAACTAAAAGAAAAACGATGCATGTTTTCTCTGCAGATAGCTAGCCAAGAAGAAGAACAAGAAGAATCAGTGGCTATATATAGAAGGTTTAAAATATGTACATGCTTTGGTAGTTCATAAGGACCAATTAAGCTAAAGCGTGTGTGCATGCATGAATGCAGTAAACATGAGAGGCTTGGGGAATTTTGAGCTTTATCCTGTTAGGCATAGTTGTAGAACATCTCATATTGGCATGCCCAATGCCATGACTGCGCTCCAATGACGATGGCAGGTTTAGCAATTCAGAGTCGCAGAGCGCAACTCCTCTGTTCTTTCGGTTCTAACATTTCCTGACCATCAGAGTCAAATTGTCCAATTATCCATGGTTCGTTATGTGCATGCACATGCACTCTATATCCAAGAAAGCACTCTCGTTTGTCCAAATGAATCATGGCTACAGTTGAGCTAGTTTAATTTAATTTGATGTTGCTGCTTATAGTTGGCAATGGTGTTGCCTCGATCAGTCTCTCAGGGTCGGGTATATATCTCCACAGAGCTGTATGCTCTCCTAGCCTATATATACAGATACACATGTATGGCCACTCTTCCTCTCTATTCAAGATACGCCTGATGCATGCTAGGTACTCATATTCACATATGTACGCAGACAGTTTGTTCACAACATAAATGAAAAATTATTAGACGAGCAGGGGATATATTAATGAACTGAACACACAAAGGGCGTATATATATGTTTTTCTCTGCATCAAGCCTGCAAGAAGAAGCTCATTTAAAAATATTAGCAGTGATCAACAAAGAGCAAGCTAGAGCCTAGAGCTAATTAGCCTGCCTGTGTTCATGCATACGAATGCTAATAATTAAGCATGAGAAGCGTCAGGAAATTTCAACTTCGTCACAGTGATGGAGAGCGGACAATAGCTCCGATCAAGCGTGGAGCCGACAAACAGATCTCTGCGATGTGCAACTCAGTCCCTGCTACACTGAATTCAGCTCGTCCGGCAATCAGGGGCGGATCCCCTGTGATGCATATCCATCCATTTTAGAAAAAAATTATATATATAAATATACTACACTTATATACCCAGGAAATATGATTGTTTAGACATTTATACACCCCAAATAGACAAATAAATTATCTATTCACAGCCCACTACTTACTTCCTCACGCTTTCTCATTCTAAAATTGAATCATCCTCTTCTCCAATACCACAATCTATTCTATATTGTTGTTTGGTTTGGGAAAAAAAAGAGAAATAAAGAAGAAAAAGACAATAGATTTGAGGGGGTTTTTTTAAGGATTTTGTGGGAGAGATCTTCTATATATGCCATCAACCTAGTGCAGAGTGTAATTTACTCTATCAAATATACATTTATGTAACCAATTTTTCTTTGTTGTATGTTATCATTTCATTTAAAATTTTGCTTTCAAGATTCATTAATTTAGAGTTATATGCAATCAAAGCACAACATTTAATGTGAAATATTTTTTGCCAATAAATGCATATGTCTCACTGGAAAATGATTGTCTTGAAGATTGGAACAATTTAAAAATATAATGCACACTTGGTTTTTTCTGAAAATTCACATTTGAGAAATTGAACTAAAAATATATATGTGCTTAGTATTATTCATCAGGTACCATTAGATTCATATTTGGAATTAATTTTCGTATGATGTTAATTTCGCATTTGTTGGTAATATATATTATGGGAGAAATTGATAGTGAAAGCTAATACATCAGGATAGAGTATAATCGTGCAAAGAAAATGAGATTATTACACCCTACCCTGCTAGAATAATAGTTTGGTAATCAGGATCAGCAGCGCAGATGTAAATCTGCAGATATATGACGCATGGTCCAGCTAGCACATATCTGCAGTAGCAACCATTTGACATACTCACCAGTACTGTTCATCCAAACTGGGAGTGAAATTAGCACTCATTGATGTCGCTGAGCTGGAATTTATATGCAAAATAACTAACGCATACGAATCCCAACAGGCAGTATTGCACTCTGGCTTGTACTATTTACCTCAAAAAAAAAAATCTGGCTTGTACTACCATCTCTCTGCTTGGCGTGGTAGCAACAGGCCAGCAACAATGCCGTCCTTCGTCAGTCAGCTCGTCTCTCTCCTCTTCCTCACCACAGTCTTGCCTGCACTCTGCTACATCAATCCGCCGCAAGCGTCGCCCATGACGGCAGCACGCAGCCTGCTTCTGCGTACCGGACATACATTGTGCTAGTCAACCCACCGCCACAAATCGTGGGCATCGGCGTTGACGATGAGGGGCGCCGTCGGTGGCACTGGCACGAGTCATTCATGCCGAGCTCCACCGAGCCACGGCTTGTCCACTCGTACAGCGAGGTGTTCGACGGCTTCGCGGCGAGGCTCACCGACGCAGAGCTCAACGATGTGGCGTACTGGTGTCCAAGAAACCGGGATTCATCCGCGCGTTCCCCGCCGGAACACGGAGGCTCGCGACCACCCACCCACACGTACGCCGGCTTTTCTCGGGCCGTCACAACACGGCGCCAGGGTCAGGAGAGACGCCGAGTACGGCAAGGGCGTCATCATCGGAATGGTCGACGCCGGCATCCATTCCACACACCCTTCCTTCGACGACCACGGCATCCCGCTCCGCCGCCGAGGTGGAAGGGCACGTGCGAACGCTCCGGCGCGCGGTGCAAGTGCAACAACAAGCTCATCGGGGCAAAATTCTTCGGGCGAGACAACGTCAACCTCGAGGACGAGCTCGGCCACGGCACGCACACGTCGTCCACGGCGGCGGGGACCTTCGTCGCCAACACGTCGGCCCAAAGCCATAGTTGGCACGAGGAAAAGGAAGGGTACACGACCGTCCTCTGGGCGATCTTTGGCTCTGGCGTTGTGCAGGTGACGTCGGCCGATGGAGAGGCGATCACGGCATACATCGCGAGATCGGCCGGCAAAGCCTGCACCGCCGGCGTCGCGTACTTGAACAACACGTTGCTCGGCGTCACGTCGTTCTCGTCGCCGGGCTGCCGAACAGTGAGGTCGGCATGTGGCCGTTCAACGTCCTCTCCGGGACATCCAAGGCGGTCCCACACGTCAGCTGCGTCGCGGCGTTGGTGAAGAGCCACCACCCCGATCTTGGACGAGCAGCGGCAAAGGGCGATCGCATTCATGACTGGAGCCGGACATATCAATCCGAACAAAGCCGCCGATCCAGGCCTCGTCTACGACCTCGGCGTCACCGACTACGCCTGCTACATCTGCGCGACGCTGGGAGACCATGCATGGATTGGCGACGCTCGTGCGCAACTCGAGCCTGGCCTGCAAGAACCTGGCCATGCAAGCGCAGCTGAACTACCCGACCATCGTGGTGCCACTCCAGCCGATCGACGCCGTTCACGGTGAACAGGACGGTCACGAACGTGGGGCCCGCGACGTCGGCGTACACGGTCAAGGTGCGGACGCCCACGTCGCTGGTGGTGCGTGTGCTGCCGACGACTCTGGTGTTCTCCATGGCTGGGGAGAAGAAGACATTCAGTGTGAGTGGTGGTGACCAGCAGGAGGTCGTGGAGGGAAGCTTGAGATGGGTATCAGACAAGCATGTCGTGCGAAGTCCGGTTGTAGCTGTCGTCGGATTAGGGGCTCCCCATCTGTAATCAGGAAATTAACGGTGGTGTGTGTGCTCATGTGGTTGTACTATGCTTGGGCCTATTCATTTCTTTCCTGTTGTGGCAATTTCTTGTTGATCATTAGGTAGGCCGAAATCATCTACTATGCCACATCCCCCCCCAAGTCACCGCTAATTCTCCTCGCTTATCCCCCCACAACGGACCCGTCGCCGTCGGCCCGCCTCGCCCCGCGCCCGCCACGGCAAGCTAGGGCCCTGTGCTGCAGCGATTTGCATGGGCCATCCACTTGCACGGCGCCGCGCCTCCTCTCAATAGCTTGTCTGTTCAACTTTCCATTGAGCAAGTTTAATTAGAGAGTCAAGTTGCTGGCTTTAATTTTAATTTTAGCTAGCATATATAATAAATTAACTATAAAGTTGTCTTCAATTCTCTTCTTCTGTTCT
>CM002484.1:10198407-10212668 GCA_000325765.3 Leersia perrieri
ACACATGCTTCAACCCTCAGGATCCCTCCAACCAGTGAAGTAGTGAATTGAAACCAGCCAAGCAAAATCCCCCTTTCGTTCCTTGCCTTCTTTTAGGTTCACAAATTTTTCTTCTACTCACCACTCTGCAGGCGCGAACTATGTTTCTCTTGATCTCTGGTTTTGAGTTCTGATCATTTGCACGACGTGATCAGAGCACGCCCACCTATCAAAGTGCGAGTACTGATTACACATTGTTGTTTCTTTTATTCCCTCAGGCTTTTAATATTTGACGTCGTTGATATTTAAGCCCATGTTTAACCATTTGTCTTACTAAAAAATTATTCAAATATTATTTTTTTCGTTACAAGTTGTTTTATTACAAAAGAAATTTTAAGCATGACTTATATTTATAAATATTTGGATAATTTTTTTAATACGACGAATGGTCAAACGTGACTAAAAAATCAACGGTGTCAAAATATTTAAAACTGGAGGGAGTATATAAACCATGTAATTTTCTGTACTGCGCGAAGTCCCCGTCAATTGCTTCAGTATAAAATGTTGGTCTCATCCCTTTCAATTCCAATTTAATAAGCCTTCGTGTCAGTTCAGTTGTAGTTTAAATAAAAAATATTTCTCAATTTCTGGTTACTCTCTGCAAGGAACTGAACCAAAATAATCTTCTGCTCTCTCTGATTTTATAACGTACTTATAAAGTTTAACCATTCATCTTATTTAAAAAATTTAGTGTAAATATAAAAAAAGATAAGTCATCATTAAAGTATTCTTGGTAATAAAGTAAATCATAAATAAAATAAATAATAGTTTCATAATTTTTATAAATACGACAAATGGTCAAACATTATAAAAAAATTTAAAACTCTTGTATTAAAACGGAGGTAGTAGTTAGTATATTTAATCCTTCGATGTGGATTGACAACTGATATATTGGAGTGACTGAGCAATTTTTCAATTCAAACTTGGTTGCTCATATATTACACCTAGTGAGGTGAATACATCAAATTAAATAAGCTATTTCTCAAAGTGCATGTTAAATTTAGGGTTCATTCATTTCAATTGAATTGCAAAGGAAAAATATAGGAGTAGTAATCAGTAGTAAACTACTCCCTCCGTCCTTAAATAAAAGTAAAAGATGTATTTTAATTGTACACGGTCTACAATACTTACTTTATTTTGATCATTAATTTATTCCATAAGAAGTTATCAAAATTATAAAATTTATATCATATTAAGACACATTTAAATACAAATCTAATGATGTCACATGCATAACCATAAACACCAATATGTTTAGTATAATTATTAGTTAAAACTTTCAAATATTGACTTTGCGGAAAACAAGGACACCTTATATTAAAAGGACAGAGGGAGTATCAATTATTTTATAGGAATACACTAAAGAAAAATTATAGGAAAGTTTCCTATTCCTCCACTTTTAGGGCCTCTCTAAATAGCAGGATTGCAAAAACCGATCAATAGAAAAACACGGGATTTTCATAGACATGTAAGTATAAAATAGATGATTGCAAAACACGGAAAAAAATATAGGAATGACCCTTTGTTTGAATCGCATGAAAAACACATGAATTTGAGATGAGAGAGACTCAAAGGAAAGATTTCATGAGGTTGAACCTCTTGAAAAATTTCCTCCAAAATCTTCTTGTTTTGAATCATTCCTTAGAAATTTCATAGGATTGGTGGAGTCCAAATCTTTTATTTCAAAGGCTTATTACTTAATAATTTTCTANATTTTGATCATTAATTTATTCCATAAGAAGTTATCAAAATTATAAAATTTATATCATATTAAGACACATTTAAATACAAATCTAATGATGTCACATGCATAACCATAAACACCAATATGTTTAGTATAATTATTAGTTAAAACTTTCAAATATTGACTTTGCGGAAAACAAGGACACCTTATATTAAAAGGACAGAGGGAGTATCAATTATTTTATAGGAATACACTAAAGAAAAATTATAGGAAAGTTTCCTATTCCTCCACTTTTAGGGCCTCTCTAAATAGCAGGATTGCAAAAACCGATCAATAGAAAAACACGGGATTTTCATAGACATGTAAGTATAAAATAGATGATTGCAAAACACGGAAAAAAATATAGGAATGACCCTTTGTTTGAATCGCATGAAAAACACATGAATTTGAGATGAGAGAGACTCAAAGGAAAGATTTCATGAGGTTGAACCTCTTGAAAAATTTCCTCCAAAATCTTCTTGTTTTGAATCATTCCTTAGAAATTTCATAGGATTGGTGGAGTCCAAATCTTTTATTTCAAAGGCTTATTACTTAATAATTTTCTATAGGATTGAAATCCTCTAAATTTTCTATGCTTTTTTTCTACAAATTAAAGGTGCTCTTAAAGGAAAAGCATAGGAATGAATCCACTCCAACCTAATGTGTCCAATCATTTGGTTGGCTTGCTCAACAATTAGGACATCAACAATGCATATGGGTGGAGGTGATGTTAAGCTGGGCCTCATGTGGGACCACCTCTAAAGAGATAGGAGTATCATCAGATTAGCTTCTCTCTCGTAGCTTTTTCCCATCAATTCTTCTTTGATATCAGAATGTAGTACACCCCAAACATTGATCTGTGTGAGAGAGCAACAATGTTTATATTCATTTTTAATGTATAAGGGCATGCTATATGCTTATGGGTGACTAGAAGCTTAAGACCCACTCAAAATTTTCTCGCAATATATAATGTCAACCTTAGGGCCTTATGAGTTTCTATATTTCTCACATTGTGGATGCTTTTATGGGAAAACTTTATGTGTTTTCCAATCCATAGGTCTGTACATGCATTCATGTAGTATCATTCATATTTCCTATTCTTGCATTTTAAAAATCCTGTGAAACGAATAAGCCCTTAAGGGATTGCTATGTCCGCACCTCTATTTCATTATTGCAGTACTTTTTATCAAGTTATTCATTTCTCCATCATGTAATAATGTCTAAATAAATTTGTGTTCGAAATGTATGTAAATGTTTCTCAGTCAAAATATTTATTTATATATTAAAAGTGCACTGAACATTATCCCCATATTAAGTCTCATCTTGTTAGGGCAGCACCGCTTGTGTGGCGCTAGAGTCATGGGTGTGACTGACTCAACCAAAGCAGGTTTCAAATCCCTTTTTCAATGGATATTACGTACAGTATGCAGTATCCTAGTTTCTGTCTTTTTTAACGTGTTTTAGGGACGCATTCACTATCGTTGCACGAGCATGTTACGTGTGCCGTGATGTGTGTCTTGTAAACTATTATGTTCTAATATAGTACTCTTTATTACATTAAATCTTGGCATGCTTTATCATCTTTGCAACGCAAAGTGAATCATAAAAGTCCACCAACATGAGCACATAATCAACAAAATAAGCCCTGAGCTCAACTGGTTAGATACCAAGTGGGGAACATTTGTGCCTGAGTTCAGATCCTAGATTTGACACGGATGTTCATATTTATGGCTTATATTCTTTCAGTGGTAGGTGACGTACCCGTCAACAGCGAGACGCCTGTGGTGACTTTGTCGATCTCAGGATATATCGGTCTAGTCTTCGGAGTAGGGTAGGGTGTGTGTATTTATAGGGGTAAGTATGAGCGTATGTGTGAGCGCGTTTATACTGTGTTTCTAAAAATAATAATAACCCTTGGATTTATATGAAGAAAAAAACTTGGAAAAACAATCTTAGCCATTGAATAGTGCAAGTAGTAATCCAGTTAGGAATAAAAATAGCCTTAATCTAGAAGCCTCCAATGCCAACATAATATACACATAAAATTGTACATATAAAATTAGAGAAAATGTAAGAAATGTCATTGACAAGTGCTCATGTCCTAGAAATGCTATTGACGAATCTTTCCAGAAATGACATCATACAAGCGACTTTGTCCTTAAAATGCCATCACCGTTAGGATTCTGTAGCATTTCTTCATTAAGTGTTACATGATGAATAACATATTTAATAGTGGGATGGATAGAGAATGTACCATTCCATCCTCATATCGTTAAATGCACTGTTCCTATAGCACTTAACGAAGAAACGCTATCAGAATCCTAACAACGATTATATTTGTGGGACATAGTTGCTTGTATGATGGTATTTTTAGGAATTTGTATTTGTCGATGGCATTTTCTGGGATTTGGTTGCTTGTCAATGACATTTGTTAGATTCTCTCATAAAATTATCATGTGCACCTTCAATTATAACAAGGTTAGCAAATAGACCTTATACTCTATGTAATAACTTTTCTTTGGAAAAAAAGTTTGTAAAAGGATCATTGACATATAGTATTTACAAAGATACGACGGTCAAAGAAAAAAAGTAAGAAAATATAAGTTTTTGTTACATGATTAAATGTTCTGTTAATTTAATCTAAACACTACAAATAACATATGAGAAAGACTACGGGACAACCGTTCGCTTGAACGGACAGCTTCGCCTACAAGGCTCATCCTCCCCCACTTCCCCCCTCTCTTTTCTCCCTCCCCCCCCAAATCCATCCTTGATGGGCCAGACCTCCCCCCTGTGCGCCGCCTACATGATACCGAGTGAGGGACGACGTCAACGGCCACGACAGGGAGGAGACGACAAATGCCTAAGAAGAGCTAGATCCACCGCCAATAAACCTCAGAGACGGCATATCTAATTGTGGCGGCTAGGATGCGCCGCTCTGAATGGATACACAACTCCTATGAGGCACAAGAAGCCCGATATGGGTATTAGATCTGGTACCCGTATTGGATGTGGTACCTAGGTATTAGATCTGATACATCCTCATGCGACACCGGTCAAGTAAAAGACGACAACGCCAGTGGGCATCACACGGGGGGACAACAAATCCGATATCTAGGTGACTAGGCACTCCGACACTTGCTCTCGTCATCTCCTCCAACGAGCCCCCTACCATCCCCTTCGGTGAGCCCTCCGATGAGCTCTTCGGTGAGGTACACGGGGCTAGAGTTAGAAAGGAGAAGCAAGGGGGCGTGGGGAATCGAAGACGGCTAGAAATAGGCATTGGGTCAGATGCAAGGACACATTGATATTGCTTCGTGAGAAGTAGCGGGAGGTTGAAAACAACATCTTTTTAACAGACGTTCGTCTTGTAGTTGTGCTTGTAACATCCACACTTAATAGAAATAAAAAGATAGGTGTGTGACTTAATGTACTGCTCCGGCGTATTTTCGAGTAATATTTTCAACTGTATTCGTCCTATTTCTTTCCGCTTGAGATTATTATAATCTAGATTTTTATTGAGCCAGATTACTCTAAGTTGGATTGTTATAAGCTAAAGTGGAATAAGTTGTAAATTGCTTTGTTCCTAGATTGTTGGAGGACAGACTAGGTTTGCAAGTCCAGAGAGAAAGTAGGGTGCCATGGTGAATAATTTTTTATCAAATAATCTAGAAAAATCCTTACCTAAATGAGCTTATCATATTATAATAATCTAGACTCTTATAGATTATAATAAGTTGTTTTAATATTTTTTCTGTTTTTTCTTTTCAAATTACTCGTAATAACGTGAACTATACTAATTCTAAGTTGATAAAAATAGGGCCTTAATCTAAACACTAGAATTACTCGGTTTCGAGAGCTAGAGGGCCTGATCCTTTGGCCAAAGCTGCACAAATGCAGATTTTGTGTTTTCACATAAAATATAATTTATGTATACAATGATGGATTACTTATTAAAAGATAAAGTAAAAAAAACTATGATAAAAACCTCTAAAATCTATCTTAAAATTAAAATTAAAAATTTAAATGTTAGCTTTGATTTCGCGAAACAATGAGCCAGACCCATCAATGTTCAGGCAAAAGAGTGGAACCTTGACAGTCACTGGGGAATACACCTGGTTCATAGGAATGTCCAGATTCATCCACGCCCAACCCATGCACGAAGAAAAGTCCAGGTTCGGCGTGCACACCGCCCATCTGTCCTACTCCACACACACTACTCCTCCTGTCCTTCCGGACGCTTCAGCCGTCTCCTCGACTCCCCCTCGTATTGTCGCCTGTCTCCTTTCGTCGGCGATCGCGATTCCCGGCCGCTCTAGCCAGCCATCCCACCAACCAGCCAAGCATCTCCCTTCTCTTTCTTGCTAGCTTGTAGACAGTACTACCTCACGGGATTCCTCTCATGGCGGCGGCGGGGAAGGAGAGGAGCAGGGTTCTCGTGATCGGCGGCACGGGCTACATCGGCCGGCACATCGTCGCCGCCAGCGCCCGGGAGGGCCACCCGACCGCCGTCCTCGTCCGTGATCCGGCGCCGGCGGACCCCGCCAAGGCCGCTGTCCTCCAGGGCTTCCGGGACTCCGGTGCCACCCTCGTCAAGGTCAGCCGGCCCGCCGCACCTTCTCTCCCTCCTTTCTTTTCCCCATTTCGTTAATTACTTTCTTAATCTTTGATTGATGCTGTGTTACTGTGTTATGTTATCCATTGTGGGGAAGCAGTAGTGAAACAATTGAATTGGTTTCTTCTGTCGCGTATATTAACGATGATTGATCGAATTGATTTTTAGAGGGGGATGAATTGAGTTGGAAATCATCCAACAGAGTTTGCAACATGTTCATTTCAGTATATAATAAAAAACTGCGCGGTAATACGTGGATTAGTAGAGCAGCAAAAAAAAGGTAGACGGTAGTACAGGTTAATGGGGGTTTAAATCATTTCCTGGATAAAAAGTACTACAAGTGCTTGGACTTTCAACTTTTCTCAGCGTTCGAGCCATTAATTAGTTATCTCAGATGCAGAAAGATGTTGAAGTTCAGAACTTCAGTACTGGTTTGTACTGTGCAGTTTGATTGCACGGTATGTTGTCTAGATGACGTATGCAATAAGATCGATCCCTGGTGCAGACAAAATGTCAAAGGGCAGATTATTTTATATGCCCTTCCTAGTAGTATGCACAATAACTATATATTATGTAACAACACACATGTTTACAATTTTATAAGGTCACATTGAACAGCAATGATTCCAAGTTGATTGGTCTACTCGTCCCTCATGGTATGATTCGATTCGACGCTGACATATAACTTATCTTTTGCTGGATAATTAGGGAGATCTTTATGAACATGAAAGCTTGGTGAAGGCCATCAAATCTGCTGACGTGGTTATCTCGGCTGTGGGTTATGCACAGCTAGCAGATCAAACCCATATTATTTCTGCTATTAAAGAAGCTGGGAATGTAAAGGTGACTACCTAAACTAACGTTATGAACATTTCATGGCTGTGGTAGTTCAAATTTCTGTATGCGTTATGGAGTAGTATGTCATTCAACTATCATGACTTGTAATTTGTGATGTGACCTTTGCATTAATAATTTAATGTAACCTTCATGGCTGAGTTTGAACATTAAAAGTTTAAGATGTAAAAATACCCCCTGCTTCTAAGAAATAGGGAGGTAATCTCTGTTTTCTGTTCCCATAGAAAACTCTCACATGCAAAAAAATATTAATAATAATGCTGGATGCATTTTTTATCTTTTTATTAATTTTGGTAGCATTATGCAGAGATTCCTCCCTTCAGAGTATGGTAATGATGTGGACCGTACACATGCAGTTGATCCTGCAAAATCAGTGTATGCTAAGAAAGTTTCTATAAGGCGAGCAATCGAGGCTGAGGGGATTCCATACACATATGTCTCCTCTAACTTCTTTGCTGGTCGTTTCTTGCCAAATCTGGCACAGCCCGGGGTTAAGGACCTTCCAACCGACAAGGTTATCATCCTTGGTGATGGAAATGTAAAAGGTAAAACTGATCATACTGTGTTTACTAGGCTCACTTTTGTTTGTTGTTTTACAGCAAAACGTATCTACTTTTTGGTTGAGATATAAATCAAACAAGAAAAGAAATGATAAACTGTGATGCATATATTTTGTCGACGACAGGAATCTTTGTCACGGAGGAGGATGTGGGTACCTACACAATTAAAGCAGTCGATGATCCAAGAACCCTGAACAAGATCTTGTATCTGAGGCCAGCAAGCAACATTTTATCTCACAATGAGCTCGTTTCACTCTGGGAGAAGAAGGTCCACAAGACATTTGAAAGGGTATACATTCCAGAAGATGAAGTCCTGAAGAAGATTAAAGGTGAGAAAATAGCTATGTTTTCTGAAGTGCAGCAAATGCTTCTGCCATTAACTTTTTAGTATTGACATTTGACTCTAATGTGGCTCAGAATCCCCAGCGCCGATAAATGTTGTACTGTCAATCAGCCATTGTGTCTGGGTGAAGGGGGACCACACAAACTTTGAGATCGAGCCTTCATTTGGAGTTGAAGCTACTGAACTCTACCCCGATGTGAAGTACACCACTGTGGACGAATACCTGAATAGGTTACTTTGAACTTTATACGGATCCTACTAGACTCCAGTGTATGACATGTGTAATAGACATCAATTTAAATGTTGCCATAAGCAAAATTTGCTACGAGACGCTCTTGAATGTTTGTCTGTTAATAACAGCGATGGTAGTGGTGCTATCTCTGGTGCTGCGAGATTGGTCTCGCCACTGCCGCATTGCTATCTCTGCATTTCTCCGGCTCTGCTGATGGTAGTTCCACTCTCCTTTTCCCATTAGGCCATTATGTTTTTGGCTTCATTCTGATTGGTTTGAGAGGTTCATTGAGAGAAACCTTGACAGCTCCGAAGAATTACGGGGGCAAAGCTTGACAGCTCCGAAGAATTTTTTAAATAATAGAAGTTTTATTAAACTCAACCAATTATATTAAAGCTAATACAACCGTTCTGATAATACTTATTAAGATTGCACACAACCAAATTCATACTAATACACTAGTTTTCTTAAAAAAAATAAAGGACACGAAAAATCATGGGCAGCCAATCCGTAAACTAGATTGCCACCAATGCACGGTTGCTCGTGGGCAAAAGAAAAAAAAAACACTTCTGGCCACCTGCTTGGCTTGGCTTGTGAAGGCTTGCATGAAGATAGGCTTGGTTTGGCTCGGCTTGGTTAGATAAATGAGCTAAAATTTAAGCTTGTCTCGGCTTGTTTCGTGGCTCGAGCCGGCTTGTGAGCCTTTCTAACAACAAACTTTTTTAAATATAATTGGTAATTTGAACAATAAGAACAAAAGTTCGAAATAAAATAATAGAATAAGTTCCTACATTCATTTTTTCATAATCCATATAATAAACCATAAGTTTATAAATGGTTACTCTATTACATAAATAAACAACATACATGTATGCATAATAGTTTAGGCTCGCGAGCCAAAATGAACGGCTTGCGAGCCAGCTCAGGTTTGGCTCATTTCATAAACGAGTTAGAACAGAGGCTTAGGCTTGGCTTGTTGGTTCACGAGCCGAACCAAGCTTGACGAGCTCAAGCCAAGCCCGAACCGAGCTCACGAGCATAAGCTTTTTGTCCACCCCCACCTGCTCCATGGACAGCTCCGAAAAATAAAAGGATTAATTCTAAGCGGGCATGACAGAACATGAAAGGGCGAGGTGCCACGAGGGCCAGATGTTCTAGTTACTACTAAGACACTAAGACACTTTTAGACTACTACACTTTACTTTCTTTAGAATTTTATGTGTTTAGTTTTGTATTTAAATATATGTCTTCATGCGCACAATGCCCATCCCAATTCATGGCATGACCTCAGAAGCTGTGTAGAAAGAATATTTATGGCTAAAGTTAGAAGTAGAGCATCGATTACTCTGCTAGAGCCTGGCGGCAAAACAAATGCCCGCCTGGTCGCTACTCTTCCTCTCTCCGTTTCTCTGTCCTCCGATTAGGATTCTAGTGATGTCAATAGCATTAGAGCCTATTGTGTACTATTGTACCAGCAGTGACGGTTCCAGGATTTTTTCAGAGCCTAGGCAAGCCTACTATACATATATAACAAACATTTATAAAGCTTATTCACGTAAGCAAGTTTGATGGAAAAAAAAAAGGTAGCATTATTTATGAGCCCACGTTGGCAAGTTTAATGGAAAAAATAGTGAACACATAAGAGATTTCTTATGTTGCGTCACGCCGTCACCAATTGCCCAGACGATGTCTTAGAGTATCAAATCGCCAAATTGTAACCTAATAAAACTAGATTTCCTTTGAAAGGTAATTAAGCTAGAGTTAGAGCATGTCTAGCAATGTCTTTATTCTCAAATCTCTAAATGTTAGATGAGGGTTGCCTCTAATTTCTATAGACCTTAAATATGTTTTCAACTCCAACAATAACCCTTATTTATTAACTCCTAATTTATTTATTTTCTTTTTTTTAACAAACACATACACTTATTATACCTAGTTTAACACCATAATAATTTAAATATGGGCATTTCTAACGGATAGAACTCAACCATATTTAAATTTATATGTTAAAACATCACTATTAGATTCCACATGAATGTTCAATAGTTAAAATATGGAAAAAGTCTATTTAATCCCCTGGACTCTTATGTCTCTTTAAATCATACCCCTCAACTCCAAAACTCGACAAATCACACCACTCAACTCCCAAAACCATGCAAAATACCCCCTTGAGTGATTTTAACTATTTTTTTGACCACGTGACGCTGATGTGTCAGTACAATCAGCCCTAAAAAAGAATTTTAAAATAGTGGGGGGCATATGCTAGTGTTCCCTTTTCTCTTCCTCTCTTCTCCCTCACCCATCACTCTCCTTCCCTCCTTATTCCCCCACTCTCTCTCACGTGCGACGTGGTAAAATGGATTTTTTCTTTTTTTTATATACTTTTAGGGCTGATTGGACCGACACATCAGTACCACGTGGCCAAAAACTAGTCAAAACCACTTGAGATAAGTATTTTGCACGGTTATAAAAGTTGAGGGGTGTGATTTGTCCGATTTTGAAGTTGAGGGTGTGATGTAGACAAACATAAGAGTTCAGGGGATTAAATGGACTTTTTCCTTAAAATATTTATAAATAATAATATATACACAATATATAGTTTGTTATGAAATATATATGCAAGATTTACTGACTATGAAGGTATATCCACGTACTATTCGAAAGGGGATTAGATGTAGAATCCCTAGGACAGGCTGAGGGGGAGGATTTGAGGGCTTTTCTATTCTGAGGACTTTAATAGGTGCTTTGTTGTTGGATCTCTATTTTTAGTCCTAGCCCCTCAAATCCAGTTAAGGGCCTTTTTTAAGTCCTCGTTGAAGATGTCCGGGCAGCTGCCTAGGCCGCCGGGCCTTGAATCCGGCCTGCTTGCGGGCTAGCCATCCCATCCTGCTCACTTGCTCAGTGTTTATCCCATTACTCAACCTATACATTTTGTTTTTCTTACTGATTGGTTAAGATGAGATGGAAGGTGGAGCAGTTCTGTATTTACATTTTAAGACAAATTTGGATTTTCGAAATAGTCATATACGTGAGACCGAGAGACTAACCGTATGGCCGTATCCCGTTTTCTTGCTGATGCTGATGCTGCTGCTGCCAGAAAACAGCCCAAAATGCCCCATGAGGCCAGAATGGGAGGCCTACTGGCCCATAATAGCTCATAGCAGCCTCACCTGCCCAGCCTCTGTCGCCGCACTTGTTTCTTCTCAGGCGGCGGCGAATCGTCTGCTCGCCGCTCGAGGGCTCGAGGCTACGGTAGGACGAAGACAGGCGGCGGCGTTGCTCGCCCCCGCCGTCGCCTCGCCAGCTACGGCCATCGTCCATGGCAGCATCTCGCCATATTATTGGTAGATCCGCGAGCCGCCGCCGCTGCCTCCACTCCGCCCCCGACGCGCACGCGCACCCACTCCTCGCCGCCTTCTCCCGCCTCTCCCTCCACGGCCCGCTCCGCGACGCGCTCGCTCTGCTCCCGGGCCTCGCCGCGGCGGGCCTCCTCCGCGTGGACCCCGTCGCCGTCTGCCGCCTCGTCAAGCTCTGCGTCCGCCACGGCACGCCCACCGACGGCCGCCTCATCCACCGCTACGTCTATGACGACGGAGGCAGCGGGGCAGCGGCGGCGCCCTTCGGTAGGAGCCTCTTCGTCTCCAACTCCCTCGTCTCCATGTACGCTAAGTTCGGCCTGCTCGACGACGCGCTCAACCTGTTCGACGCAATGCCGCAGAGGAACGTCGTGTCCTGGACGACCGTCGTCGCCGCGCTGGCCAATGCCGGAGGGAGGAAGGAGCAGGCTCTGAGGTTCTTCGTCGCCATGCTGAGGGACGGAGTGACTCCCAACATGTACACCTTCTCGTCCGTTTTGGGCGCTTGCAGCACGCCCATGGTGCTCGCGGAGTTGCACGGGGCCATTGTTAAGGTTGGCTTGGATTCAGATGTGTTTGTGCGGACCTCCTTGATCGATGCGTATATGAAGCTTGGGGATTTGGATGGTGGGCGTCGTGTCTTTGACGAGATGGTCACTCGTGATTTGATCGTGTGGAATTCGATCATTGCAGGATTTTCGCAGAGTGGGGATGGTGTTGGGGCGATTGAGATTTTTATGAGGATGAAGGAGGCTGGGTTCTTGTCTAACCAGGGCACCTTGACCAGTGTCCTCCGGGCATGCACTGGGATGGTCTCGCTTGAGGTGGGGAGGCAGGTTCATGCTCATGTGCTCAAGTATGACAAGGACCTGATTTTGCACAATGCGCTTCTTGACATGTACTGCAAGTGTGGTAGCTTGCAGGATGCAGATGCCTTGTTCAGCAGGATGCCTGAGAAGGACGTGATCTCTTGGAGTACCATGATCTCCGGTTTGGCACAGAATGGGAGAAGCATTGAGGCATTGAAGGTTTTCGACATCATGAAATCTGAAGGGCCTAGACCGAACCACATAACTATGATTGGTGTTCTATTTGCATGCAGCCACACTGGTCTAGTGGAAGATGGTTCGTACTACTTTAGGTCGATGGAGAAACTCTTCGGTATTCAACCTGAGAGAGAACACTACAACTGCATGGTTGATCTCCTTGGCCGCGCAGGGAAGCTTGATGAGGCTGTCAAGTTCATTCATGAGATGAACTTTCGGCCGGATTCAGTTATATGGAGGACTCTTCTTGGGGCTTGCAGGATGCACAAAAATGCCAATCTTGCAGCATATGCAGCAAAAGAGATCCTCAAACTGGAGCCTGACGATCAAGGTGCTCGCATATTGCTCTCAAACACGTACGCTGATTTGCGACAATGGGTAGATGCTGAGAAGTCGTGGAAGGTGATGAGAGACAGAGGGGTGAAGAAAGATCCTGGGCGAAGCTGGATCGAGCTGAGTAAACAGGTCCACGTATTCATTGCTGGTGACTTGTCACACCCATGCTCAGAGGGTATAATTCAAGAGCTGACCCGACTGTTCAGTAGGGTCACAAACCTTGGCTATACCCCCCAGACAGAGTTTGTGCTGCAGGATCTAGCAAGTGAGCAGAAGGAGGATCTACTGAAATATCATAGTGAGAAGCTGGCAATAGCATTTGGAATGATGAACGCGATGGAAGGGAAGCCCATAAGGATTATGAAAAACCTCAGAATCTGTGGTGACTGTCACGCTTTCGCAAAGCTCGTCTCCAAGAGTGAAGGCAAGGTGATCATAATAAGGGACCCTGTTCGCTTCCACCACTTCCAGGCTGGAGTTTGCTCCTGCAATGACTACTGGTAGGGATGACAGGCACTGTCCCACACATTGGCAATGTGTGATGAAGGTTAGTAGTACTAGTGACCATATCAAGGTCTCATTATGGAAGTGTCTCCCAAAGATGTGTGCTGGTTGCTGGATGCAGATACATGTCACTACACAGCAATGCAGTGGTGGACAACATGTACAATTGTACTTGCCACTCTTCTCACATCAACTCCATATGTTCTCCCTGCAGCTGACCCTAAGGGCTAAGGCACATTTATATTCCAGTGAAAGTCTGAAAGAGGAGTGAGAGACAAAGAACTATTCCAGTCAAAAGGAAAAAAGAACAAGGAAGAATTCGAAAAAAGGAATATAAATGGCAGCTGTACAATAGAAAAGGCTCATTGGGCAGCCTCCTTTTCCCCTCTTGCAGGTCATCCAAGGACCAAGACAGCAGTTGTGACTTGTGAGTCGTCCAGCTGCCGACTGAATCTCTGCAAAATACATGCGCCTATCGGCAAGTCAAAAGGCATTTCATTATCTATGGTATGTATGTTCTCGTAAAGAAGTCTGCCGTGGATATACATATTAATAATTTCGTGATTCTTAACATGTACATGTTATACTCCATGTTTTTTCATTCTTGACATTTGTGTATTCAGCCAAGTTAGGGGAATATGCTTGAATTCTG
>CM002484.1:10216225-10250839 GCA_000325765.3 Leersia perrieri
AAATGAAGTTGCAGAGAACGTAGCGTCCTTCCCAGGCCCCAGCTCAAGGGTCTTTTAGGCCTGACAAATCAAAAAGAACCATCACTTGTGGTAAACTGTTAATTAAAAAAAAGGCGATATAACCAGCTATGCAAGTAAGCAACATTTGCATGTAATAAATATTTCAGGTGACACAAGAAAAACAGCAGCACCCAGTTAGTAGAATCAATTAAAACGGAGCAATGTATTCATTTTGCAATGACTCTGGATTTCGAATAGCAGTAGATACTTATCTATTTCTCTGTATCTAGGTGAAGAATTAATAATGAACTGCTAGAAATTTTTATCTCAGACCCAAGATAAGATGATTAATATATCATTGAAACTGAGTTTACCAATGCTTACATTAAGAGAGAAACAAAGGATGTGACAAACAAAGACTTGCCCCAAATTGGTACCGCCGCATCACCCACCATTCAGGCTCTGTCTTGGAACAGAAGATCAGCCCTTTATTCCTACATATATATAAAAAGCTAAGAGTTTAAAAAACGAATATCAAATAGCAGAGTTTAACAAAGGATCAAGAACTAGGTAAATTAGAATGCCGATATAAGGGAACATATTTAGTGCACATATGTTTTTTCATGCACGCACGTACACGCAAACTAACAAATTTCACCAAAAATTCTAAAAAAATTATGCATGTACTTTCATTAGTAATATACCAATGTGCAAAGTCTTGACCTCAAAATCATTATATTTTAGCCGTAGCAACAAATATAAAAATTCTGACAGTATTATGACCATAAATATGTTAGAATTTTCTCTTTTTTGTTGTTCTTTATGTATAATGAACTTGAAGATGAGACTTTACACATATATGTAATACCGTTGAAAGTATATGTACAATTCTAGAATTTTTGGTAAAATTTGTTAGTTTGTGTGCACGAAAAGGTTTTTGTGTATAGGATATGTTCCCCGATATAACAGTTAACAAAATAAATTGATGCATCACTAGGTACAAAACAGTTATAAACTCAAAGAGCATATGAGGTAGAAAGAATAACCGAACTAAACTCGTAAGTGCAGATGCCGTATTTCATAGTATCCTGAGTGAAAATTGCACTAAGCCCACCCTTTTAATGGATTTCCAATCAATAATAAAAGTTGTTTTTTTACTTAAGTAATAAAAGTTGTTAACACTCCAACATCTTAAGACACCACTACGTCATTGAAACCTTAAGTGAAATACCTCAGAATATTCTACTCAATAACAAAACATCGCTCAGGCTTCCTCATAACAAGTATCTTTAGCTATCAGTCTTCCTCATAACAAGCAAGTATCTTTAGCTATTGCGCATCTTAACCTTAGCTGAACCAAAAACCATATCGGCACTGAACACGCTGGATATATTACTGAAGATACATGAGTGTAAAAACAACATAAAGCTTAGTTACTCACCAGAATTGCCGATAGCAACCGGTGAATATGTGATGGATGAGGCTACACGGAAGCAGTGGGGGCCCGGGAATCGACCGAAGCCCTCCGGGAACATCATCCAGCGGGATGCGGCAGAGGGGTGGAGGCCGCAGCCGAGGGGGAGGGGGAGGCGGCGCCCCATGGGGAGCAGGACGCGCGGAAGCGGACGTAGGAGAGGAGGCCGCCCGCGGCGAGGACACGGGTGGCGATGAGGTCGGTCAGCTCGGCCGGGAGTGACGCCCAGCAGCCGCGCGCCGTCTTGCGACATACTTTTCGTCGCCGTACGTCGTCTCCTGGGTTTCTTCGTCAAGCTAGCAACCGTTGGAGTCAAAAATAGTCAAAGCGGCGAGAAATTTGCAGGGGAGAGTGCCCGTGCTGCGCCTGTTAGGCGTACACGTGGACCCCCTCGCACGCCTCCATCTCCCTTCTGCCTCCGCAGCAGCACCCGTCCAAGGCCACCTCGCCATCCTGTCCACGTGCCACCGCTAGGGAGCACCGGCGCGCCTTCAAGCCAGAGTTTAAACGTAAGGGTGCCGACATAACAAACAGTAATTTACATTAAAGCTGGCTAAATACTAACAAGTCTAAATAAGGGGCCTGCACACCCGAACACCCAGACAGTAAGCAAAACACCACGATGACTAAAGCTTGTAGCCTATATTTTTTTTCTATGCTGGTACTTGGTACAACACCTGCATGCTGATCAATTTTATTAAGAAGACCGCCTGTCCTGGTCATCCCAATCAACGCCAGTCGCCCCACTGCCTACCTCGTCCACCGTCGGTCTTCATTCCCGCGGCTGAGGCATCACCATCGCCGCCTCACCGTCCATCCATATCTGTCGCCCACTGTTAGTCCGCTCGTCATCTCGACTATCCCTCTAAACCGCCGCCAACACTACTCCTCCCCCACGCACGGTAGCAAAAAAATACAATGTGTCGGTAGACCTTAACGGTCAATGTTAGGATATAACGACGCGTCCACGCACGTGTAGCACGCATCATTCTCCCACATCGCCACGCGTCCATCGCCGTTTACGACAAACGAGCAAGTTGGAGATGATCAGATTTTACGAATAAAATAATACTCCCTCCGTGATATAGAGACCATATCATCAAGATTGTTTTAGCCATAGGATCCCAATTATATGCATGGCTAATTGGGCCTTTATTTCTGCCATCTATCTCGAAGTAAGCCCATCACCCCACCTCGAGACATCCAAGCATCAGAGCTAAAACATTAAAAATACAGTAATATTGGGAACCCAAGCGTCAGCCATTTATTCTTATTGGTCTCCTCAAACCAATCCAATCAGTTCCTTTCACCATATATAAATTAAAGATTTGTGTGCTCTTAACGCTGCATGTCCACCTGAGAAACAAAACTCCTCTTTAAACACACATGTAACAGCTCTTTTAAGCACACATTAGCCTCCTTTAAACTAACATTACAGGCACATGTTGCTGCTTTGATTTCTATCAATATTATTAGCGAGTAATGGTGTCCAAATACACATTTGCACTACCTTTTTGCTTCATATTAATCTTTTCTTTTTCTTTAGTCATCCCCACTAACATATTTAATACTAATTGTCCCGTTGAGCAGTTGAGGCAATGCAGAAGCATGCAAGAGAAACAACATGCGAGTAATGTCAGACGAAACTGAGGAGTCCATTAATTCACGACTAGTGGTTTGCACCACTGTTTCCATTCAGATAATTCAAGCGAAGGATGAAAGGAGGCTTAACCAAGTGGAGGAAGGCGTCGAGAAGATTTTTGTGTTCCTACACAACTTCTTTGTCCCGGTGACGCAATACAAGGGCATCAACTAGATTCAAAGATGGTATCTAAATCTGCGTCCTGTTCAACTGGCTGAAATTGGCTGGGCTGAATGGTTTTTCTATAAGAGCTGACTGGGCTAAATCAATTTTTCTTAAGGGTTGGCTGGGCTGGCCAGCGAACAGGCCCTGATTTGCCGTCTATCTTTGTCATTTCCTGGATCTAAATACTGACATGTATTAGCGTGCATGGCTGTCCCTCTGACTCAACCATTTTCCATTTTTTTTCTGCTATGCGATTGCCTCGAGGCTCGAGCTCATGTTCAGTGTTGCTCGAATTTTATGTGATTTAAGTTTAATGAAACATAATTCTTTGAATTAAGTATACATACTTTGCCAAACTATAAATATTTCCTTCAGTTAAATTAAAGGTATGCTATTTCAGTTTTTTACTTTGCCGTGCTTATTTCCTACCACAATATTATTTGTTTGTTATTCTTCTCATGGGTACTATACTCCCTGCGAATTGATTTAGACACCACAGCTGGCGGAACATCATATATAGCTATCAATTGTACAACATGTAACCTCGCTTACCTTGATTTATTTTAATTGACTTTGCATTCTGTTTTTTTCTCTATATAGGCATTAGGAGGAGAAGAAAATATATGTTGATATCTTTATGCACAAAATAATAACTTTATTGTTTTTACAGAAATGAAGGCGAGGGACGTATATGACGAGCTTCTTTTCTATTTATTCTAACTAATTTGTAAAAATATTTTTGCAACGATACAAGGCACAAACATACTTAGTATAATCAGAACAAAGCATGCCATTACTGATCTATAAAACCCTGATATGGTGCTTTTAACATTTCTGAAACCGGTTAAAACCACGAACAATTGTGTACTTATCAGTTGTCGGAATTACCGAGTTAGCCTCTATATTCATAGGTGTGCTATTATGGAGTATACGTATGTCTTTTAGTTTAATTTCAGATTTATGTTATTTTATATTATCCAAAATATTGATCCAGAACTTTATCTAAAATAAAACTTCACCTATTGTTTTCTACCGTCCGCGGCAAAGCGCGGGTATCACATACTAGTAAAAGTAAGTTTACAATCGTCCTTGCCGGTGGCCCGGGATGGCACGAGGCGAGCACGATTCGATTCATCCTCCGTGGCCGCCGGTGACGCTCGGCGGGGCACCGTGCGTCCGGCGGGAAAATCGCGCTACAAAATCGAGGGAGCCCCACATCACAATCCGCAAGTCCACTTCAAACAATCGACCAACCGATGCAAGAAGTCAAAGTGAACTCTCTCGATCTCAACTCTCTCTCTAGCCTCGACACCAAACACTTCCTCCCACTCCCAAATCCCACCCACTCAGCTCACCCACACCCATCCCTGTCCTTGATCCCCTCCTCCACCTCGCCGGATCTCCGCCTCGGCTCGCCTCGCGCCTGGATACAGATCAGCATGGAGCTGCTCTGCATCGGGACGGCAGACACCAAACTGGACGAGCTGCTCTTCCTCGCCGCCCGCCTCCGCTCCATCCTCGCCTCCGCGCCGCCCACCCAACAACAGGTCGCTGCCTTTTCATCCCTCTTTCTGTTTATTACTACTACTAGTTAATTAATTCGCTACCGCGCGAGATCATCTGCGTGCTAGACCCTCAAGATCGACTCGAAAATGTGTCAATATAATTCATGAAAGGAAAGCTCTTTTCACCTCGCAGTTTCTTCCTTCTTTTTTTGGTCCGTGATGGTGTGGGGGAATCGGGACCTTGACAATTAGGCATTGGACATTGCCTTGAGATATTCCCATGTAGATTGGATCTTTGGGTCTGTGTCTGCGAAATCCATCCACAAGGCTATATCTCGGTCCAATCGCTTTAGTAAAGAATCTTTGTTAGTGGGAATGGGGATGCTATGTGATGTTATCGTCTAGGATTTGTAGCCTGGTTGACTGGATCTTCCTGCAGTCACGCCATTTGTTGTTTAATCTGCCCTCCTACATGCTTCGTAACCACGGCGATTGGGGATAGTTAACATAATAATTAATATGTTCATAGTTTATGTAATCATTAGAAGATATCATCTTTTGTGCTTACTTAAGTATTGCAAAATGATAGTGACTCCTGACTAGTGTTGACAATATGATTATTATTGTACAATTATGTACAATTATTGTACAATTATGTGTTATTTATGAAAGTTAGGGGTGCATACTTTGGGCCTTTTTTGAACAGTCATTTAATTCAACCCGTACTTTTGTATTAAACTTTTTCGATTTCTCTATATCCATGCTTCTCGGTTAAGCTTCTGAAAATTCCAAACATAACTCATCATGTACCATGCCAAAGAAGAACTGTCTAAAGAATGTGGTTAGTCAACAATATTGTTGTAAGCATTCATTTCTTAAAAATTCCAGTTATGTTTTGTGTGATGCCTGCCTGGTCTGGCAAATGCTCATAACCATTTCAAGAAAACAGTTGGGAGGAATAACTTTTCTGTAAGTAGGATTTATCTTTTTCGTTCTTTCCCTTTCATTACCATTTTTCAGTTTTTCTTTCACATCTGTTTAGTGTAAACAGGAAAGAATTCGAGCATTAAATGCTATACGTATGTATTGTAAATTGGAAAGTACATATAGGATTTTTCTGTGGCCGCACATAAAGAAAACCATTGTTGTGTTACATACAGGTAGAAAATCATCTGCACATGTAGCATTTTTTTTTTCAGTTTAAATTGCTTGGTTACTTGTAGCATTGTTGCATTTCAACAAATTCATGCTCCCTGGAGATACTGTAGATACGTTGCTTTCCTTTGATATATTGGTGCATGATATGATGCCATGAAATAACAGGTTCAAGTAAAAATAGTGGATGTCTCCACTACTAAGGAGGTGTCATCACAAGATTTTAAGGACACCGCATTTATCTCAAGAGATACAATTCTTTCATGTCATTTAGGTGTTGCTCAACATGAACTTCCCAATGACAGAGGTGAAGCAATTGCATTCATGTCGAAGGCTCTCCAGAGCTTTCTACAAAGAAGATATGAGAGTGGTACCCTGCTAGGTGCTGTTGGTTTAGGAGGCAGTGGAGGAACTGCCCTAATTGCTCCTGCTCTCAGATCCCTGCCACTTGGAGTTCCTAAGCTTATTGTATCTACAGTTGCTAGTGGCCATACTGCACCATATGTTGGAACATCGGACTTGGTATTGTTTCCTTCAGTTGTTGACATATGTGGTATAAACAGTGTGAGCTGTGTTATATTGTCAAATGCTGCTGCTGCTGTTGCTGGAATGGTGCATAGGATATTAATGGAATCCAATGACTCTGATGAAACTGCAACCAAACCAACTATTGGTATTACAATGTTTGGCGTCACAACACCATGTGTAAATGCTGTCAAAGAAAGACTAAACAAAGAAGGTTATGAGACACTTGTATTCCACGCAACAGGTGTAGGAGGAAAAGCAATGGAAGAACTGGTTAGGGGAGGTTTCATTCAGGTACAACTTTCTTGTAAATTGTGATGATAGCTAAGGATCTCAGATATCAACTATATTTTGTAACTATTGTTTCTAGAGTTTATTTTCTCACATTTATTTGGTTCATATAGGGTGTATTAGATATAACAACAACAGAGGTTGCAGATCACATTGTTGGTGGTGTTATGGCGTGTGATGAAACAAGGTTTGATGCCATTATCGAGAATAAAATCCCTCTTGTTCTCAGTGTTGGAGCCTTGGATATGGTCAACTTTGGAGCTCAAGATACAATACCTCCTGAATTCGCAGGCAGAAAGATACATGTGCATAACGAGCAGGTTAAGTATAATAATACTTTCCAATGCTTTTTCATTTATTTTTTGGACCAAAATATGCTTGTGATTATTGTTGAACTTTGTTTCCTTAGATGAACTTTTACTTGTAATACACTGAAATTATAATCACATTAGGTTGTTATGTCAGTTCAGTGCCGCACCACAAATATCACTACATATTTTATTTCATTTTAGATTAGATATAATTTATTACATACAATGCTACTGAGGTTTTAGGATGATATGTTGTTGTACAGAACCTATTGAAGTTTTTTCTCATTGCCAACATATGAAAAGTTTCATGTCCTCATTATGTATGCTAGGTTTATTTTTCCCAATGTAGGAATGCAGGACATTTGCACAAGTATTGTGTTGTTCAAAATGATTCATTAAAAGTCTTTCAAAGTTCATTTTCAAGAAATATTCAATTATGAGATTATGAGTCCGTTTGCAAGTCCATTTACACAATCTTCTGCGCTATTGCTGCGAGGACTACATACATTTCTTCCTTTGTTTACAATCATTAACAACTACCATCTTACAGGTTTCACTAATGCGAACTACTGTGGAAGAGAACAAAAAATTTGCTCAGTTTATAGCTGATAAAATAAACAAATCTTCGTCGAAAGTTACTGTTTGCCTGCCACAAAAGGGCATCTCTGCAATCGATGCGCCTGAAATGCCATTTTATGATCTAGAGGCTACATCAACACTACTGGATGAATTATATAGCCGTATAGAGAAAACTGACAATCGAGAGGTTTCCTATTTTGCAAATTGTTACCTTTTATCTTTGGAGTTTCTTAAGCTGAACTAAGCTTGTTCTGATTACTGACAGGTCAAAATGCTTCCGTATCATATAAATGATCCGGAATTTGCCAATGCTTTGGTGGATGCATTCCTGAGTATGAATGTAAAGGCATCTAATACAATAAATCCAGAAAATAAAACAGTCCAACCTAAGCAAGATCCAAATACAAAAGAATATTGTTCAAGACAGAGAACATCAGATAGTTCTATCATTTGGAGATCTCCAGTAGATTTTCCTGACGCAAGACCAGGTTAGTTCTATTATATTTGCATATCAAAAGCCAAAAGCATTTCTATGCCGACAAAGAAAATTGCAGAGGTTTTCAAATATTTAAATGTTCTGACTACATGTTCGATGTGTTTATCATAGAAAATGTCACATGGGGTTATTGAGGTTATCTGATGTATACTTTGGTATTTTCTGTTCAGACTTACTGAAACATGTATTCATTTGCATTTCTTGTAGAAAACAAGTTCATTTTACATTCCTGAACTTCCTTGAAAGTTTGGAAACCAACCCTGAACCTTGACTAATAATTATTGAGTGAAATGCACTTTAGACCACTTATTTTTACCCATGTTCATTGGACTAGGGATAAGATCACATGGCTAGGTAAGTTTGCACATGGTTTCACTTTGGACCATTCTTTCATCTCCTCTCTCGTTCTTCATTAATCTGGGCAGACAAGGCGAGCTTATCGGCAAATGAAGTGTAACAAGAGAGCAGCGTAAGGTTTTGCAACAATAGATGAGCCAGATTCAATCGTTAATTGGGAATCTTTTCATGCTTTGGATTTGGGAATTAGTTTGATGGTAAGAACCTGAGCCAGTACAATAATATTCTGGAGCTTGTTGTCGTTGCAGGGACACTCAGACAGGGATTGAGGAGGTGCTCCCTCCTGCTGTCCCGCGTGGTTTGAGCGTGGTCTTGTAGGGAGAGAATTTGCATGTGACCGTGCTTGAGCAACGGATGTGTGGGGCCACTGACAAAGTGCAAAACTCGACCACAAATACTGGAGCAAAGCGAAACGTAGTGCCAATACCTGGTCAAGTATGCAACTCAGGCAATAAAAGTAGGCCTAAAGTGCAATTTACTCTTAATTATTAAATACTTATGATTTTCCAAACTGATCACTTTACCCCTCTAACCTGAAGGTCCTGAACTGAAATAACTGAAATGGTTTAGTCCTACCAGAGATAGCTTCGACATCTAACTGTTGACATGTCCAAATTCTGGAAATAAAAAAAAATTGGGGTTCACATGTCCTCCACTCCAATCTCTTCTTCCTTGTATCCGTTTTTAGCACTCCATCTCTCTTTTACCTCTCGTCCCTCCATCACATTGACCAAAGCACTCCTCCCATTATGGTGTGTGACATACCTCCAGCACCAAGTAACAACTGCCTTAAACCATTCCAGCAGGTCGCACCATGGTCAACATCCGGTTTTGCCTTTTTGGTAGGCTAGCTGGTGAGGTGAGCCATACTGTCCGATGTTGAGCATTCACGGCTTCATGTCTTGTTTGTGCTGGAATGATGGGATGGGTGTCATGAGAAGCCTGGATGTGATGGAAGAGTATAAAAGAGAGAGAAGGGTAGGCAACTGGCATGTTGACACTGCTACGGCTGAGTTTCTCAAGGTATGCCTGTTGTCACCGACCTCCCCAAAATCCACTATGTGCCCTCCAACCTTGCCACTGAGGTCTTCTGTGAACCCACCGCTGCCTTTAGATGCTCACTTTCACTGACTTTTTTCTTTGCAGCTCCTTCCAAAGCTCTCCTCTTGTCCTTTGCTCTCTTGCTGCTGTGGGCCCACCATTTGTATTACCACATTGGCACATCAACTCCAAGTTAGACGAAACCACCCCAGTTTAGTTTAAGTCATTAACTGGGCGGTTATGTTTTGGAAATTTGGTGTTAAACAATGTCTAATTTGTAATTGCAGGGTTGAATTTCAGATATTATTTAAAGTTCAAGGATTAAAAGTATTTTTTTTTTCTTTTTAGTATAGTTTAGGGTGTTCTCATGATTGCATATCCAACTTGAGATCTATTCATCTGTCTTTTCTGGTTCTGAGAAAATGGCTATCTATGAACTCCTTCATGTTTCTTATAGAATCTGCCGCCAACTTATGTTGTGGCAGGAAGGGATGGAATGAGTTTTGGGTTTTGTTTTTGAATAAGATGCCGAGTCATTTAAACAGGAGAGGTCATAACTTCTAGTAACAAAAATAGCATAAGAACCAACCTGCTAACCAATTAAATTAGAAGTTATATAAGCTAATAGATGAATTTTAGGTTTTGTTCTTGAATGCCTTCCAATTACCATGTCATTCAGATAGACCAATATAATAACTGGCCTGCCCAGCAATGAATTCAGAAGCATTAAAATCTTGTACGACACCAACCATGTATTTTTTCAGTTGCTGCATGACTAGAATAATTCAATAGTTAATGTACTGAAGAAATTATTATCTCAAAATTGGGCACATGTTCCATGTCATGTTTCATTCATTATATTTTAGTCCTTGCATTTATCTCTACAATAGAATGCTGTAATAATGGTTTGCTCTTATATTCCTACAGAAACTTTGCAAAAGACAAAGTCAGTGTTACATAAACTAAAGCAGCAAATTGTTGAGGGTACTCCTGTTGTTGGAGCTGGTGCTGGCACAGGCATATCAGCTAAATTTGAAGAAGCTGGTGGAGTTGATCTTATAGTTCTGTACAACTCTGGGCGGTTTCGCATGGCTGGGAGGGGTTCATTGGCAGGACTATTGCCATTTGCAGATGCAAATGCCATTGTACTTGAGATGGCCAATGAAGTGTTGCCTGTAAGTTATCAGAAACCTTAGGCACTGCCTGTCAACTGATTTTGTACGAGTAAATGTTGATGATATGGTGTTAATTTAGGTGGTCAAAGGAGTTCCGGTTCTTGCTGGGGTTTGCGCTACTGATCCGTTCCGTAGAATGGAGTACTTTCTTAAACAACTAGAAGCTATTGGATTTTGTGGTGTCCAAAATTTCCCCACTGTCGGTCTTTTCGATGGGAATTTTCGACAGAACTTGGAGGAAACTGGAATGGGATACAGGTATGATTAATCATATCTGGACTAGTAGGACATATTTATCCCTGGCATGATGTGTGGATATAATTCGTTATTTAGTGTTTTCTTAGGAAATATTTCACATAAGCTGCCCATAAGATTATTGATCCTTGGCATGCGCCACAATTTTCCCAATGGCTTATTATGGTTAGAATTGAATTTTCTCTTGCACACTCAGGAGGAATTTGTGTTGTATTGTGTTAACATCTTTTATCATATGCCAGTTTGGAAGTGGAGATGATCTCAAGAGCTCACAACATGGGTTTTTTGACGACTCCATATGCTTTCAATCCTGAAGAAGCTGCTGCCATGGCCAAGGCTGGAGCTCATATCATTGTGGCACACATGGGTCTGACAACAGCTGGGTCTATTGGGGCAAAGACTGCTGTCACTTTAGAGGACAGTGTCATACGTGTTCAAGCCATCGCTGATGCAGCACTTGGGATTAATCCTGACATTATTGTTCTGTGTCATGGAGGTACACTTCTTATTTCTCGCAAGTCTAGGAATTGATAGTCACTTTCTTTTGCAAGGCTTTTGACCCAGACGTTATCTACTTGTCATGAATATTTTCGTCAGGTCCAATATCAGGACCCCAGGAGGCAGAGTTTATCCTAAAGCATACCAACAGGGTTCATGGATTCTATGGCGCATCAAGCATGGAACGGCTACCAGTTGAGCAAGCTATCACAAACACCGTGAGGGAGTATAAACAGATTTCCGTAAAATAGGTTTCCTTTGATCTTGTTCATACTGATCCTGATTGCTGAGAGCAACAATGGAAGAGGAAGACAGGTGTTTGACATAGTACCATATGCGGCAAATGTTCTTTTGTATTTTAGTCCGAATAAAGAATGATAAGAACAAAATATTTCCAATGCACTTCCTTAATTACCATCCACACTAAGATGAGGTTACGTGGTAATGACCAAATCACTGATATGACCAAAATTTCGTTGACCAAATGGTTAAATTTAAAATTTTGTTTTGCTAGTCATCTATTATTCGCCTAGGAAAGTAGAGTTTTTTTAATAGAATGGCAGGAGTAAAATGTTATCGCCAACAATGCCACTGGCCGTTGCATACGAGGACAATAGAAAGAGAACTGACATGTTGCCAAATCAGACGAGAATGTGATATTAGAAAGTGCAGTTTGTGGCGTCCGTGAAAAGGTAACATGTGCAAAAGCTGGAGAAAAAAAATGGGCTAGTGACATTTATTTGGTTTGATGTGGGGGATGGGAACATTTACTAATGAAGTTACAATAGTTAATTAGTACATGGTTGTAGGAAAACAGTGTTACATAACAGTTGACTTATGCGAGGTTAATAAGTCAGACACAATGTATGAATGGGCTAGTGATATTTATGTGGTTTGATGTGGTGGATGGGAACGTTTATTAATGAAGTTACAATTAACCAGTTAATTGGTACATGGTCCACATGGATATAGGAAAACAGTGTTACATATCAGTTGACTTATGCGAGGTTAATAAGTCAGACACAATGTGTGAATGTGTGAAGAAAATATAGCTACAAGTAACACTTACCTCCTGCAGCCTACAATTGCATGTCCATGCTTCTTATATCTGGCGTGCCAAGATTCATCGTACACTTGAAATGCCATGTATGATTTTTTTTTTAAAATAAAAACGGTCATGCATGAATTTGCTTGTGCATGTTCCAATGACTAATGTATTCGAATTGGTCAAGAGATTTAAATTTGCAAATAGCAACTATGAATCAGGCTGTAACTTAAAGTTGCTACTCAAAGCATACAAAAAAAAAATCAGGTTGCATAGCCATTTCCCAATGTTTCTCATTTAGGAAATCGATGATCATTGTACATCAAGGTTTCGTGCTGATCTGATGAATGCCACCGGCGGCTGTTTCTTTCATTCAGTACTCAAGCATACATTTGAAGCTATATCCCAAACACGGGCCACGGAAAATCAATTACAAAAAACAATTGAAACAGTATTTTTCATTTTATATAGCAGGGAGGTACAAAATAAAACAATTCCATGACATATGAAAATAACATAACTTTATCTATAAGATTTTCTTATAGCATCTTTATATGAATTTTTTTTAACTATAATTCAAAAATTTGCTGTTACCTCATGGCATGGAAGATCAGTTACTAAAACTCATCCCAAAAGAATGCACAGAAAAAGAAAGGTCCACAGGTAATTGAGTACCACATGATAATAATGTGCTTCACATGAACCCCTCTGCCTTGCTGCTTACCGCTGGGGAAATACCACTAAAAGAATTTACAATTGCAGGTTACAATCCAACAGAACAACACTATCTATACAGGTTGGCAACTAGTTCAAACCATCCAAGTCTACAGACTTTTAAACTAAAGTACAGTAAAGCAGATACAACCTCTTTCCCCATATATTTGACGTTGGTTAGTTCAAATAAAACAAACCGGAGGGAGTACAAAGTTTGGTGCTTGATCATCCTTAAGAAAGTTCACCACTGAAGCACAAAAGCTGAAGATTATCTGGTACAGTGTAGTTCATCTGGCACAAAATTAAAACCATCACCATAGGACTGGAATATTTGGAAGGAATCACTCTCAGCCTCTATACGCAAGGTTATACACAGCCAACCTTAACATAGGAATATGTAATGTTAAACTAATGGCAACACAATAATCAAATCAAACGCGATGTTTCCCCTCATTAATAGATCTTAGGCATTTTGCAGTGTGTTCAAACATTATAATCTGATAAGATTATAGGAAGTAGAGATAATAAATCCAGTAAAAGCAGATGGCAATTTCATGCGGTACAATTAAACATTCTCCGTATAACATGCAGTACTGCTTGTTTAGTGTGACTACTAGAGAAGATGTATAAAATGTCAAATACTATAATAATCTGGACTGAGCAGCATAATGATTCATGTTACTTGTGTGGGAAAGAAAACTGAAATTTTGCCATGCCAAGTAAGCACTTTGATCTCTCTGTGCAGTGTGCAAGACCAAACTAAGATACAAAATGGATACATCTCAATGCTTTGTCATAGAAAAGTTTACTGGAATAACACAATTAACTAGCAAAATATTTACAACAAAAGCTGTTACTAAAGCTAATCCAACAAGAGATCAAACAATACCAATATCTGTAAATAAAATTTGGTAAAACCAGAAACTTCTAAGCTACAAAGTAAAGCTTAAATATAGGAACTTACTTTGCCATTAGATTCAACTAACTCATGTTAGCTTTCTTTATCTCAATTGCGATGTACGATGCTCGGCAATTATGACAAACCATGTCGTGTTTCTGGTAAATTCTTCGATATTCAAACACCATGTTGCACTTGCCTCACGATGTCCAAAATGAAATGTGCTCAACCTTTTCATGAGCATACGGACCTCGAGGCTTTGACCCTTTTGATTTTGCCTTCTTGCTTCGAGCATTTGAGTCAGATTTGGATGGTCTACATTTTTGCTTCTTTCCTCTAGGCAATGAGGAACTACTGACCAACATTTGGGGCCTCACCATTCGGTTGGTTGCCCTCCTTTTCTCTTGGCACTAAAGTAGGAGTATGAGTAGGTTCACATTTGGGACATCACCATGATGTTGGCTCTTTCGTGCAGGCACCTCTGGTGTATCTTTTGCACCACAACCATTGAATGCACCATCAGAGTAGCAAATGGCTTTGATTCAATTGCTTGGGTTGTCCATTGGAGCATTGTACCATTTGTACTCTGATCTATTAAGAGGTGTTGTATGCGTTCTTGACAATCTAAAAAGCACCATATGCACCCACTGACTTGTTCTTGTTCTTGTTTGTACGAAATTGGCGGGCAAGTCTCATATATTGCTTCTTCAAATCCATAAGGCCCACTGATTTATCCACCTGTAAGATCTTGTGGATACCTACTGTGGATATTATTTTATCTATGCCCTCAAACTAAGGATACGAAGGCTTAACTTTGAGGGCAAATCTTTTGGCTCCTTGAATATCGTTATTGAGGAACTTCTTTTCTATACGTTCCTTTGCTTTGAAAGCCTCATCCTTGTTGCAATCCATCCTGTCAGAGAATGAAATTGGAAAAATAAAAATGAGATTCACAATAACTTACATACTGTTTTAATTGCAAAGAAATGATAAAACTAAATATAATGGAATAATTGAAAATGTAACAAACATAAATGGCAAAAATGTTGCACACATTAATCAGGCCCACACATGAAACATGTGAAAATGATATGACCATATATTTGTGTGACAGCCTAAAACCTAAAAATATTGGATGCTTTTCATCAATATCGAACATATTATTTCATTGCATCATTAGATAACACATAGAAACTAACAAGTCTCATATGTGATAATGACCAAATCACTGATATGACCAAAATTTTGTATTTTAAATGTACTTTTGTATTTTAGTCCTAAAAAAGAATGATAAAAAAGTTTCCAATACACTTCCTTAATTACCAACCACACTAAGACAATGCTACTGTGATAATGACCAAATCACTGATATGACCAAAATTTCATTGACCAAATGTATGATATGGTTAAATTTAAAATTTTGTTCTGCTATTATTAGCCTGGGCAAGTAGAGTTTTTTACTAGAATTGGCAGGAGTAAAATGTTATTGCCAACAATGCCACTGGCCATTGCGTATGAGGACAATAGATGTACAAAACTGACGAGAATGTGTTATTAGAAAGTCCAGTTTGTGGCGTTCGTGAAAAGGTAATATGTGCAAAAGCTGGAGAAAAAAGAGGTTTGTGGCACTTTTGCAGTTGATGTGCTGGATGGGAACATTTACTAATGAAGTTTTTTTTAAGGGACATTTACTAATGAAGTTACAACAGTTAATTAGTATATGGACGTGAGAAAACAATATTACATATCAACTGACTTATGCGAGGTTAATAAGTCAGACAGTGTGAAGAAAAGATTTCTATAAGTAACCCTCAGCTCCTGAAGCTTGCATTGCATGTCAATGCTTGCAATTTATATCTGGCGTGCCAAGGTCCATATTACAGTCAAAATTTCATGTATGTTTTTTTTTTTTAAAAAAAAGGTCACATATGATATTGCTTGTGCATGTTTAAATGACTAATGTGTCAAATTGGTCAAGAGTTTTAAATTTGCAAATAGCAACTATGAATTCAGGCTATAACTTAGAGTTGCTACTCAAAGCATACAAAAATTTGAAACCTAAGTTTTTGCTACTAAAAAAGTCAAGTTGCATAGCCAGTTCTTCTCATTTAGAAAATCGATGATCATTATACATCAAGGTTTTGTGCTGATCTGTTGAATGGCACCGGCGGCTGTTGCTTTCAGTCAGTACTGAACCATACATTTGGAACAATATCTGGAAGATAAACCACAGAAAATTAATTTTAAAAAACACTTAATAACAGGATTTTTCATTTTTAATATAGCCAGGAAATACAAAATATAATTATCCCACGCCGAATGAAAATACCATAATTTTATCTATAAGATTGGCTTATAATGTCTATATATGCTAAAATTTAACTAAATTTTTATTAAAAAATTTCTGTTACCTCATACTCATAGCATGGAAGATCAGAATAAAAATTTCAAAAAAATCATCTCAAAAGAATGCACAAAAATGGACAAGGAATCCACAGATAATTAAGTGCCATATGATAACAATGTGCTTCACATGAACCCTGCCTTGCTGCATATCACTGGAGAAGTACCACTACATGATAACAACGTTGCAGGTTACAATCCCAAATATTGCTCAGCTGTGCAGTGCTGATACAAATAACAGAACAACACTACTCAGTCCCCTTCAAGGATTAAATCATACAGTTTGGCAACTAGTTCAAACCATCCAAGTCCATTAAACTTTTAAACAAAAGTACAAAATTACAGATAAAAAAGTTTGGTGCTTGATCATCCTTAAGAGAGTCCACCACTGTAGCACAAAAGCCGAAGAATATCTGGTAGTGTCTAGTTCATCTGACACAAAATTAAAACTGTCACCATAAGACTGGAATATTTGGAAGAACTCACTCTCAGCCTCCATACGCAAGGTTATACATGGCCATAACATTTGAATATGTAATGTTAAACTAATAGCAAAGCAACAATCAAATCAAATGAACAAAAAAAGGATGTCTCCCCTCATGAATATATTAGGTTTTTCGTAGTGTGTTCAAATATTATAATCTGACAAGATTATAGGAACTAGAGAGAATAAATCAAGTAAAAGCAGATGATTGTTTCATGCAGTATACAATTAAACATATTACGTATAACATGCAATACTGCTTGTTTAGTATAACTACAAGCTAGAGAAGATGAATAAATGTGAAATACTATAATACTATGGATTGAGCAGCATAGTGATCCATGTTACTTGTGTGAGAAAGAAAACTGAAATTTTGCCATTCCATGTAAGCATTCTGACCTCTATGTACAGTATGCAAGTCCAAACTAAGATACGAAATAAACACATCTCAATGCTTTGGCATAAAAAAGTTTACCGGAATAACACAACTAACTAGCATAATATTTACAACAAAAACTATTATTCAGCTAACCCAACAAGAGATTATCAAACAACACCAATAATATACAAATAAAATTTGGTAAAACAAGAAACTTGTAAGCTACAAAGTAAAGCTTAAATATCGGGACTCACCTTGACATTAGAATCAACTAGCTCATGCTAGCTGTCTTTATCTCAAATGCTATGAAAGGCGTTCGGCAATTACAACAAACCAGATTATGTTTCAAGTAAATTCTTCGATATTCAAACAACATGCTGCACTTGTCACATGATGTCCAAAATGAAATGTGCTCAACATTTTCACGAGCATATCGACCCCGAGGCTTCGATCCTTCTGATTTTGCCTTCTTGCCTCGAGTATTTGACTCAGATTTGGATGGCCTATATTTTTGCTTACTTCCTCTAGGCACCGAGGAAGTACTAGGACCATCATTTGGGGCCTTACCATTCTGTTGGTTGTCCTCCTTTCCTCTTGGCACTGAAGGCGGAGTACGAGTAGGAGCCACTTTTGGGGTATCACCATGATGTTGGTTATTTCCTGGCGCTTCAGGTGTAGCTTTTGCACCACAACCGTTGAATGAACTGTTAGGAGTAGCAAATGGCTTTGATTCAGTTTCTTGGGTTGTCCTTTGGAACATTGTACCATTTGTACTCTGATCTATTAAGTATTTCTTAGCCTCCTCACACATGGTGTTGTATGCGTTGAGTACAATCTGAAAAGCACCAGATGCACCCACTGACTTGTTCTTGTCTGGATGCAATTGGAGGGCAAGTTTTATATATTGCTTCCTCAAATCAATAAGGCCAGCTGATTTATCCACCTGTAAGATCTTGTGTGGCTCCTCCCCAGCAACAAGATGGATATCTATTGTGGATATCATTTTATCTATGCCCTCAAACCGAGGATACAAAGACTTAACTTCGAGGGCAAATCTTTTGGCTCCTTGAATATCGTTATTGAGGAGCTTCTTTTCTGCAATTTCCTTTGCTTTGAAAGCCTCATCCTTGTTGCAGTCCATCCTGTCAGAGAATGAAATTGGAAAATAAAAATGAGATTCACAATAACTAAATGTTGTTGTAATTAAAAATAAATGATAAAATCAAATCGAACGGAATAATTGAAAATGTAACAAACATAAATGGAAAAATGTTACACACATTAATCAAGTCCACACATGAAAGATGTGAAAATGAAATGACCATATTTGTGTGGCAGCCTAAAGCCTACAACATCATAGACAATTTCCCCTAACCCACAACTATTGCATGCTTTTCCTAAATATCGACCATATTATTTCTTTGCATCATTGGATAGCACATAGAAACTAACAAGTAGTAGACACATGTTATTGATGTATTGCACAATCATAAAACGCTAATTTCAAACAAAATAAATTGCCATAAGAAATACACATTAACTTTGTAAACAGTTCTTATTTTCAGCATCCAATTTGACTCTTCCAACAATCTAAATTACACATCCATTTCCAAATCAAATCTCCTAATTATGACTTCCAACTATCAAAACTAGTGCAAAATTATAATTTAAACATGCCAAAAGCAGCAGGTTTCATTGGACATTGCTTCCTCAGCTATAAATTATCATTATGGCAAACCTATTAATATCCGTTGGTCCTAATCAAAACTACTAACACTACATGCCAATGGATCTAGCTTTGACACATAGATATCATGATCACTGAATGGCTGTCATAATTAATCATATTCAATAGGTTGGCGAGCGAGCGGTATAATAATCATCTAAACTAAAATTAAAGCTAGTCAAAATAATAATGCTTGTTTTATTTTGCATGGAATTCGTGTATTAGCTATTGCACAGAGAGAGTTGATGGCTGGACTATTACAACACACCCGTTAGGCCAACAGTTCCTCCACCACACATAGGTCCACGAGATCATAACCCTAAAACCCGCGGGAAACGATTTTTTCCATCTATGGATCCTTATTGCACCATGTATCATATGCAGGGTTGCAGTTCCTCCTCAGATGAACGACACATTGACCCATAGCTATTTGATGGGATAGCTCCACTTGGCTTGAGACACTAGCCATCTGACAAACAGCTCATCCCATCTCCTTCCTAGGCCCGCTCCATTCTGCTCCATCTTGAAACATTTGCATATCTTTTTCTCATCTATAACCGTGCCGCCACCGCCTCGTCTCTTGGTTTTTCACTGCTCTGATTTCTTCATGACCCCACCACGGCAGCACGAAGTTAGCAGCCTAGTTGTGTGTGCCTCGAAGCTGAAAGCCTTGGTGCGTGCGTGGTCGTCCTTGTCAGCACTAACAAAAAAAATCTTCTTGGACAAACCTCCCCTTTATTTAAACCAATGATTGAAGGCACTTCTAAATGCATCGATTGGCCTAAGGTCATAGCTCTTTGTGGAAAATAATTGGTTAGGCGATAAAAAAATAGCTACGACAAATAAATTGAGATTAAGTCTATTTTCTCAAACACGTCTCCTCCCTCCCATCATATATGGCGGAAGCAGAGGAGTTTGACTATGACTGCGAAGGGGAGATGCGTCGGCAGCATGGCAGCGCAGGAGAGGGCAATGGTTGGGGAAAAGGTTGATGAGTCTAGAACTAGCGCCAGACGGACCTTCCACTCGTGGATTGTGGATGTTAGGAATTTTTCGAATATGATTGGAGGCAAACTAGATCCGGTTGAATGCTCGTTTCCCGATCCGAACCAGGAATTGTAATTTTTATTTATTTTCACTGAACAATTCTTATTTTCACTGAGTGATTCTCATAGGCGGTGCAGCAGCTGTGGGAAATCAGGTTTTTACAAGTGTTTAGATCTGTTGCAGTAGTGTTGTGCTGGAGTTGAGGTAAAGCCGTATAGGGTGTCTGCCTCCGGTGAAGCTGATTATGTGCGGCTGTGGGTGTAACCATGTAAGGTCGGTCGGATCATCTTCTGCTTGATCAATCTTGTGCTTGGCGGCACGCGCAAGATGTATCGATCGGGGACCCTCAAACCGTCCGGTCCTAAAATTTTGGTGCCTTAGGACGATTCTGAAAAGAAGGTCTTTTATAATATAAACATCTAAATAATTATCCGCGTATATATACGTAAAATTACCAAGAGCCATTTAATGTTCATAAAGACAACATGTATAGAAAAACTTCATATATACGTATTGCCATAAAAATATTCTTGAACTTCTCGTATTGCTATATGAAACCTTCTCTATGCTATTCTATCAACACATCTGTATATTCCTTATGTTCTTTTTAATTAGCTGCTTAATACTTTCTCAATGACTTGATATTAAAAATGGGCTGATTATTGTTTAAAAATTTAGCACACATGTGATGGGCCAAATATACATAGAATTTTCACAAAATAAGGTCGAATTTACAAGGGTATAAATGTCAGTTTAGACCTCAGTTAACATCGTGATATCCACTTAACGGAATAGGGTTAGTCCCAACCTACAATCTTGAAAAACAGAGTCAAAAATACAAACTCTAAAAGGTGGGGTCAAATCTACATTTGATCTCAAAATAAGGCCAATTATGCAATTTCTCGTTGTAGTACTATTCTATCAACACATCTGTATGTTCCTTTTAGCTGTGTGATGAATACTTTCTTGATGAGAGGACATTAAAATGGGCTAATTATTGTTTAAAAGTTCAACACAATAGTGATGATTTCAATATTAAAAAGGTGCCAAAATTATTTCAAACAATTCTTAACAATTAGTAGAAAGCTTCCCGTGTCCCCCAAAGTTAATCAACAGTCCAAAAGCTGAGCAAGTTAGGGCAGAAGCTGCCTGCCTGTAACTGCTCGGTCTGCTGCTGCCTGGTAATCGATCTGCTGCTGGAGACTGGAGATTGGATACGCGCGCACGGCAAAGGGCACATGCAGTTGTAGAGTGGAGATAATTTTACGCTACGTCGGAGCCACTGTTGCGCGTTCGCGGGGAGTGTCGGCTGGAGCGGCGAACTACGATGGGGATCGATCTTGATTGGAATTTGGGAACGTCCCTTCGCAGCCTTCGCTACTCATCATGCTGGTGTGGTTCTGGCCGCAACGCACGCTACTACTAGGAGACATACAGGTGGGGGCGGGGGGGCCAGAGCGGTCGCCCCCCTCATATAGCTCCTGCAATGGTGCGAGACAGCTGGCTTCACAAACGATGACGCCAAACGACGAGGCAGCGCGCGGTTGGAGAAAAGAGAGACGGCAGCAGCAGCGACAGAGATGGGACAGCCGCGCTATTGCCATGTGATGCAAGTCCGCGTCTTGCTAGAAATTAGGCTCTGGCTGGCTGGACTAGGCTAAAAATGTCTGGGCTGAAATTTTTTTTATAAAGACTGGCTGGACGGAATGGTTTTTTTTTAAAATCTGGCTGGGCTGAAGCCAGCCGAACAGGCGTTAAGCCTAGCTACGTGAACCATCGGTTTGGCCGTCTTGTCGGATCCCTCCATCAGTCACGTGTTTTGCATCTACACAGTCTGACTTTTGCACCCAGATTTTTTTCTCCAAAACGACGCCCTAGGTAGATCATCTCCCCCCTTTGGTCCCACCACGGAAACATGATGCTGGCGAGGGGGCACCTGTCCGCCACGCGCAAGCCCCTGGATCTATCTCCTCGGTCCCAGATATGTGTCCTCAGCCAACGTTAATCCCTTCCCACCCCTCTATATTTCGCCGACTCTACAACGAATCGAGTGCCATGCTAGGCGGCACACACCTGTTATTTTCATTCCTATCAAACGTTTTGTATAACCACAACCAAGCAAAGCAACACCTATGAACTATCCGTAAAAAAAGAAACACAAACACATAATAAGGGCTTGGAACATTTACCTCGATCGGAAGGAAAACCCAATGATGGATATGAGCTTTGCAAGATTAATGAAATCCCGAAGGTGAATCTATGTTTGTAACGGAATGATTGAAAAAAAAAAGATTGATTTAGATTTTTAGGATGAATGGGGTTTGCAATGTGAATAGATATACAATGGGCCATAAGAAAAAAATTTATATATAATGTGAGCATTTAATGATTTCCTTATTTGCCCTATTAATTAATGAGGTTTCATATCTGTCCTACTTATTAATGAGATTCAATATTTCCCTATTAATTACTGAGATCATATTTACCCTTCTCATGATGTCTCACTGGTACATAGGGACTAATGTGTGATTTGTATGAGAGCGAGAGAAGAAATGGCACTAATGACAGAGCATAAGAATTAGGTGCAAATAAAAGATTTTACTATCATAGAATAAAGACTAGGTAGGTGGGAAGCTGACTTACAGAAATTTTATAGACTTTCAATATCTTTTTTCATTTGTTCACTAGTTTGGGCCTTTATTTCTTCACATTACTATTGTGTTAGGACTATTATAATACGGTGGTGGGCACAAGTGAAACATGACCATAAAGTAGTTTACTCTAAGACTAGCTTGAAGAAAACAACAGAAGGGATAAATATATTAGAAATGATCAAAAGGGAATGATGTTCTAAGTGAAATTTCAGTAAGAAGGACATGCAGTAACGTTTACTATGTACATATTTCCGCTGCCATATATTCCTAGCGTTGTCTCCCTCACAACGACCTTATCCATTCTCGTGGCCATCACCTCGATTGTATCCCATGCTCTGCGATCTCACCTCCTTGATTAGGGTTGTAAGGGTGTATGTTTGTTGATTTCTCGGCAAACTACTGAGAGAGATAAGGAAAAGGGAGCTAGGCCCATCTATCCACGCCGATCAAGAAACAAATAGATATATAAACCGTATCTGTGTGATCGGTTATGATACAGTTTAGAATCCTAACAGGATACAAAGCCCCTGAGGCCCACCAACATGCCTACATAAGGAAAGCAACGAAAGGGAGAGGGGACACCTAATCTCTCCCATCAAACTCCAAAACCCTAATTTACCCGATCGACTAACTATACGTTGGAAGGGCTTCATGTGTCAGTCTATGGGTAGTGCTGGTGGAAACTAGAAGGTCGTTGACACCCTGCATCAAGCCGGTGACAAGCAAATTATCAAGTTGATCAAGCCTGCGTAATCATCGGCACTAATACCAGAAAAAAATCCAGTAGAAAAGAAAGAAGAAAAGGAAGAGATGATCAAGGAGAAGAAGAAGAGGACGATGGCTCAATACGCAGGTCTAAATGTAATGTATTCCGCATAATTTAATTCGGTGATCATGTTTAGACTAAGGTTTAATTATTGTAAACCCTAAATTTCCCAAATATTGTGGTATGAGAGCTACCTTAGTACTTACATGATCCCATTAATCCTTTATGATGCCATCTTAAAGCTAAACCTAAGATTAATCATGATGTGTTCTTGGCCTTAATCAAATTAGGGTTTGTGTTCTTCACTGTGGTGCTTTGATTAATTCATCCTAAGATGCTAAATTTGGATTAGGGTTATTAAGCTTCTAGTGATGCCTAGATGATGTTCATCTTATTTTTATGTAACATACCCAAAATCTTTTCCAATTAAAAGGCATCCCTAAGTCTCGGGGGATACCCAGCATCGTTCTGGTTGTATTTTCATGGGGGAAAGTTTTCATTTTTATCTATACTGCCTATCGAATAGCAAGTCTAGGCTTGACCACCATGTACTAATGACCCATACCAGAACAGGAGTAGATTACTATACAAGTCTCTTTAGTAGCTTTCAAAATTTATATCTTAACACAAATTCTAAAATATTAAATCGATAAATCACAACCCAACATGAGGAGGTGAAATTCGTATTGATGTGTATGCATTACTTTTGACTTTTTATTGTTTTTGAATCTTTCATGCACTCCATAATAGGTTGCATGTGCATCATATAATTTAAGTGTAATCCCTATAGGTATGAAGCTCACTTTTCAATTTTTGACAAATCCCTTAAGTATAATACCCTCACAACACCGTAGGTTTACTCGCAACCCTAATGCATACCTCATTTCGCTTTCGACCAACAAATTAGGTAGCCTCAGACACGGCAAAAGTTGAAAGGATAGTATCATAGTATTGACGTAAGTCATACTTTGACCATAACATTTGCATATCGTGTGGGCTACCTAATCCCTCGTAGAGGCTTAGGTAACCCTAGTGACCAAATAATGACACTCATATAGCTTTGTTAGTACAATTCAACTCACTTTGGCTAGCCACATGATTACTTGTTAACCTTGCCTATTAATCGCACTTACAGAAATAAAATTGTAACAATCATGTGACAAATATGTACCATCTTAAATCACAATAAAAATCCTAAGGTTATGGAATAGTCTAATATATCTATTTTGAAGTATCACACAGCAAATAATCATGGGTCATCCCATATGAAAAAGTTTCATAACTCAGCATGAGATGTAAACTTACTAACTTTAATTGGTAGAATAAATCACTTCTCAAATGTGCATCAAACTTAACAGAGAGGTAAATGTATAATATTAAATTAAAATACTAGATTATTTATCAGGAACAAATATAATTTTTCAAGAATTTTTCTCAACAGTTTTAATCCCCTAAAAATTCATTTAACTCTCACCTGGACCATTTTTGTGAGAATTATTGTACACAAACTATTTTGAATTTTTCAGTGAAACCTTATAATGGAACCTATATACAATTCCCTACCTGGTTTGATTTTATCAGTCCTCTAGAATTTTCAAATGAATTTGAAGAGAATGAGGAAGTAAAAACTTACATGAAAATCCTAGAATATAAATGTCATGATTACAGATAAGGAATATCCTAAGTACCCAGAAACATAGAATACATCAGGAAGCATACCTTTACGAATACAGAAAGATATCAGGCAGACAACACGGAAGGAGTAGCATACCACAGGAAAATAATTACACCTATATCAGTCGTAGCTGAACTTTCTACATAGATGTGGAGAGCGCTTATCCCTCTGAAGAGCTACTCTGGTGACTCTGGCTTCTGTTAAATAATGATGCGACCTGCTTTTTAGGTGTACATTACCTAGCATTAAACTGTTACTAGCATAAGGATTTAATACTAAACCTGTCTATTTGACTAACCATCGTAGACGATGTGATTGATTGACCAATTATGCAGAAGAATGAAGAGATGGTTCATGAGAAAGTAATCCTGCAGATGGGCTCATGCACATGTGAACGAGATCAGACTTTAAACAACATATTAAAGGTTAAGAATTTTGATCAAACATAGCTAGGCTTCCACATACACTTTCAGAAAGTCGACCACACATCCAGACTGGCAGGCAATATTCAGCATCAAGGAATCCCCTAACCGATTATATAAGAAAAAAAAACTTCGACGTACTCTTTGCAAACTGAGAAGTCTAACTAACTCGCGCTGTTGTGCATATAGGATTATAGGCTAGTAATAGACATGAACTGAAGAACCACATATCCACGCTCTGGAATCTGGATACGCGGCAATAACAGCGGCAACAAAGACGACCGGTCCATTATATTCGCTGGAGCTGCCACGCCAGCCACCATCACCTCCTTAGCCTCTTTCAGCCACCATCGCTGCTAGACGTCCAGCCTAATGAGCAGCTTTGTGCAAAATAGCTTAGCACGCTTCACTCCCTCCGAGTAGCCAAAAAGAGAAAAACATGATAAACAAAACAGAATACATGTTTTTCATATCTTGCTATTGTCATCCCTAAACTAGGAGATGCAAGCTTGATTATGAAGATGCACCATTTCATTGATCTTAAATTTTTGACCAAACAATTATACATTTCGTCGGTTAAATATAAATAGTCAACACGTACCTGCAGCTTCGTCAAAATCAAACGATCACCAAATTATCAGGTTCAATTATGATACCTTCAAGGCTCAAAGGCCGGAATGAAAGAATCAAGAAGTCATGACGCACCTTTCTGAGTTTGCCACACAATCACCCTTATAACTCATCAGGCAGCTCCCCGGCGCGGAGAAGAATGCATGGTCGGATAGGAGAGGCAACAACCCTCACCGTCCTCCAGTGACTAGCCGAATAGCATTCCTGCTCCTCAGAATCAGAAAGGACACAACTTCCTGAGGTTTCCTCACCATCACTGTCATCAGGCAGCTCCCCCGCACGGAGAAGAATGCACGGGCGGACGGGAGATGCCGGAACTCTCCTCGGGAAGCTAGCCGGATAGCACCCCTGCTCATCAGAAAGTGGCAAGCAGCACACTCTCGTGCTTTGAGATCAAGAAGGCATTGTGATACATGGGTTCATCACTGAATGGATGCCATCGGCACAACAGAGCATTGAACTTCCTGCAGGGTGCCTGCAGCGACCTGGGTTGTCCCAGTGTCCTCGGCCATTGCCAAATGCCAACATACCGCTGACACACCTAGGCATCAGGCTGCGCTTTGCTCTGCCATGACCTTGGCTGAACGGTGGCAGAGTGATGGTGTTCATGCTGTCTCCGTACCGAAGGAGTGAGCTGTTTGTTCTGTACCCATGCTGGAGGTTGCTCGTTTGATCTCCAGGTTGGTGAAGAGGACAGCAGATTCCTCCATCATAACGTGCATTTTCGCAGGCAGCATGACTACTACACCCAGCTTGTTGCCCACCTAAATTTCAAACAGAAAAAGATGCATGAGCATCAGATGCTGACAGCTATGTGCCGATTCAAAGGCTACCAGCGAACACATCGAAAGAAGTATCAAACCCATGCAGCATTCAATTGTAAGTTGTAACAGCATATGATTAAACACATGAGCAAGCCACAGAAGAACACAAGGACATCCACATATATAAGGGGCAGCATGCCCTTGATTTATACCTTATTTATAAAATCAGTGACGGGTGAAAATGTATAGAGCTTCTTCCGAAGCACTAGTAATTTGTACAGTTTTTAATTGCCAGTTGCTTGTTGATCCCTTAAAGTTCCTATTAGTTTGTAGATTTACAAGTTGACCATAAGTGATTTTTGGTCAGACCAATAGCTGCAATGGGCAATAGCTACACTATTACTACATTGTATTTACGATTAGAGGCAAGTACATGTCTTTCTGTGGCACACAAGAGATTCTGCTACCTACAGTGACATGTCAACACCCAGTTCATCAATAACTTTGTCGAGCATGGACAACATATCTAGGGAAAGCAAGATCACTTAATCAATAGGAGCGTGTAAATAAGATTCAGAGTGCAAGTAAAATTAACAATACATGGCACTGGTTTCTAACAAGCATGTGTTAGCAATGCAAACAATAACAAAATGGTTCCTCTTTTTGGTTATCAAGGGATATTAAAATTTCCATTCTTACTCCAATGGAAGAGGCAGATAACAGAGTCACATACCATGAAAGCAGACATCAGTCACATAACTCTACACCAGAAGAATATAAGGTGTTACACGCGAAAAATTGTTTGGTGACTTCAGCATAAACTAAACCACAAAATCATTGGTGAGGTACCTTTATCCATGACATAGCATCACCTCTCTCTATGGTAACACCAATCTCTTTACCAGCACCTTTAACTTTATCAGCAGCCATTTCTTCACTGGCAAGAACTGTGATAAAACATTACTGATAGGACACAAATAGAAGATAAAATCAACAGGACGAATAAACAGCATGAGTTGTCTTTACCATCATGAGGAACTCCTGGTGTGTAGACCTTCAAAGAATGCAGATATAACGGTTAAGCAGAAACCATTTAACACCATTATTTTCTCTTCAGGAACATTGACAGATTTATATTCACAAGAAATGTTTCTCTTCATCCATATTTACATGTGTGAATACTGAATAGACCATAAATAAAAATGGAGAATTGTACGTCCAGAGTTAAATTCGTACAACGGAGTTTAGCTTTCTTTATTTTTTTCCTTGGTGTGTCCGTGCGTGTACGTGTGTTAGTGGGTGTGTTGAGGGAGCGACGAAACTACCTTTCACATTGTAAGTTTTTTGACACCATTAAATCCTCTTGATGGAATAAGGTGTGTTGAGGGAGCGACGAAACTACCTTTCATATTGTAAGGTTTTGACACCATGGAGTCCTCTTGATGGAATAAGGGAAAACACAAGTATCGTTTCGAAAAAAAGCGAGAGGCAAAATCACAAAGTTGGAAAGATAGGGGTAAAATCAAATTGAAATTGAAAACAGGGTCAAAAACACATCTGCGCCTAAAGTTATATACAGTGAAAGGACAACAACAATAAGTAATCCACCTTTATTTAGCTGACAAAGAAAATATGTAACTAGCAGGGTACTAGTAAATATTTTTACTTGAGTTCAAGCCCAGGAAACCATGACACAAACAAAGTAATCACTGACCAGTGGTAAAAGAAAAAACCTTCATCAGAACAGATCCACAGATGACCAGACTTATTTCATCAAGTCACAACAACATACATGTAGTCATGTTCACACATTATAAATTACAGCAGGGATGTGCTATATCTCTGTGATAATTAAATGGATAAGACATATTAATATATGTATAGACCCATAAAAGGGGTAAGATACTTCAATATTCAATGGACATAACTCTGATATTGTTACAAATAGTAGCGGATAACTCCCACAAAGCACTTTTGATATTGTTGATCTACATCTGCTAGTATAGTGGGCATTGAGAGTATAAACTCACTAGTCTTAATGTTCTTGAATGATATAAGTTTCTTTCTTCATAAAAGCATGTTTTGTGTGCACAAATAGTACATTTTCATGTTTGTGCAGAAGCTCACATGCAAAAGCAAACAACAAACCGTGATAACAATAGTGATATATGTGTTCAATATTTTCCAGTAGAATATAATATACATGTTAATTAGATAGCAAGCACTTGAATACACAGATAAATGTCATCAAACAGCAGTATCGCAATGAACACAAAAATAAGAAGGAAGTTACTCCTAAGTCCTAACACAGGATTAACTCCAAGGTCCAACATTACAGAGAAGCACACAGGGTTAGATAACAAAAGGACTCCTTAATATATTATGAAGATAGAAATTGCACCTTCACACAATTGAAGAATGACTCTGCATCACTAGGTTGTAGGAAACGTACAGCAAACTTCTCAATCTGTATGTGTATAAGAGTAACGGTAACAAATGTTTTTTTCGACATTAGAAATCTGTTCATGAAGTTAATGAAATGCATAGAAACAACCATAAGAACAACTACTAATTTTTTAGAAGACTTGTGATCATGTAGCTAATTGGCATGTTGACATTACATTATAAACACTGAAAAACTAGGTGCAGAGGAATTGAACAAACTTGAATAAAGGTAAGAGTTCTGGCTTGAACTCATGGGCCCTAACATTACAACACCACAGCACATGAATTTTCGCCACATTGCAATAGTCAGATCATGTCATTCAACAAATCAGGGAGTATAATCAAATTTGATCGTACAAGACTTGCCTGTTTGGACTTATAACAAAAGCTCATCAACACCACTCTGCTCCCTCTCACTGGGCACTGTGTCACGCATGAAATTTGTGGCCATGAGAAGTTGAGAATGGAAAGGTAGTGCTCCTCCTGTACAATGAGCAGGGAAATGCACAAGTATATTATTAAAAAAAAGGAAACTTTACTATAACATCAATACAGCATATTCAGAGACTTCATAACATGTGAGAAATTCCACTAGAAAGCTATATTACACAATATTTCATTATATCATCATGCAGTTAAGACAGAACTTCTAAATACCAAGTGCAACCTAAACTTATCACATTTAAGTGACAAAAAGATCACAGAAGTAAAATAGCACAGGATCAGTGTTAAAAATGATATTTTTCAGATTTCTTCATTGACTAAAAATATCGATTTATGCATCGATGAAATTAGTCAGCCAATATGGCCCATTTTCAACAAAAATTTCCAGGTTCATTTTACTTATATACCATGTACAGTCGTACACAGAAACAAATATGAACTCTACACTGCACAGATACCCAAAAATGATTCAAATTAACCATTGGCTTCCTTTAAGGGCACTACTTGATTTAGAAGCTAGAAAAAGAAACTGCACCAACAGGAAAGCACTTGGACGGTAAACTAAGAACTTGACACTAAAACAAAGAAACGCATGAGTAATTTACATAAGATCATATGATACAGTGATCAATTGTTTCTTTTACATAGCATATTTGAACAGTTGAGAAAAATTTTGAAGATGAGAGGGTAATCAGGAAGACTGAACAAGCAAAATTAGGATGCTAACAAGCTAAGTCATGACACTAATCACTGCCTGAAAACAACTAAGGATTATCACACTTATAATGGAACAAGATACTCTCTTTCAAGACCCACATCATGAGTGCACGACATGCTTACTATTGGACAATCAAAATCAGAGCACCTACAAACCGAATCGAGCACGCTCAAAACACAGAGTAAGCACAATATAACATTTGGTGTATCTATGATGGCAAAAGATGTTCACATTACGCTGGTCGTCGAGCCATGAACCCAAATCAATTGTCCTAGTGAATCCTCACACGAACAAGCGCCCCCCTTGTATAATTCAACCAGGCAAGCACACAACAATACCACACACAGAGAAGCGGCGGAAAGAAGAAAAGAGACAGGCGGGGAGCCACTCGCCGCGGCGGTGACGGAGCTTGCCGCGGGTGATGTGGCGGAGGCCGGGGGGAGCCGGCGGCGTCCAGCGGCCCACTCGCCGCGGGGGCCTCGGGATGTAGCGCGCGAATTCCACCTCCCACTTCCGCGGCGGGTGAAGCTCCCTGCTGCTGCTGCTGTGGTTGCCTGCGATCACCATCTTCCGGTGGAGAAGACGACGACGAGGAGAACAGGGAAGAAGGGGGGGTTTGGGGTTTTGTTGGGGAATTTTTGTGTGGAATGGTGCGAGTGGATGTTGCTATATCCGTGGCCAGTGCGCCGCGGTATTCAGGACCGTGGCTGCGTGTTGTTGGGAGTGGTGAGAGTTTAATTTCTGAATAATAAATACTACATCCGTCTTAAAATATAAACATTTATTCTGTTTTTTTAGAAATTAAGATTGAGAAAATTGAGTGTTGTGATTGGTTGAGAGGAGAGGGTAGGTAGAAGATATGGTTGTGATTGGTGGAGATGGTGTAGGTGGGTGTAGAGGTAGTTGTATTTTGAGACAAATTTGAATTATTCATACAGTTAAGAATACCCATAAACGATATTTTATGATTACCCCGAAATCATCACGAACCAACAGAAATCCGATGGAGGAGAGAAATCTTGTAAAAGAATTACATTTTAGTTTGATTTTTAACTCGATGGAAGAACCAAGTTTTCAAACTTCTGCTTTATGTCGTTTCCATCGTATTTTTAACCGGAGTACTTGATTTAGCAATGCAAACGCGGTAAGCTTCGACAAGCCATGATAGTTAAATGCATCTCAATTAATCTCCTTGATTAATTTTGTATACAATCTAAAATAGCAATAATTTCTATATTAAATAATTAATAAATATTTATATGTAAGACAACAAAATTTTGGGCTGAAAGTAAAAATGTTGAGTCGCAAGTTTCAAGATTTAAATCGAAATGTCTAAAATTTGTCCAGATATTTTACAGTTTTCAGTAAAAAGTTTAGCAATTAGATATAAAAGTTTAGAACTTGAGTGGAAGGTTTCAATTTTTGGTGAATTTTTTTAGTTTTCAGTAGAAAATTGAAAACTAGAGATGGAGTTTCTGGTTTGGATTAAAAGTTTATTAAGTTTAAATGTATCGAAACGATAGCTTTCAAACAAAACTTATTAAATTTTTAAAATGAATAACCTCGCTTGTAGCCCATTACGTGGGTCATCTGCCTCATTAGCAGAGTAGAGTTGACATTCACACCAGACGGGAATAAGGTGGCTCACAAACATGAGGAACAAAAGTGTGCCAAACTTTAATGTTTTGCACACTAGTTGTACGTGCATGATTGATCGTCGGTGGTGTTGTGTTGCGTAATAATAGTATGTCAAAATTCATATCACGCAAATATGTCCACAGGTACGTCGCCGTCTTCTTTTCTTAAGGTAACTCTGATGTAGATATGTTCCAAAACACCTGCACGCTCCAATTCCCGCTGACTCTTGGGCTTCAAGACGGGCCAAACATGCCAATATGTAGTTATATATACTTTTTCCTTTTTCATAATATTCTCAACAATTTCTTGTCTCTTGTATCTATTTTATCTTAATATTGATGATAACACACTAGGGAGTAAGACAATATGCAAACTATATATAATATGGCATTAATATGACATATTGAGTTTTAACTTGACTGCTTGAGTTGTCAAGCTACACTAGACATGTCAACATTATATAGAGACGAATGCATATAACATGTTGAGTTAGAGAGTTAGAGTTGTCTTATCTTCGATAAGAGATGCTTACTATGTTTAAGTAATCAAGTAGAACAAGTCTCTGCTCCAAGCTGAATAGTATCTTGGTGCTTAGATAGAGAAATTAGGGTAAAATTTAAACATAAGCACCTGCTAAATATCAATGGTTTATCAAACACCAATTGATTGCAACAATGGGGTTCTCAATCATCAATGAGAGGAGGATAACTTCGATTTGGTGGACTCGACGTTGTGATGCCTAACTACAACAACCAATAGGGGGCGTTGCGCCTTAGAGACAATTACACCGCTTCTGATTTGTTGTTGTTTGTGTTGTGCCAAGAACAACGTTGAACCTGCTAGCAATTGAAAAAAAAGCAAAAAAAAAAAGTTGACAAGGAAAGAGTCACAACACTTGCCAAATGATGAAACCGATACAAATGAAGTTGGGGTTTTGAGATGAAGTTTGGATTCTGAATACAGCTAGATGATCTCGTACAACACGCATGCTCACAAGAAGATAGCTAAAGCTAAACTTGCATCTAAAAACACAAACACCCAAGAGCAAGAGGTGGTAGCTCAGAGCATAAATAGGTGGAAAACAACTAGGAGGGTGGTGGAGAGCAGGCCATAGCTTTTATGGACCCCTATTTTGGGCTCTACTAGATACGAGGCTCATGGCCAAGTTGTAGGTTCGAACGTTGTTATAATTATTCTGAGATTCTAGTGGAATATAATGATGAGGTTGAACCCATGACAGGACAATGAGTAATTGTGAGGCGACTATTTAAAATTAGCACTATATCAGGCTGCTTTATTGTGGCCATGTTGCCGGTCATCTCAGGTGGCAGTTCTCCGACAAGGTGGACAGTTGTGAAAGTAGCGAGATGAAGCCTAAAGGAGGACATGGGAGCACTGGGATCTAGAAGCGGTGGGGATGCCCATCACAACCTAGCAAATGTGCGAGTGTGATAGCAGTGACAGAAATCTGCCCTCTGCAACGCGGAAATGGGCAGCTGATGGTGGGAAGTGGGATAGATTGAAGTTGGTGGCAATGGCGAGGCCATTGTTTCCGGGCAAATTCTACCGGTCTCGAGGGCGGCGTCACGCTGCCTTGAGGGCCACGCGACAAGGAGTTGAGCGGCGGCGGCCCTCGCTCAACTGGGAAAAAGATTAGGCTTCTCTCCTCCCTCCCTCCATGTTTCCCCTCTTCTGACAGGTTGGTCCTACGTTTATTTTATTTGTATTTTGCTGATTGTAATGTCATATAAGTGAAACAACCACTTTATATTGTCTGGGACATGTTTTGAACGGTTTTCGTAATTTTAAAGTTCAACATTTATGGTATATCTTGGTTAATAGACCATTTTAAGACTGCCTGAAACCCAAAAAAACTTATTCCCGTGAAGGATGATAAATCTCGAGGCCATGATGGGTCGTGGACGATGGGTCGTGGACGACTAGAAGCGTTCCGGTAGAATTGGTGCTGTCGAAAATTCAATTTTAGGGGTCATAAACGAGACAGTTCCCTTGGTTCAAACGTAAAGGCTTTGAGTTCAGTTTCACAGTGAAGCCGGTCCTGCGTTTTTTTTTCCTGTGACAGTTTCACCTTAGGGCACCCGCAATGGTGTCGTTATGCTCTCTATAAGAAAGCCACATAGGAGAGAGAGGGTAGGAGAGAGAAGATACTAGCGCTTAATCCAGCGACATGCGCTACACTGATTTTTACGCGTCGTGGGTCCCACCTAGGCGAATCGTGCCTCGGCTCCGCCTCTGCTGCCGCGCACCACCTACGCCAGCTCCGGGCTTCCGC
>CM002484.1:10250939-10267099 GCA_000325765.3 Leersia perrieri
GATCCAGCCGTGGGGGGGGGATCCGGACGCCGCCGGCCGCACCTGCGCCTTCGTCGTCGTCACCCTGTCCGACGGTGCGGTAGGGGTGGAGAGAGGGCCAAAAGGGACATGTGAGGTACTAGTACGGGAGAGGGGAGGAATCGGAGCAGATGGAGGGAGGGACATGTGAGACCCATAAAATATAGAAATGTGTGTCTTATAGCTCATTCATTAAAAGTCTTCTCTATAAAGCTTGCTATAGTTAATGTGGACGAGATTATAAAGAGCTTGCTCTCTATACTACTGCGGTGCCCTTACAGTTTAGCCACAATCGTTGTAGAACCTTGAACCACATAGCATGGAAAGGACCGAATTTTCGCAGACAAATCTGCTCATTCCAACCATTTCGAGAAAAAAAACGACGAGAAAGAAACGATTCCTTGAGCAGACTGAAGAAACCATAGAAAACATTTCAGAAATAAAGAAAACCACATAATTAGGTACTATGCAGATTTAAACTTGTTGATAATACTTGCAGATAACACAATGCACAGTTCTACAGAGGTCAACTGACAGTGAAAGCATGTTAATATAGAAATTGGATCTCATATGATCCTTATCTTAATTCACTTCAGTTCACAGCTAATTCCCTAGTTAACAAGTTTACGCGAAACCACCCTTGTGCATCAATATGGTATCTACAACCCAAATAATGCATGGCTCCTTGCCGCAACATCACCCTCAGTTGAAGCAGTTAACCCAGAAGACGGCGAGGATTTCATGGACTGGATCGGCTGTTGTTGACTCGCATTGGAAGCATTCTTCATCATCACACTCTCAGATGATCTGTCAGCTACATGGATGGTACCCATCTTGGGCTCACTGGAGAGACCAGCAGATGGATCAGCCGCGCTCTTGGTTTTCTTGGCCCTACGCTTCGGCGGTGGCGCTGGCGGCATTTCATTGGATGCATTGCTCATCAAGCCCTTTCTGTGCAAAGAGCAGAAATCCATGCCCCATTTTGCACTTGTGCCACATCCTTGAAACTTGCAGCGTCTGCCACCACCATGTTTGATACAGTAATCACTCCGCCCTTGTGCACTCTTACCACATCCTTCAAACTTGCAGCGTCTTCCCCCACCATGTCCAATGCAAAAATCTGTGTTCCCCTGTGCACCCTTCACACAACCATCAAATCTGCACCTTCTTCCACCACCATGCCTTACACAGCGGTCAGTGAGGCCTTGGCTGCTGCCACATGCTGCATTTGGGCATCCTGTGACAGCACACCGTTTGCCGCCGCCGTGAGCAATGCATAACGGTGTGCCTCCATGTGCACCCTTTGTACAACCTTGAACCATGCAGCCCTTTGAACCGCCGCGGTGAATCTTACAATACAGTGCATTTCCCTGGGCACGCTTGCTGCAGCCCTGGTACTTGCACATCACAACTTCACCATCAAGATTATAGATTCCTGCACTAGCACTACCCAGATCATTCACAGCATTTCCTGTTACTCTGAATCCACCATCTCCTTCATACTTGATTGAAACTTCTGGTTTGGAGCAAGCTACTGTACTGGAACCGGGTTCACCAAGTGTGCGACGCCCACCATGGTTCATACATAACACTGTGCCTTCTGGTACAATATGAGGGCAGCCAAGCATTTGGCATCGATGCCCTATATTGTGACTTTTACAGAGCAACGCCTGGCCTTCGCCAACGTTGTTACACCCAAGTCTCTGGCATCGTTGTCCAACTGCTTAATAAGAACAAGAAACAAAAGCCCAATAAAGATATTAACATTAGGTGCATATTGAAACAAATTTACATTTATCCATGAATTAAATCTTCTCCACACTTATCTCTTGGTCAACTATGTTTTGGTTAATACTACCTCCGTCCCATAATATAGCTACCTTGTTATACAACTTTGAATGGTAGAGGTAGTTATAGGACAGAGGTAGTAGTTAACCTCCAGAAAGCCAGAAAGGCATTTAAACAGAAAAATTATTATTATATTAAATTGGCCAATAACCAGTTAATATATCTAAAATAGCTGCACCTGCAATTGTAACATATCCATAAACAAGCTTATCATTAGTGCCATCTTATTCAATAACTTAGGGCAAATAAAAATGTTCATTACAGAAGGGAAATATTGAGATATCAGCAGAAATGGATATTGAATGAAAGGAAAATGTCTGTTTGGTCACCTTAAACTTTGAAAACACATTTTATTTCCCCTAGATTATAAAATCGTTCTACTTGTTCCTACACACTACACTTAAAAAAACAATCACCAGTGACCACTATGGCAGTTGCTGTTGGTCAAAGATGCAGCAATAAAGGCTCTCTCTCACCTGTGACAACCAGTGACATATGGGTCCCAACATGTCAACAAAAACCTCATCCTCCCACTAATGCGCTCTCTCTATCTCTCCCTGTGAAAATGCATTTCGTGATATGCCAATTTTGGCTTCTGTTTGTACTGGTCCGGCTGTTCATGTAGTGTCTCCATGAATTGCAATTTTTTTTTTAGTTTCTACTTTCTACAAATTAAGATTGACGATGTGGTGAATCTTCCTTGTACATTTGCATTCATGTGGACAGGGAGAAACAAGTTGCAAGTTGAAAGAAGAGAAGATAGAAAGGGTACGCTCTTGAGTGACATGCAACCCCTCTATGTAAGGAATATTTTATATTGATTTTCAAATATCTCCAAAAACAAAAACCCTACCAACAAAAAAAGAAAGGCCCAAAATATAAAACATCCCAGGATTTATTGTTGTTCACTCCAACTTTCTAAGATTTAGGGGTCAAAGTAATGTGAAAGTTGACGCATGGCAGCTAATCCATGATCCAGGCACTCTACCAAATGCTTCTTGAAGTTCAACATTACACAATTCCCGTCCATATATTTTTTTCCATGTTAATTCATTATTTAGTCTCTAAATAAAAATTACTCTATCAAGGCATATGGTGACCAAACTGTCATGTACATGTAGCATGAAAGCTAAACTTACAAATAGAAATTGCAAAAAATGTCAAGCATTCTAACAAAAGCATTAAAACCACAGCGAAAAAAAACTTGTTCATTAATTCAATATACATTACCACATCTACTATTGATGGTACTAAAAAGGTCGATTATAAAAATACATACCAGCAGAACGACCATCAGACACGCACGTCTGTAGACAGAAGAAAAACCATGAAAGTATTAGAAAATGCTTACAGCGGAAAATTGGGAGAGAGAGAGAGAATAGCTTACATTTAAGTGAATCATATTATCACGCTCCCGAAAGATGTTCTGTTTATCAGCATCCATGCCTAGAAAAGTACATGGTCAGATCTACCAGATAGATCAAATGAAAATACAAGAAATTTGTCAAAATGGTGTGCAAAATACCATGCTGAAAAGAATCCATGACATACACCTGCATGGAGCATTTAACATATTAAACTAACAAAAAGGTAATTGTAAGAATCAAAATATCTGTAGATTATCTAACAATACTCTTTGCTCAGAAGGATCAGTATGTCCAATCATTGATGTTCGTTGCCATAAGTACTGTAAGAATATAGATCGAAATCAAGATATTTGTCAAAAACAAAAAACTTCAGTTTGTATGTTGCAAAGAATCTCCGTGTATAACACTTTTTTCTAACCTTTTAGGCTATGACTTGGACTGCTCTGCTGTAAAGCCAAAAATAAGGACCAGGCATTACAATCATATCATATGAATGAGGTTCATAAATCATAATACACTCTACTTATTCCTAATTGTAATCAAACACAGGTGCCTGTATCTTAAGCTCCAATGCAGTCATCAAAGCTTGGCAGCTCATTAAATCTATGAAAATAGCCCGCCGTAACCTTCCACGGCGTTTTAAGGCATCTTCACCACCATGGCAATCTACATGGAAGACGACATAGCTATGACCCCACATACCAAGCATGTTCCTTATCTCTATTCCTCTCACTTACAGTACAATTTCTTCCACTTAACCACTTTTCTTTTATCTTTAACCCCATTGTTCCTCACCAGTCTCCAGTTCCACATCATCTATCTGTCACCTGGATCAGCGGCTGTAGTAGGATAGATGCAACGCCAGCAGCTTGAGCTCGATCTGCTGCAGTAGTGGTTGGATGAACTAGTTCTAGGCTTCTAGCAGAAGCGCCAAAGCACTGATGGTCTAATATTGGGTGGAGGATGGATAAGCTCAAACAGCACTGCAGCCTGCAGGAGTACAAGATGAAATTACAGCAACCAAGGTTCAGCAGCCTGATCTCCAGTGGCCACAACCAGACGATATTGAGTCATTGTGTCAATTTTCCTGCTGCCTATTCTCTGATTCAATTAAAGGGGAAGAGGAGTGAAAGGTTCCCATGTATTCTAGAGAGAGGGACAGAAAAGAAAGGCTGGGAGAAACTTGACATTAGGGTCAATGCCACGTCATCCTAGACTCCTTGTGGATCACCCATCATGGTAGCAAAACCTTCACATAGGTGGTTATTAAACCACTTAACCCAGTTTTTCATAAATGTTGAGTATTCCTAGAACCAAACCACCGAATAGTGTTCTTCTCTCCTGATCTACCTAGCAATAATTTTATAGTAAAGCCATCATGACAAGTGCTTGAAATCCTACTTATAATCAGCTGTGGATTAATGAGCAACAGTTCTTAGAAGAAATCAGTTTCAAAGAAAGCACCGACTAGTATCATAAAATTCTCTGCCCCTCATGCTTAGTACACATTTATTTACTAAAATTTTCAGTTAAACAGTTAGAGAAATCACATGGTTATAATTTTGGATGGTATTAAAGTGTGCCAACGATTCTGATGGTATATTTTGAAACTCAGGATCAAAGTCACATAAGGTGTTTAGCTAACTGAGAGAAATGTAACTAGAGCTCTGTCTCACTTCTGCCACTGAACCAAAGGGCATGCAATTCAAGGCAACATTAAATAACAAGTCAAAATCATGTCTAACATAGTAACATTACTAAAATTAAAATTGTTCTAGCACAGATAGATCTACCAATTTTGCTAACCAAGCACACTGATCTAGTCCTCTGTCTATCTTCTCCGTGATACTCAGGACCAAAATGTACCATCAATGCTCAAGATTAATGAAAATTTTCTGTACATTCGTGCTGCAAATCTGTATGTAATCCCATACAAATTCTGTATATCGCAGTAGACACTAAAGAAACAAGCCCTATTTCATCCCTGCCGCATGACCGCCGCCGCCTAATTCAACACAGTGAACAGCTCAACTTTCAGATCCATAAAAATGTACAACTAAAAGCACACATTAAGAAGGGAAATCGATTTGCTAATCGTGCAACACAGGAAAGAGGGGAACTAAAAGGGGGAAGAGCGTTCACTACTGACCTTGTCCCCCGGGTTGCAGCCGACCGACGGGATACCTGCGGTGGCGGTAGGCAGCAGTCACCGGCTTCCTCCTGCTCCCCTCCTGGCGGCGCGCGGCCAATCGGGGATCGACGGAGGTAAATGGAGAAGACCTTTCCGGCGGCGGGGGGGAGGAGAGCCGCCGGAGCTAGGGTTTGCGGTGGTGAAGTGATCGAATTGGGGTGGATGGATGTGCGGATCGATCGATCGATCGGAGGTCGGGTGTTGGAAGGGGAGAGGATCGGAAGGGAAGAGGAGGAAGGATGAACTTGGCAAGGTTTGGACTTTGGTAGAGGAGAAAGGTTCTGTGCAGCATGTATTTTATAGTGCAACTAGGGTTTATTTTAGTACAACTAATGTGCTCACTGCAATGGCAACATTGCTAATGGGTTGTTTTTTTAACTTCGCGGCTAATGGGTTTGATGGGTATATTTGAAAAAAAAAACGCAGGACTCAGTGTGGATCTTTCTCAGACATGACATGTAGGTTACTTTAAAACACATTATTTAAAACTTAGAAACTGAAAAACACAGTATTACAATGTCCTATAGCTCAAAATGAAGAAAAAAAAATGTTTGGATGGAGCGCAGAAAGAATACCTGCCTTTTAGAAACAGGTAAACTGTAGAAAAAATGAAATTTTCCAAGAGGTTAGAACTCATGGTAGGAATTTTCTTTTTTTTTTTTACGAAACATGCATTCTATATCAATTTTAAAAGAACAGACCCTTCCAAATCTTATGATTTTTTTCTATAGGATGTTAAATGGTTTCAAATTTCTTTGTTATTGGTTTATTTCAAATCAGGCCTTAAATTGAGATTTGCTCTCACAAGATTATTTCCCGTAATCAGGAGTATTTGTTTGCATTTCTTACACACTTCGTAATCAAATACTTGTCTTTTTTTGAGTAAATTTCACAAAGCACCAAGTTTTGGGGCACCTGTAACATAAAACCACATGTTTTACAATATGTTTCAAAAAAATCCATGTTTTAGGGCTAAATATTTTAAGAAAACCGGTATAAGTTTATATCACTCATTTGATAAATATTTATATCTATAATAACCGTAAAAAATGCATATGGTATTTTTGGGTGCATATACATGCTATGTATTTTTTAACAAACATTTGTCATCGATTTTCTAAGCATTTGTCTACATATTTAATATGTTGTCATGTGATTCATATCGCTTTTATTTGGGTTATCTTATTTTTTCAATAGTGCATTACAAACTTTGGGAAAAAAATAAATTAGACAAGAGATGTGTATTTGAATTATTTAATGTGAACTTATGTTAAAATATTCATTTATAGTATTTAAATATTAGTATTTTATATAAATATGTGGTTTCTTGTAATACTTTACCCTAAAACATGGGGTTATTTGAAACATTTCACAAAATATGAGGGTTTGTGTTATGAAAACCCCAATATCTAGGGTTTCGTGAAATTTATTCTTTTTTTTGACCGAAAACAGCAGGAGAGGCTCCCATAGTATAGGTATTTTTTTTCTTTATTTAAGCCTAAAATCCACTCCCTTAGGAGTTGAACCTAGGACCTAGTGGTGTTACTTGAGAACAATATTGTTGATTGGACACGATATCCCTATGCTTAAATTCGTTAAGGCTTCACTAAAAAATACTTTTTAAATGAAAGACTTATAGGAGACAGTATGGTATCAAGATCTATAGGGATAGAACAAAGAGACTAATTGGATTAAGCAAAAGTACTTACATCGACAAAGTGTTGAAAAGGTTCAACATGCATGATTCCAAAAAAGATTTCTTGCCCATGTCACATGGTATTAATCTTAGCAAGAATCAATGTCCTCAGACGACTCATGAATGGAATAAGATGAATGTGATTCCATATGCTTCGATAATTGGGTCATGTATGTCATGCTCTGTACATGGCTAGATGGTTTGTATGCACTTGGTGCAATGAGTAGATACCAATCCGATCTAGGTGAAGGTCACTAGATAGCAGTAAATAACATCCTGAAATACTTGAAAAGAACCCGGGATGTGTTCCTAGTCTATGGGGTGAAGAGAGCCCGTTGTAAATGGTTACACTGATGCAAGCTTCCAAACTGACAAAGACAATTACAAATCGCAGTCTAGGTTCATGTTTTACCTAAACGGTGGAGCAGTGAGCTAGAAGTTCTAATCAAAATACAGTTGTTGATTGTACAACAGAGGCCGAGTACATTGTACCTTCTAAAGCTGCAAAAGAGGCTGTTTGGATCAAGAATTTGTTTCTCAACTTGGTGTGATGACTAGTGCTTCTAGTCCATTGGACCTCTACTGTGATAATAGCGCGGCCATTGCGCAAGCTAAGAAGCATAGGTCACATCAAAAGTCCAAGCACATCTTACGGCGATATCACCTTATTTGCAAGATAGTAGAGAGGAGATGTAAAGATATGCAAAATGCACACGGACTAGAACATTTTGGATTTGTTGACGAATCCCTCCCCTCAACCAAAGCATGAGGCGCACACCAGAGCAATGAGTATTAGATACTTACATGATTGCATCTAGTGCAAGTGGAAGGCTGGTAGTGATATGCTCTAGAGGCAATCATAGAGATGATTGTATCACATATTATGAATAAAGAGTTATTATGTTCCTTGAAATAGTTGATGTAATGTTGATCAATGAATATGTGATTCATTCATGACCCTCTATGTGTGTTATGTTACTATTTCTAGATGGTCCATAATCAATTCATATGTGAAACAAATATGATTTTAAGATTAGCACATGTATTGATTGAGAGGAACGCTCCGGTGCTCCCAACTGGCAGTGTTATACTGCCAGTAGAAATTATATAAATCGATCGTTTGAAATGACATATTAGTCATTTACTAATAAGTGAATAGAGGTTTCCGATCTCCTTCATGAAACAGTAGAAGGCACCGGATCCGATCGACCTCATTCCATCGAAATGAATGGTGGATCGTTCGGCCGCGATTCAGCGTTGGTTTCGACGGTGGAGACGCATTGACCGCGATTTCGGTGGGACGTCACTCTAATGGAGATGCAAAATTACAGTTTTAGCTTTTTTCCTTAGATGATCGAACTCTCCAAATTTCTACTGTAAAAAGTTTATAGATCTACTAGGTCCATATTGTTTTATACTACCAGTAGGGAGCACCGGAACGAAGCTCATTGATTGATGATCATGGTATGGTGATACAAAATCAATAATATGGACACATGTTAGAGAACATATTATTAGATATACCCATATGAGACACTGCAAAGATTACTTGTGCCATCGGTTGATCTCACGTAATGGTGATGTTGATTCCTTAGACCTGAGATCTTCATGTGTTCTCAACAACATGTATAGTAGCTTGTGGCTGTCAAATGCTACATCATAACTGGGTAGTTATAAAGATAGTCTTCGAGTTTGCTATGAAACATGTAGCGAGATGTGATCGATGAAGATGGGATTTGACCCTCCTTGTTTATGGGAGGGATATCTCATGGCTCCCTCGATGTAATGGATTACGGAAGGGCATGACCATGTCGAGTGATTGAGGAGTCAATCATAAGATAAGTAATCTATTACATGATTCTATTGAAAGGATGACACATGTCTTGTCTTGTGCTTTATCGATATTGTGAGTCAAAGGGACTCAAATATAGATACGCTACAGGTTCAGCTGATATGATCTTTGTGTATACTCGGACCGCTATTGACACGTGGACCGAAAAATGTGTTTTTGGCTTGCAACCAAGTATATATAAAACTTCTAAGTCGCACACTTAATGAGTTGGTGAGTTGGAACGGAAAGTTGGATGGAAAGTGCTCAGTTCGGATAGGGATCCAAGTAGAGTTCTGATAGGCCTGCAAGGTCAGTCAGAAACTATATATTTATGGGCGAGGGCTGAGGGAGACACAACATCAGAAATACCCAAAACCCTAGCTGCCTCTCCCCACGAGCAAAATCCTAGCCGCATGTGGGGCGCTAGAACAACTGCGGACGGTGTTCCACCCATAGATGTGTGGATTCCGACAGAGACAGTGCTGTGTGCTGATCGGCGTGGAGAAGTTTGTGCGAGAAGGAGACACTCATACGTGGAGGAGACGATCGGATCGATTACGTCCTCTACGTCATGTGCGCTCATCAGGTTTGGCAGTTTTGGCTACCCCGACTCTCCTTCAGCGTCGAGTGGTAACGATTTATGATCTTTATATTCGCAAGATATCCTGAATAATATGGTAGGAATTTTGCTTTATAGCTATTATAGCCTACACGTATCTCTTCGGTCGACACCAGAATCGTAGCTGTGGTGTATTCGCGGGAGGAGTTTGAGAATACAGTAATCACTGTGGTGGAGTTGCAGCAGGAGCCGGTCGTCTTCCAAGTTCCAACCATGGGAGCTCACCATCTCCATGTTTGCTTAACCAAATTTGTCTCTGCACCGCTCGATCTTCAATCTATCAAATTCCTAAAGTGTTCGCAGGTGATCCCTTCGTGAATCCCCTCTGTTGTGGTTTAGTTGAAGGTAGTAAGGCAGCAGTTCTTTCGCCGGTATCCTAAGATTGCCGATCGGGTTGATCATTGACCTGTGCTCCTCATATTTGACAAACGATCTCCGTGGAAATCCTATGAAGAGTCAGGTGAAGCTCACACCAAAAATTACGGCTCAACATCAAACCTTTAATTTGTGTCGTTCCCGTGGAGGCAGCGGAAGGGATTACCAGATATAGTTGTCGCGGAAATGTTGCAGCTCCCTGTCGATTTCGTCCTTTGCTTGCTGCTGTTCGGTTCATCAGGAAGTTTATTTCCTTACTTCAGTTAACATTTCTTCTGCATACGATGGTTATGCAGCTCCCTAAACTCTGTCTCTACTATAAATAAAGTGGTTTTTATATTTCAAAAAAAAAATATATGCAAAAGCATGTGAGACACTACCCATCCAACGAAATCAAAGGTTTCATCCGAAAAGCAGGTTGGCAATGCCTATTTCTGGCGGACGGAACGTCTCTCCGCTAAAGAATGTGAGGCCACATTTGCTCCCGCCGACCTCGAAGCTAGCGCCTTTTCATTTAACCGGAGTTATTTAATTAGCCGGGCGTGCGCGCCGGCTATCCGGTGGCGATCGATCAAATAATGGCGATGTCGTCGTGGACCATGTCACCGCGGGTCATGGTTGCCATAGCGGCGGCGACGTTGGTGGTGGCAGGCGGCGTGGACGCGTTGATCGTGGACGGGCTCCAGCTGGGGTTCTACAACAGGACGTGCCCGGCGGCGGAGGAGGCCGTACGCGACGTGGTGACCTCCGAGATCGGCATGGACCGCACCATCGCGGCGGGGCTCATCCGCATCTTCTTCCACGACTGCTTCATCACCGGCTGCGACGCGTCCATCCTCCTGGACGAGACGCCGTCGGGCGACGTGCCGGAGAAGGAGTCGTCGGCGAACGGGTTCACCCTCCACGGGCTCGAGACCCTGGACGCGGCCAAGTCGACGGTGGAGTCCATGTGCCCGCGCACCGTGTCGTGCGCCGACATCCTGGCGTTCGCGGCGCGCGACGCGGCCGTGGCGGCGGGGATCCCGTTCTACGACGTGGCGGCGGGGAGGCGCGACGGGGTGCGGTCCAACATGGACGACCTGCCCGGGAACATGCCGACGCCGTCCCACCACGTGGCGAGGATGTCGGAGCTGTTCGCGCAGCGCGGGCTGTCGCAGGAGGACCTCGTGGTGCTGTCCGGCGCGCACTCCATCGGCGGCGCGCACTGCTTCATGTTCTCCAACCGCATCTACGGATTCTCCCAGGACGCCGACATCGACCCGGCGCTCGACCCGGCCTTCGCCCAGAACCTCAGGCGGGTTTGCCCGCCGCGGCGCGAGGGCGACGACCCGCAGCGGGCGCCCAAGGTGAGCTTCGACGGCCGGACGTCGGAGAAGCTCGACAACACCTACTACCGCGAGCTGCTGGCGGGGCGCGGGCTGCTGACGTCGGACGACGCGCTCATCAAGGACCCCGGGACGAAGCCGACCGTCGACCAGTTCGCCGGCGACGACGGGCTGTGGCAGGGGAAGTTCGCGGCGGCGATGCAGAAGCTCGGCGCGCTCGACGTGCTCGTCGGAGAGGGCAAGGGGCAGGTGAGGAGGAAATGCCGCTTTGTCAACAAGTCGATGCGGCAGCCGGCGCCGACGACGGGGCCAACACGCTCGCGCCGCAAGTGGTCTCGCTTCGCACGGTTCAGGCCTGGCTCTGGCTTCCACGGCTTCTTCTGATCACACACAACTCTGCCTCTGCTCCTGCTTCTGCTGCTGCTGCTGCTTCCCATAGGTTTTTGCTCCTATGGTGTTACTACTACTGCTGTTTGCTGCAAGTATATAATTAATACATATGTTGAATTTGTCTTTTCAAGTATATTTTTATTTGCCAACTAAATGGTGTATCATCAATGTTTTGCTAGGAATTTCTTCAATCCAAACAACGGTTTTATTGTAGAGATGTGTTTCTAGCTGCCTATGCGTTCATTTTTATTCTTCTAGGTCTTGTAATTGCCAAACAACCTACCAAATCATCGCAAGGTACATTATGTTGCTGTCAGCTGAAAAATCTTGACAAGAGACTTGGTCAGCAAAGTAGTCACAGTGCATGTCTGCTAATCGATGCATGAGAACCAGGCTATGACGGGCATCCGTTTTCACAGACGAATAAGCACGTGATCAACAATCCATCGCATATCACGCACAGGCACAATCTAGGATAAAATCGCGCATCATAGTAATACACACACCAGCAAAAGCGACAACGAATATGAAAATGCGTACCACACATTACACAAGTAGGCGAGACTGGATATGGGGTAGCATGCCCTCAACAGTTCAGATAACAAGTACAAAAACTGAAGTTTCACACGAAGTAGTCCATATGTGCACCACGTAATACGTCAGAGACAACAAACTTCCCATCTTAATGGAAGCTTTACTGGACAGTTTTGTAGGAGCAAAAGCTGCAAAGGGTAGCAAGTGAGCTTACAACTACGGTGTATATAAAGATCATAGGCAGATGAAGGCCTTCCCACCACAGACGATGCTTTGCTATCTACAGTGACAAGTCGCCGCCCAGTTCATCAATAACTTTGTCCAGCTTGTACAACATATCTATGATAAGATCAATATAAATGTGTGAAATACGGATTAGAAACTCTAAATAACTCCCTCCGGATTTGAATATATGACGTTGGTTAGTTCATTTTTGAACTAACCAACGTCATTTAAAAAGAAACGGTGTGAGTAGCATTTAGCAAAATGGAATGCTAAGAAAAATAAATTAGTCTGGTGAGTAATGAAGGAAATAAGAGCCTTACAAATGTATCTAAAACTAGAAAGAGCACTATACAAGTGGTATGTGACATGTACATTAACGAGTTTCCATAGTAGTATGTATCAAAAGGGGAAGTTGAGAAAACTGAGCATAAAGCATACCATGGAAGGCACCATCAGCCATATATGTCTGTGACAGAACCACAATATATATTATTAGAATAGAGAGATTGCGCACTAGATATAGAAGAATACAAAACAGACCAACCAGACAATAATCAATGGGATATATACCTTCATCCTTGTCATAATATCATCTGTTTCTTTACTAGCATCACTTTCCTTAGCAGCGGTTGTGGCAACTGCAACTGCACAAAATATTGATTGGTCAGGGGAGGGGCAAACTTTTCAGTATGAATATGTGGGGAATGAGACTGATGCTGTGTGTACCATTATGAGAAGTATCCAACATAGACACCTGCAAAATTTACCAATATAAACATCCCTTCTTCCAATAATAACATTTTGCATGATATACATTTATGTAGCCACAGATACCTCTTGTGGTGCATAGTTTGTTGCAGTCACTGGATACGGTTCGTCAGCATCTGATATAGTATGTGCAGGAAATGTTTCCACAAATAAAGAAGTAGAAATTAAAGAAAAAATGTGCTTTCAATGAATGTCACCCAACAGGAAGTTGCTTACCTTTATCTAATTTACATGAAAATTGTGTCAGCATATCGGTGAAACTGGGAGGGAAACCAGAGAAGATGGTATCAATGTTCGTCGCAAGGACAGGTTGAAGAATCTGTTGTGGTGCCTGATGGTGGCCAAATGCTGGTGCCTCATGGTGGCCAAATGCTGATGCCTCATGCTGGCCAAATGCTGGTGCCTCATGCTGGCTTAATGCTGGTGCCTCATGCTGGCTTAATGCTGGTGCCTCTATTCTGTGGATAGGTTCATCTGGTTCTTCATGGTAACCTAATGCTGGTGTCTCTGTTCTGTGGATAGCCTGATCTGGCTCCTCAAAGCTTATAGTGTCATGAGGCCTAAGCATGGGGTAGTACTTAAAACTTATGCCAGAAAATATATTTCACAACTCAAAATTGAAACAGTTCTATTTTTTACCTGTGAATTCCACTAGAAGCAATATATTCAGATGCTGATGAATCTTCACAAAGATAGTCACTTCCAGATGGTATGATATCCATGCTGTCAGTTGAGCACTCCTTTGTAAACCATAATATAAATGCATTTAGTGCTCATAAACATTGAACAAAGCAAAGGTCAAGAAAATTTCAAAATTAGTAACTATAATAATTGATAGAAAATACCACCACTGTAGTCTCATGATTTCTATAGCTAGCAGTACTGAAAAGTGAAACTGGCACCACTTCAATTTCATTAGTAAACTAGGGCTTAGGCTTACAACTAACAAAGTTAAGAGAATCTCTAGGAGAGATGGAATGTCAAACTTAAAAGCAACATAAATGGTTTTAGCTACTCGTTATAACATATTAACATCTAATAGTCATGTGCCCACATTGAGCAGGAAGTTACTATCAACATTGATAAAGGATTACAAATTCATATTATACAAGTATATAGTGCACAAGTAGTAACAAATGGTGGTAAATACTTGAGCAAAAAACTATCAGGAATGTTGAGGTACAATTGCTGGTATAGTTGTCTTGATACATCTGTTATAGCTACCATTTGACACATTAATATATACAAAATTAAGTTTTGCTTTGGAGGAAAATCCATGCTCTAGATGATAATCGATAATTCATTCATATACAGGAAGCATACATGCAAAGTAAACAGATATAATCTGCCATACTAAGATTATGTTTCACATTTACAGATATCCTACCTTTTGTTTTGAATATAACTGTGTTTTGATACTGTATTGGCAAGCATTTAAATTCACAGATAAACATATCTAAGCATTAAGAGAAGAGACGAGAATTCCATGGAATAATCGTACAACATAACCATGAAGAGGTATGCACGGTTAGACATGACAGATAGGAAATTGTACCTTGAGGTCCTTGACACAATTTAAAAACGACTCTGCATCACTGAGATGAGGGAAACGTAAAGCAAATTTCTGGATCTGCATGGAAACAAAGTGCATAAATATTTTGGCCATTAAAAACATAATCATAAAGGTTGTAAACAGTGAAGTAAAAATTGATGGTTCAAGAAAACTTGCCTGTTTGGACTTATCACAAAAGCTCACAAACACCACCCTGCTCCCTGCAATTGGGCATTGTGTCACACATGTAACCTGAGGCCATGAGAAATTGAGGATGGACACGAAATGCTCCTCCTATGCCACAAGAAAGAAGAAAAATGCCAGGTTATGAAAAAGGACAATACAGAGAAACAGAAAAAAAAATGTGGAGAAAGCTATTCTGCAAGGTCATAAGTTCGCCAACGAGTAATAAAAAGGTACAAAATCAATCTACTACCCAGAAAGAGTGGGGTTAGGTGTTCTTATCCAAAAAAAAAAGAGTGGGAAGAAGGCTTCATTGATCTTAGACAAGTACATCAAGATAATACAATTACTCCAAGACCACTTCTGGCCTCTGCACAGCTAGGATACACAAAGCCAATGATTATTAAAAACAAAGTAGCAGCATGACGGATAACATCTCCCTAGTCCCTAATACTTGGGTCTGGCCACCCATTAGAATGGATTATTCTATACACCCATTTTCTTTTATTGATGGAATATATTTTACAAACCATAACTTCACAAATGGCATAACACAATTTATTAATTAATTGTCCAAAGCTTGCAAACAATACACGCTCACAGGAAGATGGTAGAATGCAGAAATGCCAAGGCCTAACCTACACTTGTCCCACTAGTGGAAGAATTTTCTTGCGCTCATTGTTTCATGAAAGCATCCATGGATCTCCAAACCCACAGTGGCAGAGGAAGGGGGAAGCGAGCAGCAGCTTGCTCTCCCCATAGGTTAAGTGACTTTTACACAAAAATAGCACAACCGGCCCCCTTAGCTAATAAATTTTAGGATTTCTGGCCCCTGCTAACCCAAAATAAAGCACAATACAAGCTAAACTCGCTAATCATGCCACTCCAAAACGACAAGCACTTCGACCAAGCAAATGTCACTACAGCAACTCATCCAGAGGCTTTGCTGCTTTGAGAAACAGCAATCATTAAAATATTCTTGGAAGACCAAACCTAAGGAAGAAGGGAGATTTGCGATTTTGGTACATCCACGCACCCGAAAAGTACAAAACAATCGTCCTCCCGAGGTTATTGGGCCAATTCGACTGAGACAAGAGCAAATATACCCCCAATTCACAGACGCATTCGCCCCATATGCTTCGACGTGCAATCTCAAGAACCTATATGACTTGTTGGATCGACCAAGCACCCGCACACAGCAGCAATCAGCCGAACGAGAGAGGAAAGAGGAGATAGGC
>CM002484.1:10269730-10292582 GCA_000325765.3 Leersia perrieri
GCGCATTCATATTTTCTGAAAGAATGAGGACTTCGTCCTGAGTTGTTTTGATGATTCTGATACTTCTCTTCCGTTTAGCTTCCTCGACGACTCCGGCCCCCCAGAAGCCTATGGGTGAACCCGTACAGAAGGCGGGGGAAGTAGCTTCATCTGAGGTATGATTTCCTTTTGAGTAGATCTGGTCCTGCGCATTTCACCTTCGTGACTTTTGTTCTATCTTGGGTTGTAGGCGGCCCCCGGCTTGTCAGGAACCAAAGCATCACCCCCGTCCAAAAGCGGGGGTATTCTGACTCGATGTCCCCTTGCCCCTGCTCCATCCGGCGGTTGCTGGGTAATGACCATAGAAGGGGAACTCGAGCAGGGTTTTTTCCGAAATATGGTTCCCGACCTCTTCTCATTCTTTAATCTCTGCAGGTCCCCTCCAAGCCTTTGCCGAAAGTGGTCCCCAAACTGCCTCCAATTCCCCGGCCAGCGTAAGTTCTTTTTTGATTTTGACTTCCATCAATAATCCATGCTGCTTCTAACATCATTCTTTTTAGTGCTTCTGCGGCCGATGCCCCTCCTCCGACCACCGTCACCTCAACGGACATCGTTGCCGTGGCTAACCAGGCAACCCTTCCCTCGAGTACCGCTCCTGCCCCTCCGCTCTCTTCCCAACCGCGTAATTGGTTGGAAAAGATAGCCGAGGGGCGGCGGCGTTTGCTCGAGGAGGGGGCGAAGGGGCTCTCGAGTTCAGTAGCGACCTCGAGTGCCTTGATAGACAGCGCGAACGCGAAGGTCGTCGACCTCCGGAAGAAACCGGAAGAGTCCGAAGCGGAGCTCACGTGGACAAAGGACCTCCTTGCCGGCGCGATGAGTCAGAAGGCAGGGTCCGACAAGAAGGTGGAGGAGATGGCGGAGCATCACGCGGTGCTCAGGGATGCCCTTCGGCAGAGCTTCACCTCGCTGCACCAGACTGCGTCTGGCCTCGGTGTTGTTACCGAGATCCCAAAAATTCCCGACGAGACTTCGGTCACGGTGGGGATGGGGGAACTCGTGACGGCACTGGAGGGCGTGGTCGATAAGCACGTGAAGAGCAGGAGAGGCTGTCCACCGGGATTCGTACTGGCGTCGCCCATGTATTGGGCAGTGTGGCATGGGCCCAGTGAACTACCCAGACGTCGATCTCGAGGCGCTGCTGTGGCATGGGGAGGTCAATCCCGACCATGCCTAGGATTCCGACCAGGCCGCCGCTGTTGCCAAAAGTGTCGTCCCGCTTTATCTCGAGTAATTTTGTAGACCTTGTTTCTGTAATTATGTCAGTACCCTTTATTGTATTCGAATGGATCATCTGGCAAGAATATTTGTGTCCTTTTCTTCTGTTTATCATCGGAGAACTCTTTTGCAGAGTTGACGCGGGTGTCAATGAGAATAACGGCATAGATGTCCTTGTCGGTGACTCTAGCTTGCCATCGACTAGCTGCCGCTCTCCTGGTCAAGATGTCACCCCCGCAGATGAGGGCAAGTCTCTTTCAGGTCTTGATTTGGCCCCTCTTATGCACCACAACTTAGGTAGGCAAGGCGGCCCTGAGTAGTTTTTACACGTCTGATCTTCTGATTAATCTTGCAGCACCTCCCTGCAGACCTTCTCGATTTGCTCAATTAAAGAGAGCACCTTGTCATCTATTGGAAGATGAAGTGGGAAAAGGAGGAGCTCGAGAAGGATTTGCTGGTGACCAAGGATGGCGAAGATGTTCAAACCTTGCGTAATCTGGCTTAATTCTTTTCTTGAGGGTTGCTGCATCTCCCTCGACCACGTCTGTAGGGAGTTAAAAGTTGAACGACCTACTCCGGATAGGTCTACTGCAGGCTATGTCTCTTGGATCAAAGAGGCAACCACTCAACTGGAAGGGGTTGGACAGCGCATCAATTCGGCTTTGAAGGGCGAGTGTCGCCGCGCGAGTCGATATGCGGGTGGCCATGTTCTCGCATGCATCCAAGATGCGTACCCTCGCCTGGATCTCCGAGTTCTTCATGACGGATTTTCTCGGAGCAGATTGTCCCATGCCCAGATCGAGGCTTCAGCGCAGCGACTCGCTCCCCTTGTAGAGGAGGTATTTAAGTCGATCAACTTCCAGTGGCCGAAGTGGTGACCTACTCTGTAATCATAAGAACATTAGCAGATGCAATGGTATAAGTATGTAAAGTAATGAAACACTACTCTATACTTGTTACTAGCATGTATTTAATATATCGGTATCCGTATTCATGTAATATTCGGAAGAATTCATAGAGATGACATGTTATCGTGCAACTCGCATCGAGTAGATGGTTATTCTCTAGCCCCCAGCGTTGTTTGCAGAGTACGGATATCTCTGGGAAAAAGGCTTGAAGAATATGTTGCGTAACTATATCCAATAGAAGCCCCTAGCCCTTTACTCATAAAGTGCTTGATAGGGATAGACATTATGTCTGCACCCCTTTCTTATTTATCCGAAAAAAGACTAAAAAAAATTCTAAAGTGCAGCTGGATAGGTCCAATCTATTCTTGAAATAGACAACTCGCACACACTCCCTTTCCAAAAAAAATCAATTAGTTCAAGCTGCGATTACCTAGCCCCCGGCTATGATGTTGGAAAACCCAATTTCCGGTTTCATAGCGTAGTTAATGTGCGTCTTGAACACTCTTACATAACCAATCTGACATGGTTTTTTGGTTCTATGTTGTCTGAGTTAGTCTTATCCGCTCTGGGCGTCCCCAGTCGAGGATCCCGTAGGATGCTTAGAGACCAACTTAGACCGCGCAAAAGGAATTTGCAAAAGTTATATGATAAATTTTACGGCCTCGAATCGGGCTTTATTGATATTTCCGTATATAACCATGTACAAATGAGAGAAAAAAGGTAGGTACATGATTTGCTCTCTTTTGTAGGTTATGTTAGTAGATCCTCCGTACTCGATCTCGATGACATCAGAGAGAGTAATTTGGGGTATCTTGGTTTCTGTGATGGCTGCTCGTAACGGCTGCTCTTCTCGAGTTTATCTCGAGTATTGTGTTCGGTCGCCTAGACAGAAGGCGATGTCTGGCTGTATCGAATCATCCCACTTGGAGGAAGTCCTCGTAGGGGAGCCTGTCGAGCCAGAGCTTTGATCATCGTGCTGTTCCTGCGAAGAGTCCTTTTGTAGGTGCAGTTTTGAAATTGTGTGCACATTAGCTGGACTTCTTTGTCGTACACTGTTACCTTGGTGCCCGCAAACGGTTGGTTTGTTCTCGAGGTATACAGGATTTTAGAGTCTGATTCTATATGTAGATGCTCTATTCATTGGTCGAGGGCATGCCTCAATCCAGCAAGAAGTCCTTCGTATTCCGCTGTGGCACTCGTAGCTGGGAAGCGTAGACGTGTTATCCGGTGATAGGTTATCCCCGTTGGGGATGGGAGTGCAAATGCACTACCGGCTTCCTATGTTGTGATGATACTCGCGAATCTTAAGGTCCATAGGTCTTCCTTGTCTTCGTTGTGTATGATATCTGTTTTGTTGTCGGAGAAGATTGCAAGGACTTGGGAATCAGCCATGTCGATCACAGGGATCATCTTTCGGATATCTGTCTGCTTGACCTTTCTACTCTTACATGGTCACATGCTCGTGGAGGGATGGGCGGGAGTCTGACCCGCCATATCGAGGCTACGCTTATCGCACTGTATGGCAAGCTTAGCATTGCCTTGGACTGTGATGGTCCCTTTCGGCCCCGGGAGCTTGAGTAGTTGGTATGCGTAGTGGGATGCTGCCATAAACTTGGCGAGCGCAGTTCTTCCCAAAATTGCGTTGTACGCTGTATCGAAGTCAGCAACATCAAAGGTGACTTGTTCTGTTCGGAAGTTGTTGGATTGTCCGAACGTTACTGCCAGCGTGATTTTGCCCAGTGGCTTAGATGATGACTCCGGTGTTATCCCATGGAAGGGCTGATCAGAGGGGCTCAACTCGCTTCTCGGGATCCCCATCGTGTCCAGAGTACCAGCGAATAGGAGGTTTATCGAGCTTCCTCCATCGACAAGGACACAGGCCACCTTGACGTTCCTAATTGTAGGCTCGACTACAATAGGGTATCTGCCAGGCATCACTGTTGATTCTGGGTGGTCAGCTTCAGTAAATTCGATCTTGTGTTCTGACCACTTCATCCTTGAGGTTCCCGCGCGCGTTATAGTACAGACTTCGCGTTCTGCCTTTTTGTACTCGCGTCGGGACGAGTACGTAGTTGACCCACCAAAGATGTGTGAAACATGGAGGTTCTGGTCGAGGAAGGCAGGCTCGTCGTCTTCTGTTGGCAAGCCGGCTTTGACAACTGGTACTCGCTTGTTATTGTTGTTGCCATTGTTGTCCGGACTTTGTTGTCGAGCTAGGGCCTTCTTGAAGACTCTGCAGTCTTCTAGGTTGTGAGAATTCGTCTTGTGGATCGGACACCATGGTCACTGAGGATTATCATCCTGTGGGTTGGCACGCTTTGAGGTTTCCACCCGATCTGTGGCCAGGACCTCGGTGGGTGCCTTATGCTTTCCGCTTTTGCGATTCCTGTCCTTACTCGACTTCGGGGCGTCCTTCCCAGTTAATTTTTTGTCCTCACCCTTAGTGCTCTTTCCATCTTTTCGTCGTAGCGCATCGTCAGCGCGTGTGTATCTGTCGACGATCTCGAACAGCTTCCGAGTACTTGAAATTTTCTTGGTGGCTAGCTCTTGAGTAGTGTATCGGTCCTGAACGCCGGTTTTAAAAGCTCGGATTACTGAGGAGTCACTGATCTCTGGGATTGTATTGTGACATTCATTGAATCGTCGTACGAAATCCCTTAGTGATTCTCCTGTGTTTTGGAGGTCGTCTTCAACGGCATGTCGTTTATAGGTACCCTGAAAGTTGGCCATGAACTGGTACCGCAAGTCTTCCTAGGACTTAATTGATCGCGGTGGTAGGTGAACCAACCATGATCTCGCCGACCCTTTAAGCGCCGCCAGCGCATAATCGTCGGCTCCGGCGGCGTAAAGAACAGTGGAGTAGACGTGTAGGAATTCCTCTGGATCGGTACTCCCGTCATACTTTTCAATTGATCCTGGTCTGAACTTCTTTGGCCACCGCACTTCTTGCAGTGCTGGTATAAAGGCCCTGCAACCCTGCAACCGCCGCCGGGGATGAACGGGGACCGGTCGACATGTCTACGACCACGCGGAGAGTGGCGTGACTCGGAAGATGAGGGGGATGACGATGGGTCGCGGGCGGGGAGATCGGGAGTGACGCCCACGTGAACTGTTCCGTCGCGAATGCAGTGAGTTGAATTCCCGCTCTCGGTCGCCTTCCCTTCGGTCATTTCGTCTGCTATGAGACAGATTCTGCGATCACCATCGGCCTCTCTTCTACGCTTGCCTCGGTCTCGATCTTCTCTGCGAGCGTCGTCATCCTGTTGTCATTCACCCGTGTATCATCGGGGAGGAGAGGTATAGTGACGGCGTCTTTTGTGATCTCGGCGCTGTTTGTCGGTGCGATCGCGATCTACGGGGGGGTGTTTGTTCTCGATTAACCTGTCCTCGGGGATGACGGTGCTCGTCGTCGACGGGCTCTTCATCGTCGACTTCATTGTTTGCGTTAGCATCCTGATTAGGTGCTCCCGCCGGCGGCGTTGGTTGTCCTGCTTCATTTATGTTTGGGGCCCCATTGGCTGCCGTTGCTCGTGCCGCTGCGTCGCCGACCGTCGCTGTAGCTCTCCTTGCGGCGTCCGAAAGGGAGGGCTGTTCGGATTGCTCGGCTTCCGTGAGTGCCAAATCAAGGTTTCTAGCCGCTTCTCGTAGTCGGTTGGTCCACGATGCTATCTTGGCACCGGCTGCAGCCTCGGTGGGAGCTTCATCGAGTATCTGCTGCATCATTGCTAGTCGTTGTGCAGGAGTCATTGAGGCGGAGGCCGAAACGTCGTCTCCGTCTACGGCATAGACGGCCCGAGAGCTGTCGGATTCGGACGCCGAGTAACCGTCTTGATCGTCTTGGGTGGTGGAGTCTTCTAGGTCGAAGATGATGGCTCCAACGAAGCGATCAAGGGTAGATCTTTCTTTGTCGCCCTGACGAGTACGCCTAGTCATTTGTGGTGGGACCGAGTAGTCCATGGCCTTTAAGTATACTCGGCAATCCAGGATGCTATGCGTTCGGCTATTGTGGATAGGACACCAACGAGCGAAGATTCGAGCTCCTTCTTGTTGTCCGTTTTGGTTCACATAAGCCTTGATGCGTTGAACTGTTTTGCAGTCTTCGAGAGAGTGCTCTGGGTCCTGTGGATGCGCACCATGTGTTGACCTTGATGCGAATTTTTCCCGAAGACGCCAGATATCGGAAAGTAGTATCGTTGGGTTGTCCGCTGGCAGCCGTCGTAGTCGGGGCCTCGTCCTCCGCTAGTGCGGGTGGGCCTGCCGTCCTCTTGGTTGCCTCTTCCTTAGCTGCGACTTCCGTTTGCTTCACGAACGCCGACGGGCCGGGTGTGGCTGAAATGGTGGTGCAGACTGGGAAAGCGATTGATCCCACCTGGGTCCACACCAATGTCGTTGGTGCGGGTGGTGCAGGGACGCGCCCAATGTTGTAGTCGATGTAGCCAGAGAGCATGTCGATAGGTCCTTGAATGCCAAGACCCCCTACCTGGCGCGCCACTATCAACGGCCGGTATCCGTAGACGGGGTATGTATAAGACGGGGGAACGTTGGCGTAAGGACTATAGTAATACGACATGATTCTACTCTAAGGCAATGAATTTTTATACTGGTTCAGGCCCTCAGAAGGTACTACCTTACTCCATTTTATGTGGGATTGCTAAGGGGGGATTCCCAAGTATCAAGTACAATATGTAGAAAGCTGGATGTCGACGAGATCGTACTCGAGTGACTTGAAACACAATCTCAGCGACTTTGGTGGCTAATACTATGGAAACGGCTTCGGCTTCTTTTGTGACTTGATCTCTCTCCCCCGTACCCATGGGGTAGCAACCCTTTTATACCGTGGGTTCCCTGTAGCCCCTGAACGGGACTCCGACTTGGAATCCCTCACGATGGGGAGACCCCCTGTTCCATACGGTCAGGATTCCATCTTGTTTCATTAATTGCACCGTCCGGCTTCCGTACTGCTCTGTATCTTCCACGTAGTCTGTTCTTCTTTCCTTATTCATGAAGGTATACCTTTCTGGTATACTACACTTTTCCGGGTAACGAGGGTATACCTAATCGGTTACCCTGACACCATCCCAATCTCTGTATATCTCCCACCTTGTCCAACTCCCCCTCCTTTTCACCTTCCAATTTGTTCCACATACACATTGGAAAAAATTTATTCGGTGTTGGATTTGAGAATCGTTTGAAAAACAGAATCTGCGCAATGAGGATTCCATTATTTTTATATATATTAAAAATTTGAATGAAATTTTTACATTTAGGTCCCTGTAATTTTGATATTTATCATTGAGTCCATGTAACCTTGCATTTTGTCCTTGGTCAGTATTGGTGAGAAAAAAATTCTAAAAAATAAAAAAGTAGAAAATGCAGAAAGGTGCTTAAAAAATAGAAAAGCCACACAAAAAAGAGAACAAAAAAATGAAAATGGAGAAAAAAAGGGTGAAATTCATTTATGTTTGGTTGTTGGTATTGTATTTCTATCATGACCCAGAAAATTGTTAATTAAATAAATTATTTGTTTAATGTGGCAAAACCAGGAGCCGTCAGCAACGCCTGATCTCCCTCTACGTGGCATCTTTCTTCGCACAAATGGAAAAAACGGAACCGCCTCGTCCTCTTATTTGATTCCCCTATAAAGTTTCACCTCACTTCGCCTTTAATTCGCCAGATTAATTCCGCTCTTCAAGTCCGGCCACCAGCACCGATCTCCCTCCCCGGAGGCCGATTTTTCAAATTGATAAAGGGTAATTGATCTTCAATCAATCATATTCAATCCCCTACTAAAAATCACCATCAAATCGTGCTCTAAATCTCCAGATTTTATCACTTCTTTCTCTTTACTCCGGCGAGCAACCCGGCCACCATTTCCACTCCTCCCTCGGCCTCTGGCCCTATAAAAACCCTTCCTGAGTTTCCCCTCGCCCCTCTCTTGCTCGTCCACACATCAAGACGGCCTTTCTCCCTCTCTACGAAATTCGCGACGGCGCTCCTCTTGCCGCCACGCTGGAGCGACTCTAGCAACTTCTCCCACGTTGCCAGTGCATCGCCAAGCCACACTACAATGACCAATGGCTTCGTCTCGGCCTCCTCTTCCTTGGCATACCCTTCGTCGACCCCCCGAAGACCACCGGAGCCACGTCGTCACCGTCAACAGCCACCGCATTCGTCTTCCTCGTCGCTCGTCCACCTCTTCGCCCACCGCCACCACCGTCGAGAACGCAAGGAGGAGACGAGTCTCGTGCACCACCTCGTAGCCATCGCTCATCGCCGGAACGTTGCAACTCCGTCGACCTCGCCAGAGACGGACCTAGCTCCAAAATTTACTAGGGTCCTCTTATGGAACTTGTTAATAAATCAAAATCTTTTTAGCTTAATTATACATTAATATTGCACTGAAGATTAAATTTGAGTGGTGTCCTAGGACCCCACTCACTATACTCTAAATCCGGCGCCTCTCCGTCGCCGTTCATCATCGTATTTGTCGCGGTAAGGTTCCCCACGATCCGCTATACCTTCGGTCCCCTTGGCCACCACCGCTACGTCGTCGTTCACCACCGGCGACACATACAGTAGTAGTTGATAGGACATGTATTTTTGAATAAGACGAATGGTACGAATAAAATCAAAACATTTTACATTATAAAACGGAGGCAGTAGCTCATAGGATGTGTATATTATTGTATATATTGTTTGTTTGCTACTCCCTTCCGTTTGGTAATGTAAGTCGTTTTGACTTTTTGCTTGCAATTTTTTCTTATTAAAAAAATTTATGTAATATCATTTAATTAATTTGTGACTTATTTTATCATCAAAATAACTTTAAGTATGACTTATTATTTTTCATATTTGTATAAAAATTTTGAATAAGACGAATAGTCAAACGTTATAAGTAAAAAGTCAAAACGACATATTATGAAACAAAGGTTACGCAAGGAGAATGACCTCGACATACTCATCTCCGTCAAGACATAAGGACTGAAAAACATGATGCAAATGAGGTATGCGATGATGTTTTTGATAAACTCAAGTCTGTATTACTCCCTCCGTTTCAGTTTATTTGTCGTTGTAGCATTCTCAGAACAGAATATGAAGTTATAAACAAGCTCATTCATTTATTCAAGCTGACATTAATCCTTCTGTTAACCCCTTTCAGAGACAGAGGATTGTGTATAAGAGTCTAGAATATGATGTAGAAATAATTAAAGAGACATGTCATGCAATCCAGAGTCTACGAACAGTTTAATGTTTCGCACGTACATAAGATTAATTATGAATCTACAAGCCGCTGCTCTGTCCATCTTCTCCGCATCGGAGCACGGGACGAACCCGTCTCTTCACGAGATGATGGGCAGCTGCGTCTTTGCTTCGGCAGGATGTTTTTTTGAAAAAATGACAATGAAGAGACAGAGGATTGTGTATAAGCCGCTGCTCCCAATGCTTGGCATCCGGGGTGCATTATTTTGCATGGGTTACCGAGCAGTACACTCCATGCTTTCTTTTCGCTTTTGCTCAGCATGCAAAGGCCAGTAGGTTGTAATGGTGTTGATTAGATGGTGCACTAATGAGGGGTAGACATGGAAGATTTTAGCCAAAAGTGCACTGAAATGTGAGAAGGACAGGTAATTTGACATAAATTTTGAACGTAAATTGAAACGGAGTGATTACCTTGTTTCAAAGGAAATTATGATCCTCATGTATACGTTAAGTAGGAATTAGCAGTTGATGAATTTGCAAAGCATTCGGAGAAAGAAAAGGTTTTGTCTGCCTAATTAAAAGTGTATCATATGAATGGAAACATCTATGTAGACATGATAAAATACCTAAATCTTGAAAAGACCTAAAACGTCACTTAAGAGATGTTTATGTTCCTACCTATTATGCTGACATTCTGTTTAATACAATGTTTGAAACAAGATAGCAAAACCATTATTTGATAGGAGTTATTGCATAACTGACTCTATATTGAGGTCTAACTGCAGATTTGATCCTACTTTTTCGACTTTGTATTTTTTTACCCTGCTTTTTAAATTTGTAGGTTATAACTGACCCTATTCCGTTAAGTGAAGTTGATGGCATTAAATAAGACATAAATGGACGTTTATACTGTTGCGCATATTTGACCCTACTTTTCAAAAACTTTTTGTATATTTGGCCAAATTTTGCACTTGTATATCTACAACAAATATTTGTAATATTTAACATATGTTCAACTGGTTCAAGACACAATATTTGACTAAAATTTGTCAAATTTAAATAAAATTCGACATAATTTAATATATATGTATTACATTTGACTTAAAAAATTGAAACTGTTGTAATATTAACAAATCTGCACACATTGCAAATCCTGCACTAGCGCACAGCCAATGCGTCAATGCCGCCACGCGTCGCTGAAGCCCCCTGGCCGGTGCCCGAGCCGCCACGAGCTAGAGCGCTGTCGGCCGCCGCCTTGCCGTGCGCCGCGCTGGTTTCCGTCGCACCGCGCTGGCTCGACTCCTTGCCACCGCCGCTGCATGCGCTGGGGTCGCTGCCCCCTCTGGCCCGTCACGCACGCCGCCCCCTTGCACCCTGCGCGCCCGCCTTCGCCAACTGCACCCCCGTTGGAAGACGAAGATAAGGTTAGGGGCATTTTTATCCTTTTATTTTGCCCAATTTATTTTTCTAATTTTGTGGACCATCTCTCACGGATCTATAACAGCAGGGTCAAACGGTCTATTCAATTTTGTAAAACGGAGTCAATTATGCAAAGTGTAAAAAATAGGGTCAAATATACAGTTTGCCCGCAAAATGAGGCCAGTTATGCAATTGTCCCTATTTGATATTACGATGAGTTGCTTGCTTGTTTATTGTATTATGGATTAGATAAATGTGAAGAAGCTACAGAAATAAGGTTTTTACATTGGCTTAATAAAAAAAATTCAAGACATACTTGCTCATGAAACATATGATTCTCTGTTCCATCTATTACAAATTGCTTGCAAAGCTGAACGTCAAATTAAGGACAGAGAGCAACAAGCTATGGTTGTGCCACATAATACTAACATTTTCAACGAGATGCTACTTCCATCGCTCAAGCAGGAATAAGAGAAGATTGATGTACATACATTATCTGAAGATGGCATGAAAGGTAAGTGCTAAAACTACTCAAGTGGGTGCTTTTAATGAATTACATGTATCCACTACCCGGTAAAGTTGAGCATTTCAAACATATTCATAACAGTACATAAAAGTTGTAATTAAAAAGCATAAGCTACAGCAATTCCCTGTTTTTCTCAACATGACCTTAAAATGCTCATTGTCATCTGGGTTTAGATCCCAGCATGTCAGCCCTACATTGAATAATGGATATTCTAATCTACAACAGAGCCTGCCCCAGCTTCCCGATAGTCAATAGAAACAAATCAAGACAATTGCTCACAGAACAAACCTATATGCAAAAAATATGTATATTTGATGTCTTAATTTCCTTACAGATAACAATAGGAAATGTATGGCATTACAAATTTGCTCGTTGCAAGGAGTTATAAAATGATGAAGCCAGAAGACTTCACGATATTACTTAGTCAGAGAAAGTTAAGTGTCTTGAGACGTGGATACCACATCATGTAGCCTTCATCAGAAACTAGCTAGATTCAACAATCCTGAACCATCTGGATCCCACCGTGGCACCATGAAAGCATAAATAGGACGTAACTGCAAACCAAGCAATCCCTAGTGAGAATGCATTATCAAGACCATCGAAGCATTGAATACTTCAAATAAAGTACACAAGATATGTTGTCGTGCAGAATATCAATGGCATGTGCTTATGAAACTGACCTTACAAACTATACATGTTTTCAGGCTTGGATGATGTATAGATCTTGCCTTAATATGTAGTAGCATCCCATGGAACTTCCTGGTTCCATGATAAACTGCTCCCGGAACTGACCTACCCGCTTGCTTGGAATGTCAATAGAGAGTTCCTCCAAGCTGGGCATCCCTTCAGCTTGCAACCCTTCACCACATATTAGAAATTGGTTTCCCACAATGAATGATCCAGACACACGGATAGCGATCCCAGTTGCTCCGTGTGCACGACAATGTAGCTTCTCAACAACATGAACAATTTTCTCTCGAGGCCGATCACCTTTTAACTTCTTTCTTATATTTGATAAGGTATCAAATATGTCACATTGGCCAACATACACATTCCCTGAGAAACTGAAATAAGAGAATAGATGATAACAAATATCATGTCAATTAAAGTAGCAGAAAAAAACTGGATCCTATCCCACAGAAAGTATCTAAATCATAAAAGCAGAATACATGTCTGTGGATAAAGGTGGAGAAACTGATACTCTTGCAATAAAAACCAGTTATGACTCCTTACAATCTAAAAGTAAACAGGAAAGCATGGTATGCAAACTATGACTGACAAACACCTAGTTCTGTCAAATTTTGCAGCAACAGAAGCCACTGTTAGTACCGCTTGCCACGTTATGCGGTCAGGAAAACACAACCACAATATTGCTTGCAAAAATGGAAGAAAAATCTTAGCTAGTCAACTTTGTTTGGCTTTTAAGAAACTGGGTCCAAACTAGGCATATACCAAAATAAGATTAGACAAGGGTTGAGTCTGGTATATGGCCCTAAAAATCACTGGCCACATACTGATGGCCTAGCAGTTTCTAGATAGGAAATTGGTTTCAGAAACACAACTGATCTTATGGGCCTATATACAGGTTTGTTATTATACAGCTAACCCTCCTAAAAAGCAAAAAGATGCTACACAGCATTACTGTAGATATCTTTTATAATCCAAGGTACCTGAAAGTTGATTCCTCCATGTAGAATGTCTTCATGTAATGCCAAATCCCATCAGTGCCATTAAATAGGAGGTAGTAATGTACGGCAAGCATCTGGGATTAAGAAAAAACAAGTTAAAATTTTCTGCTATTGCATCCTAATGTTTGGTCGTTGTGTGTGCGTGTGCTTGTTGTTGGTTGTGGCCTGTTTGGCAACCACAGGGAGGGGGATTGGGAGTTTTGCCTTTATTCCCAACTACCCTAATTCCCACATGTTTCCATGGTAATAAAATGATGAGAGTAAATACTCTAAGATTCAACTCAATATGTTAAAAAAAAAAACTCAGTAGGGGCTGGAGATGGACTGATCTCTAAAATCAAATTCAATATAGAAATTGGAATAGATTCTATTCTATTAGAAAAATAGATTTGCGAATTAGAGAAAAAAAGAAAGTTCAAAAAAATCTATCTAACTTTATGAAGTTCTAGTATTTTTTTTTTCTAAGTAGAACTTCCAATTTTGGACTAGTTAATAGCTAAGATTAATCTTGCAAAATCTAGTTTTCCAGCAAAAATACCGTCGATAATATGAGAATTGATGAAAAGCGTTGGTTAGTAATATGAAGAAATGCTCATATTAGATGCAATAAGGATTTGGAGGTTATAACGAGTTCTTTGCTATGTGAGGTGAAGGAATTCCCTTGTTCTTACCTAGGGTTCCCGTTGAAAGTCAAACAGCCAATTAAAACGGACTTCCCAGCCCTCATTGACAAGGTAGCGTATTATCTTCCAATGTGGAAGCCCTCACTTAAGAAAAGCTCTGGTCGCCTGGTCAGGGCAGGAAAAGACCTATGGAGGTAATTGTTTGGTCTTCTAGGAGGACATTCCCGATCAAAACCCGTTGGAAGATATCTAACTCGGGTGTATTCTGCCAAGTCTGCTTATGAAGCCTTCTTCGTCGGAACTGTGAGGTTTGCTCCATGGAGAAGAATTTGGAAAATAGGGCCCCTCTGAAATGCATTTTTTTTGTGTGGCTAGCCGTCTATATCCGTTATTGGACAGCGGACCAACTTGCAAAGCATGGGTTACCTCACCCATCTACGTGCCCTCTTTGTGACCAAGCCCAAGAAACGATAAATCATATTTTGGTCACTTGCAAGCCGGCAAGTTTGGTCTGTGATTCTTCAAAGTTTGTCACCATCTCAAGATACTTCTAGCTTCATGTGGTGGTCAAGGGCAGTGAGAGGGTTGTCGAAAAAAAGAGAAGGGGCTCATTTAATTACTTAATTATATTTGTCGCTTGGGAGATTTGGGGAATAGTTGTGTTTTCAATGGGGCTACCCATTGTGTGGCCAATGTTCCTCATGCTGTGACTGTTGTGGCCGCGGTTTGGTGTTTGGCGGGAGCTTCCAAGCATCAAGAATTATTGACTATGGCAATAGTTATAGCACCTTAGGATGGTCGTGGGGTGAATATGGTTGGTTTGTGGTGTGCGTTCGCAAGACTTTCATGGGTGGGTGTTGGGGATGGGTATTCATACACCCTCCACTTTTTCTCTCTTTTAATGAAATGATACGCAGGTCTCATGCATGTTCAAAGAAGAAAAGAACTGATGAAAAAGGGAAACAACAGCAGTCCCCAGGACTAGAAGTGGAGACTGTGTACTACAGATTTCAGAGGGCTACCACTAGATCACATGTGGTAACTTTACTTGAGGGATGTACAATTTGTACCTGCAATACAAATATTTTTTTCCAGGCAGTAAAAAGTGAAATCTTTCAGATGGTGCACATTTCTCAGCCCCCTCTGAGGTAAAGGGATATTGCAAGATTGCAATTAGAAACTGAATCATGGAGTTACCACTCAAACTACCCATCTCAATCCCACCTTCAACGTCTAAATATCCATTCCTCTAGAAAATTAACCCCAATCAAACAGCCCATTAGGACACTACATTAGCAGGCGTGTGTCCATATTTAGCAGTAGTAGCATGCATATTAATTGATTACATTCATATTAGTGGTTAGTTCCAATCCAGTTAGGGGTGTAATGCCTGTTTATATGACTGTCATCTTAGTATTCATTAAGCAATAAATAAACAATATTATGTCTAAAAGGATTTCAGTGCAGATTATGATGATGGCTAGCCACACAACTAGACCACCAGTTGGAGTCACGATGGCAAAAGGTAGGGTAGCTGGGGACAAATAGAGAAATCAGAAGGGTTCGGGAAAGCACAATAGAAGGAATGGATTTATTTCATGCCTGCTCGAATATAGCATCGCTGAGACTAAGATTATACTCAAACTAGGAAACACCCAAGTACATGGATCCAACTTTCTATTCATGGGCTCTTTCCTAGCTCTTGCTCCTCTCCTTCATACCTGTACCTTGGACTGCTCCTTGCCTATTTCACATCTGGAATCTATCCTAATCCTCCCATTGAACCTTGTGAACCATGAACTCTTGCTTCTATTCTGCTCATGGGATTCTCACGCAATAACAAACAGAAGCTCTCTAGCATCTCGGCTTCTTTGCTGCCATCCTCATAGCCTCATTCAGGTGGCATGACAAGAACGAGTGCGCTCAACTCAGTCCTTGGAACCTTGCCAACCATGTCCATAGAACAAACATCATTGAACGATGGACCTAACATAGTACTACCTCTGTTGGAGATCGTTAGGCTTATAATCTCCAGGTTATTACACAAATGAAACCAGTTGTTTGTACCAAAGTAGTGTTTAAGGTTGCTCTACTCTAACTGTATGCATGTGTTACCGCATCACTTCCACAAATCCAATTGAATGCATGCATTAATCCTACAGGCAATTAGGAGTCTCTTCAAGTGCATCCAGGGCACTAATCGTACATGCAGCTGAACACGGAAGGTCCAACTAACAGCCCAGGGGGAAGCAGCAGTATGCTTGCTTGCAAGTTAGGCTAAATTCCTTAAGGTAGATCAGACAAGATCCTCAAAATCTCTTTAGTTAGAAATTGATAAGCAGCTTCATAAAATAAAATATCTTTAATAGAAGGATCTTGCAATTTTCTGAGTTAGTCAGCCACTTTTGATGATCAAAACCACTGTAGCTTGCTACAAGTCTACAAGCTTTTACATTGGAATTATCAACTCCACTACTAGAATTCAAAAGTAATTATCTTCAGGTTGACTTGTGTTATACTCCCTCCGACCTTTTATAGATGACGCTGGTTAGTTCATTTTTGAACTAACCAGCGTCAAACATTAATATACGGAGGGAGTAGATGGTTAAGACTTGTTGATTAGGTAGCTACAAGTAACAACAGATATATCAAGCTAGATAAAGGTTTGGTTTCTTCAAACTGTCATGGGGTCATGTGCACACAAAATTATCATGTGCTGTTAAAATGTAGGGGAAAAAGAACTGATATGTGCTACAACTGACCTCTGCTATTTGCTTTAATCTTTCTGTTGGATCCACAACACTTTTGACATAAGCTACCAAGTCCACATCAGTGTTCACATACTTTTTGATGAATGGGTGTGACAAAAGCTGCAAGATGTTGAATATCCTAGTCAGCAGAAGGAAAATAAAAGTGTATCACAATCCACAAAATTGTTTTATTGTGCATGATTTATTGACATTTGGCAGTTAACACTGTAATTAGATCAAGCCATCAATAATCATGATTTATACAATGCTTATAAGTTATAACAACAATACACTTGAAAGAACCATGATACATCATCACAAATTATATGCCTTTAGTTCCTAATGTTCACACCTCAAATTGCTTGAAAATCAGCTAATACATTACACAGCAGCATCTCTTTACCTGCTCACATGAAGGCCTTGCATCAGCGTCTTTCTGCAAGCAATCATTGATGAACGAACAAAACTCGGATGAATAAGCATCTTTTGGCGGTGTTGGTGATGGATCATCCAGAATCTGAAATTCAAAATTTGCAACAAAATGTTTATACTCCATCCAGTCATAATATGTTAAATAACTTGGTTTCCAGTGCCATGTGATACAAGTATATAAATTATTCTCGCAAAAAAAGATATAAATTATTGACTGTAAACATGTAAAAAGTTATTATGTCAATACTCCATCCGGTCATAATATTTTTTTGCTTATAACAATGATTCAGTCACATTACATATGTAATTTTGTAAAATCTAATAAGTTCATGATTTTATGATAATACTTTTCAAGGCAAATCAACATCATAAGATATGATATTGCATAGTAAAAAGTAAGAACAATATTATAGACAATAAATCAAACAGACTGGCTGAAACTATATTACCTGCAGCATGAGATTGGCTGGGCCTTCGTTTACATTATATGGAAATTTACCAGTAGCACACTCCAGTACTGCTAGCCCAAGGCTCCAAATATCAGCAGCATAAGAGTAGTTCTCGTTACGAATTCTCTCAGGTGACATATATGTAACTGTACCTACAAAGGTAGCACACTGGAACATATTTATTTAGCAGAAAATATATTGCTGATTCAATCTAAATGATTTGATTTCATTGAAGTACTATTCTATAAGAACTAACTGGCATAATATATGCAAAAAAAATTAGGATTTAAAATTTGAAATGATATCAGCAGTAATGAAAAATACTTGCATGTTTAAATTTCCAGGGAATTTTTTGTAAATATATGATTGGAAAAAGGAATGAAGAAACATGTGCATTGGACTCAATGTCCTAATAACAAGATGGAGAATATGAAACATGTGCACTGGAAACTATGTCAATGTCCTAAATAACAAGTAAAAAAATTCAATTCATTGAAGGCCTTTTTATTTTTTTTACTGTCGATTATATTTTAATATATTTAGCAGCAGGAACCTCCCCTAATTTTTCCCTTCAAATAATCAAATTGACATTACAGAAACACAAAAGAAAAAAAATTGTGAGGATTGTATCCAAGAAGTAGCATACCATGGCCATTGTATTGTCCAAACCAGCACTTACTCCAAAATCTGTTATCTTGGCCTCACCCTTCAGATTTACCAGTAAATTCGCTGGCTTTATATCTCTATGCACTAGATGTCTTACTTCATGCAAGTAGCGCAAACCCTGTAGAATTGCACATCAGAACAATATAGTTTAAAAGGTTGATCAACCTGCCTGAGTTATAATAACACTAACGTAGAAATGAAGGGTAGACGTGAAAGATCCATACAAGCAATACTTTCTGCAGCATATGTGCAAGAACTGGTTCTGGTATTGATTTCTTAATCTTTATAACATCAGCTAAGGACCCACCATCCATGTATTCAAGGGCAATGCTTATTTGTCCAGAATCAGGCATGTAGAATGCACCCTGGAACTCAACTAAACCAATATAACAACATGCTTCACATAGTGTTCTCATCTCATTCAGAATTTGCTGTCTTTTCTCCTGAAGAGGCATCAAGAAACATAGGAAGCGTGGTGACTCAGATTATAGATTGCAACAAAACAAACAAATTGTACGAATCAAATAAGTATATCAATACAGAATCCAAGATTACTGCATGCAATACCAAATGAGTTTCACATCATGAGCAGATAAATATGAATTAATCCCTCTGATTCACAACATTTGCCAATACGCATACTTATGGTCCGTTTGGTACAGCTCCTACTCCGAAGGTGGAGTGGAGCTGAGGAGCTGGAGAAACATAGCTCCACTTTCCTAGTGTAATTTTTAGGAGCAGAGCTGCAGCTCCACTTTATTTTTTATTGGATCTCTGAAGTGTTTGGTACAACTCCAGCTCTACATAACAAAGATCTCGAAGTTGGAGCTGTACCAAACGGGGCCTTAAGTGAGACAAAGTTTTAGGTGATTTTCATTTGAATTGGATTGTATTTGCTACAATTAGATAAATGTTCTAAAAATCAAAACCATCATCTGATTACGTAAAATATGCTGTCATCTAGGGATATATTTACCAGACAGGATAAAAAATAGAAAAAAAAAAGAGAGCATATGTATTCTTTTATAGTTCCAATTTTATGCTGCAAATAAAAATGAATCATCTACTCTACTGTCACTCAAAATATGCCAAAAATTCAGAGTCCATCTGCAAGTGTCAGTTTAGATTGGATGTACTCAGCTACAACATCTCTCACCTCAGCTAGCCTCAAATATTAGGTTTAGCAAGGACATTTAGTTATAAAGAAGGTTTACAATGGAAAATATGTACTATGGAAAGAACAGGATACTCCATCAGGCACATACATAATATGGATGGATATAGTTTGGTTTGCGCCATTTGGTATTGTTTATGTCAAAATATAAATGAAGTATATTGGTCAGAAGGAATCAGGTTTAGATTTTGCATGTCGTACATTTTTTTAAGTAGGGCCAAGATAAATCTAAAAACAGACATAGTGATGCTAAAAAAATAGTAATCTTGACATTCAAAGTAGCACCCCAAGATGAATCTAGAAATGGATAAGATGATACTAACTGCTGAGTAAACAAGCTCTAGTTAAAGCATTAATACCTCAACTACAGTGAACATTTATGAGTCTAGTTTCCGAGTCTTCTATGTGCAAATTTGCTCTAATTAAGTACTTTAAACTAGATACTGGGGAAAAACCTTTTGATTCACAAAGAAATTGTTATAAAACAGCACAACAGCATAATCTGCCTTTTAGACAATAGAGGAACAGAGATATGAACCTTCTCAAATATATTTATCTTCTTCAAGGCCAAAATTCGATGAACTGGTATAAAAACAGCTCTCTGCACAACACTGCTTGCACCATTACCAATGGGACCAAATATGTGCATATCGTGAGAGGCGCATCGGTATGCCTTCTCACCAGAATCTGACTCCTCTGGCCCAGTGCTTCGTTTATGAAAGCCGTGCTCATTGATGTTATACTCACCCAATGATCTACTCAACAAATTCACAGTTCCACCATCAGAAACCTTCACAAACAGTATAGAAATAAAATTATTATGAAAACAAATAAGAAAATAAGGAAAAAAACATATAATTTAGAACAAAATGCTCATTGGGCATTACCCAAGTCAAGCATCTTTAATGTTTCCTATTTTAATATTCTCGTTTGAACTTGCAGCAGCGGCTTTTCTGTGCAAACAAGGATAAAATTTAAATGAACTTAATATAGTTTGTTCATGAAGGAGAGAAGAAATTGTAGGTTTGAATGCTGTGAAAGGACAGAGCTAGTTTAGGAACAAGATAAGGATCATAGAAAAGAAACACGAAGCAATAAAACTATCACAACAGAAACCAAATGTTACAATTTACAGAAAACACAAAAAGGGTCAATGCTCATGTGGTACCATGTGTTCTGAACAGGCCATTAAATTGAATAATATTGGCAGAGCTTTTGTCATGTGGGGAGAGCCAGCATCAGCACTCCCAGCTGCCTTGACAAGTACTGGTGCCACCGACAGTCAAGAAGGCAAAAGTCCAGATATAACCTCAGATAATTACTGTATACGTAAGTATGTGTGTGACACTTGCAGTTATGTTTTTAGTATCGCTTGTGTCATTGCTCAATTAAACATCCAGGATGATATGGAAGAAATAAATATCAAATCTGGAAAATACAATTGTGTATAACATTGTCCTAACAGTCTAATTATCTTTCATACTTGCATGCAACTCTGTAAACAATGGTGGTGCCTAAGCCATATGGTTCCCTACCTTAAGTTTGTGAACACTCAACAGCATCTTTGTAGGTGTCTTTCATGTCTTTAAGAAAAATTGTAATGCCATTCTTATTCGTCAAAATCAAGAACTCACTAGCGCACAAACTATTTTAAATCAAAAGTGACAGGTTTCCAAGTTCATTATATGGTTGGCAAAATATTGAAGTTCGCCATGAGTCCATGATCAAGCGTAACGCATAACTCGTTCCACATCCAAAGACAAATTCGATATGAAATATTGAGAAAAGAAGAGCAGCTATAGTATGCGCAGAACTGGGTAATATCATCTGTAGCAATACTGATATTCTAATAGCTAATTATAATTCACGTGCTTTAACACAGATTGAGACAAATATAATTGAAAATATTGTTTATGGAATAAAAGAAAAGCTATACCGCTCAGTGTAGAAGGTATGTGAAAAACTCACATAACACAGATTTCAGTGGGGTAACTGGTGTTTTTAACAAGACAGAAACATCTGGCTGAGAAAAGGCTCAGAAAACAAAGCTCAAGGGCTAAGAGTACTCTATGCAGTGGTTAAACTTGTGCAGCCACTTCCAAAAGTCTGAAAGGTAATTGATCCCCCACACAATTATGATTTATGAGATTACGTCCACACTCCAATTCCATTATTATCACTTTGTGATAGACGGTCACTAGGCAAAGTGAGCATAGATGGTGTGTCTAGAAAACAAAATTGCTACCATCGAAGCTCAAAAACGAAATGGAGTTCGTCCCATTGCCGCACCATCCCCAATTCCAGCTACCACACACGCAGAGGAATGGCAGGGGCGCGGGGTGCTTACCACGTAGGAGTCGCAGGTGTCCTCCGGGAGGGGGACCCTGGTACTGACGCCGCCCTTGTCCTGGTCGTCGAACAGCAGGGGTTGCAGCTTCTTCTTCAGCTCCTCGAGCCCAGCCATCGAGTGGAGGCGCGGCCGCGGCCGATCGGTCGGGCTCGCCCACCGGGCACCGCGGCCCAGCCGGATCCGAGGAAGAGGGGAGTGGGGGGCACGAGGAGCGAGTGGAGATAGGGCGGACCTGCCGCTCCGGCGACGGCACGGCGAGCGGCGGCGGCGGAGGAGGAGGAGGGTTGGGAAGTTGGGGGATCAGGGCGCGGGGGGCTTTGGCTTTGGTTTGGCTTGGGCGCTTGGCAGCTTCCTCTGCTCGATCCAGGTGGACGCCTGGTGCGCATCAGAAGAGATCTCTATCAGCGCCTCAGCGGCCGCACCTCGAAATATTTTGAAACCGAGCCCCCCCTTGACATGGAGGGTGGCCAAATTGGGCTCCTACACTGCCAAAATGCCAGGTCCCAAAGGACAAAGGAGAGATGAACTAATAAGACATTGTTTGTTTATAATCTAGATTATTAATTCAAATTACTATGAGCTAGATTGTTATAAGTTGAAAAAGAATAAGATGTGAACTGTTTGTTTCGTAGATTATTAGAAGCTAGATTATTATGTTTGCAAGTCTAAAGAAGGAGGGGTGGTATGGTGAGTAATTTTTCATCCAATAATCTGAAAAAAAAAACACACTTGGAGAAGATTATCAGATTATAGTAATCTAGACTACGGATTATAGTAAGCTATCACAATAATCTATTTGTTTGTTCATATTACTTCCAATAATTCAGATTACAATAATCTTAAGCGGAAATAAATAGGACCTAAATAAGAATTTTTTTCACTAAAACCTGTGAAATTAGTACAAATTTTATCAAAATCGAGGCTTGTTTCAAATATTTCAGTTTTAGCAGTTATACGTAGCAATTGTTGGATTTAGAAAACACTTATCATATATTCAAGATCATTGTGGTATTGATTGGAGAACTATAGATGTAGGTACTAGATGTATAGATGGACAGCATCTCTAGTGTCTAGTGTAGCAAAAGGTCTATAAGATAGACCTTGCAGTGGTTACTATGAAGAAGTATAATTTGTTTGATGGTGCAATTAAGTCACAAACATTGTCGTCTTCACTATTTAACTAAGTTATCTCACACTCTAACATGTAGTAATGGGCATGTCGGGGAATCCGGGAGCGATTCCCTTCGGCGGGAGGGTCCAAAAGACGTCCCTTGGTTTGTTCGGCCCAAGGACCGGTGGTCGAAGCCTCTCCAGGGGTTCGGGCGGAAGCGGATGGAAGCGAGGAATGTGGTGACGGGGTTCGGGCTGTAAGGAAAGCAACACACAGGACGATGAGGGGGTTCGGGCTGCGAA
>CM002484.1:10292682-10307267 GCA_000325765.3 Leersia perrieri
TCTTTTCCGCCTTGTTACCAATGATTCCCCCCGGCCAAGAGGCCACGTGGCATCACTGGTCTTGGGGTTTCTCCAGTTTTCATTCGGGCCTCATTTAGACCTCAAGGCTAAGCACACTAGCTCAACACTAGGGCCTTAATGGGCCTTTATTCATGAAAGACTAATACCCCCTGGCCCATTACACCGACAGGGCATTATATTAGCTACTCCATCCGTGCGATGTATCTAGGACAACGAATATGCACAATAGTTCTGTCCAGCTTCATTGTCCTATAATCCCAACCACATTGGTTATATTCTTAGACAGAGAGAGTAGTAGTTATATAATATATTCGTTAGGCACAAATACACAAAACGTCTCTCTTCACTCATTTGAAAACTCTGACATGCAATGAGACACTACAACTAACATGCAATGAGACACCAGAACTAAGTTGACTGTAAATATGTTCCATGGCATCGAATGCATCCTCCTGTCATGTGCTCCCTTTGTAATATGAGTTTTTTTAGATGAGTTTTGATTTGTTCATGCTTTCGTTGTTAGTAAGCAGACACATAACAAATTGTATAACTTATTCTTAAATTTCATAACAATAGTGACTAGCTTGCACCCGTTACATAAGTTGGGGCATTTAGGATGTGGCCTACTTAATAGATAAAGTAGTAGCATTATTGTATGTCGATCAGTGACAACGTGAATATAAGAACAATATAACCTAGAGGATTGTTGTATCAGAACACAAGAATATGTAACACACAAAGAGGAATACGATTTATACAAGTACATGCCCCCAAAAAGGGTAATAGTTGGCTGAGACCTTTTCCTTGATCAACAATAAGGCTTGTAGTAGAATAGAGAGAGCTAAGGTAGAAGCTAATCCACCCTATATATCGACTAGGTGGTGTATGGTGTATGGCAAAATATGTATGTTGCTAGTTGACGATGCTTTGGTAGATTGCTTTGGTGGGGTTTCTAGTTGGCTTGGTGGATTAGTGTCTTCGTATTTTGTATTTATACTCTTAGGTAAGATCGTGTCCAAGTTGGAATTAGTTGTTCCGAGAAGGTAAGAATCCAGATAAGGAAGAAAATACATATGTATTGTCTAGGTAATGATTTTCGTATTCAACATAATTTCCTTATCTCTCAATGGTGTAATATATATGTATCTGAAATACTTAGTTGCCGTCCGTATGTAACACCTTAAATGGGTATTCTAGAATGACCACTCTAACACTATGGCGAAGCGACGGCCTCCATAAGGACCTGGTGGGAGCACGAACTCAGTCGTCAAAGCTTTCGTATCTAGCAGGTTCCTCTTCTGAGGTATATGAGTGCAAGAGTGAGTACACACTTGTAGTCAACAAGCCATGTTGGAGAATGAAAGACAATGCTTAAGGGTAAACAAGGATTGGCATAGTATGGTTATTTTCGTAATTCAATAGGTGGAAAAGTTTAAATTTTCTAAGCCATTTTGAAAACATGGATCTAGCTAAAACCATACCAAGTTATAATCCAGAAAAATACGTGTATGTGCCCCTGCGAACAATGCATTAAACCAAGTTGCTACTTTAAGCCAAGAAATTTTTTGCTTTAAACCAAGAAACTCCATCCCATTCTATCCCATGATTAAGCCATCATGATAAGTCCATCATAGAATTTTGTAAACAAAACTAACTTGGGTTTGTTGCTTCGCCTGCCCATGTCCGAGGGTACGGTTCGAACGACTGAGTTAGTGCTAGAACCATTCCAGGACAAGGGATACTGCAGGGCAACCCTATCGCCTCGTCAACATTCCGAGGTCGGGCACAGCTCCCCCCCCTGGGGCATTGAACCATACCTCGATCGTGCCTTGCTCCTAACCATTGGCACAATTACCCTAGTCCAAACTCAATAGTGGCTATGCCAGATTCCATTGATTTGTGATCATACTGGAAAATGCATTGCAACCATGAACCCGAAGGCCTGCACCCCTAGCCTGATGACTGTCCTTAAATACCAAATCTGGCCATCAATTCCTATATAATAGATACTAAAATGAAACACCAGACATAGTGGTAGGGTTATTACTAACTATTTCTATAAGTGTTGGTGCAATATTTGTATGCAGGTAATTATGGAAGAAAACACACCCGTCATCCGAAGAAACACGCATCCGGCCAATCAGACACGAGTACACGAATTGAAGGGCCCACAAATCAAAGCAAACCAACAATATTGAGGTCCATTCACCGTGCACATAAGGACCCAAAGAATAGTGACTCATGCAAAAATGAGGAAGAAAGGTGTTGAGAGTGTTTTTTTTCCAAACACACCTCTCGCCCCCTAGTTGCCACATGGAGCTTCCCCATTGGACCCCTATGGTAATATTGGCCGATTACTGATTTAACAACCATCATTAGAACTATAAATGGAGGGAGAAGTCTCACATCGCAACACATAACTCACTTGGAGGACTCCCACCTTCATTCTTAGGCAAAGCGAAAGTAGTGTTTAGAAATTGAGAGTGTAAGGGGAAGCTCTGGAGGAGTGGTGGGGTTGTCGGTGCTCTCTCTGCTCTTGTACATCGGTGGATACTTTTTTTATAAAAGTTAAGTATTTGTGATTTCTTTTGGTATTCAAGTTTCTTGTCTAAGTAAGATATATTCTCATCATTGTGGGTTCATCATTTGATATTTATATCGAGTGCTCTAGTCCTAATACTCTGGATAAAGAAGGAAGTTCTTGGCCGAGGCTAGAGTAGTAATCAGTAGCAGACGTGGTATATAGGTTAAAGGTTGTCTTTGTTTGTTAGGTGCTCCATAAGTTGTAGACGTAGACTGCAGATGGTGAAAGCCCTAAATTCTTCCTTTGTAGTCCTTCATGTTCTTGTACATCATAGAGTTATAAGCTGAACTTAACGGGTAGGCAAGGGAATCGGTAACATAGACGTGGTATATAGGTTAAAGGTTACCTTTGTTTATTAGGTGCTCCATAGGTTGTAGATGTAGACTGCAGATGGTGAAAGCCCTAAATTCGTCCTTTGTGGTCCTTCATGTTCTTGCACATCATAGAGTTGTAGGCTGAACTCAACCGGTAGGCAAGAGAAAATCTGATGCCCGAAATAAGCAATAGAGTTTTACCCTAACTTAATAGAAGAATTTTAACCCATAAGGATCCTCTCTATCCTCTGCCTACCATTTAATTGTTATCCTTGGACAAACATGTTTCTTAGATTATACACACATGTTCCCTAATATTCGATACCCTTGGAATACTTTGAGATGAAGTTCTACAACGGTATTCCGTGTCCCTACGGGTTTACCTGTGGCCATAATAAATACCAACATAGCCAAAGCCAAACTAGTTTGTTTCTTAAAAACACTTTTTTAATCCAATCCCATTGACTCACTCGTCAATGCTTCTATCAAAATTTTAGTGGATAACATCACAAGGAGATTACAAAACACTAGTTGATCTTCTAAGCAAACTAAACATAAGTCGAAATAATCTAGCTGCCATCACAAATTCTTTTACGGCCACAAAATTTTTTCTGAAAGCAGGCGGCCGGCTAATTTTGTTCAAAAAAATTTAATTTTTTCCACCCAAAATTATTTTCGTAGGCAGGTCACCGCCAAACGGACAAGGAGACGCCTGGAGAAATCTCATCTACCTATAAAAAAGAATTTTTTAGACGGACACCGGGTTGTCTGGAAATGGATTTTTCGAGACGATAAAAATAGGCACATGGTGCGCCCACCCGAAAAACCAGATTTACCCGTCCAAAAAAATAATAATCAAATTTGGCCTTTGAAAGAATCCCAACGGTATGACGTAATCCTGTGCGTAATTGAAGTGTCTGCACGGATAACCATGCTACAGCACTACTCTTAGATGTAGGGTTTACGACGAGGGGCGAGTCGTCGCCACTGCTGGCTGGCAAACAGTCCGGACAAAGTCTAGCAAAGGTAGGTGTGGTAGCTAACAGTAGGTGTGTGGTCATCTTCTCCGGCTATGGAAATTCCACGACGCCCACGGCCTACATAGGTTCCCCTGCTCTGCTCCTGCCTGCTGCCTCTTCCAACGTACGTCCGTCGCTACCTGCGGTGCATGTCTATATATACAGAGAAACATGTAGTATATCCGTTTGTTGTCTTCTTTTTCTCCTTTTCCCGATGAGTCAACATACATATATGTAGCTGATGTGGAGGACGTTACCGCCTCTTGTTTGGGTGATCAGCGGGAGCCAGGTCGGTGGTCATGGCCACAACTGGGGTTGGTGTGCCACCCACGTGCGCGCATACATACATACACAGGTTGATATATATGGGAGGCCTCCGCCCTCGACCGTGTCAACCCCGACGATCTAAACCTGATGGATGGCACGCTCAAAAAAAAAAAGTGATGGATGGCGGCTGCATGCCAGCGTCGTGCCAATCCCGACCGGTCGGTTCGTGCCGGGCTGGCGGCTGCAGAGGCGGCGGCTGAGCAAAGTTCCCAAAGGTTGCTGGCCTTTCAAACACGACGTACGCCTGCCAGTTGCCTGCCCCAAACTGGGCTATCAGGTGGTTACAAACGACCTAGGCCCAAAAAACAAGACCCGCAAGAAGATTGGGCTGGTCCATGGCACACATGAATGTTTCGCCTAGGCCTTGGAAGTATCGTATTTCAACCATTGCCACTTTCATGGATGGCTTTTAAGCCGTTGTTATTAACATATGGGTCCGACTGAGTTACTGATAATAGGTCTATATCTTTAGAGGCTAAAGTCACCATGAGACTAAGTCTTTCACTCAAACAAAATTATAGAGGATCCGTTGGATAAAGGATGAAAGGTGGATAGTAGAGGATCCGTTGGATGAAGGATGAAAAGTGAGTCCTTAACTTAAAAAAAAATTATAGAGGATCCGTTGAATGAAGGATAAAAGGTGGATAATAGAGGATCTGTTAGATGAAGGATAAATGATGGATGAGTGTTAAAGTCACCGTGTTTCTTTAGCCTCTAAAGGTAGGGGAGCCGTTTCCCTGTAAGAGTAGCAGAATGTTAAATTAGTATATTTCTACCCTTAAAAATATTTTCTGGTTGTATTATAATACCAGTGTGAAGATAACGTTGTTTGGGTAAACTAGGCCATGAATGATTTTATAGGGCGGGGCAATTTTTTCTTTCATGCGGCTCGGCTCCGAAGCCGCCTGCAAAAATGATTCATTTTTGAAGGCGGGTCATTTAGTGCCCCGCCCGCAAAAATCACTATATTTTTGTGGGCGACGGACTAGGTGACCTGCGGATTTTTGCAGGCGGCGGATAAGGTTGCCCGCCTGTAAAAATGAAAAATTTCGAAAAAAAAGTGGAGGGACGAAAAACAAGACAGAAGGAGGAACCAGCTCGATCCACGCGTTTGTGCCTTATCCCCCCTCTCTTATCCTCTTCCCCTATCTCCTAGCCGCTCGCTCTCTCACCGCCCTGTCTCTCGACGAATGGCACAGCACGGCGCGGCGGCGAGCACAGCAGCAGCGGGAGGCGGCCGGTGCAACGCAAGAGCAGGCTGGCGGCAGCCCCTCCAGATCTGGATTTGGAGGGGTTGGCGGCCAGGCGAGGCATGACGTGAAGCAGGGAGGCGATCGGCAGTGGCCCTAGATCTGGAGGGGCGCGGCGGCGAGTGGTGACAGCGATGGCTCGGGGCTCCAGCCAAGGGAGTGCGGGGGCGGGCGACGACAACGGCGGCGGTCACGGGGCAAGGTCGACGACGACGACGGCGCGGCTGTGACAAACCCAAAATATGTAAACCTGGAAAATGAAATAAAAATGGTGCATCATGTGCTTGTGAAGTGAATTATGTTGTTTTCGGATTTTCTAACATGTCATTTAGTGCATATCATATAACATTAGAGTCAACAAATAAATTTACAGAGCCAAACCAGTCACCCAAAAATTCTCAAAAATACCTTGAACCATAAGTAACCAACATAAAATTTTTGATAATTTTATAACAAGGTTAACTATCTTGATGATCTACTTAAAGAATAAAAAAAATCCTGAAATTGCAGTTCTCTGAGGCTAACTTTGTGCTACTACCAAATTTGTTTGAGACCTCTTCCTGGACTTCCATTTCAGCCAAAATGTAGTGTTAACATCCCTCTAACATTCCTGGGAATTTCAGGCCCTGGATCCCTCTCTAGCTAGTTCATCCCTCAGCCCAATCTTTGAATCAGACTAATGATCCTGCTGAAAACTGCTGGATTAACAGTCTGAACCCTACTTTGCATGATCATCAAGGAAAACCCATAGGCCAATTGACCAAACCACTTCAGCACATTGGAAGTGCATATCTCATTCGATGCAGAGATGTAAATCTCATATTTTTACCACAACCAGAACACAGCAAGGAAGCCAGGCCAAAATACATCATGACCACAGTAAAAGGACAGCCTACCCAGCCTGTTCTTGCCCTCTCTCACTGCCAGTGGGCCCCACACGCCCTGGGACCCACCTATCAGAATCCCCCTCGCCTCTCACTGCCCAGGAACGCCGAGTGACACCCCCAGACCCCCACACGCGTCCTCCATGCGCCGGCAAGCACCGAGAGCTCTCCACCTCGCCGTCCCCCTCCTCCGACCTCGTCTATTTAAGCCGCAAACCTCCCAGAATGCTCCTCGCTCGCCCCTCATTCTGTTCCGGTCATCACGAGGGTCTAATCCTCAGCGAGATGCCGGCTACAGAGGCATCTTTCCCAATGCTGGCGAGCCCTCCGCCGTCGCCAGCGATCTTTGGTGAGCTTCGCCGTGAACCAAGCGTTGGAACATGAACCCCTAAACTTGCCTAACCTTTATGTGTACTTCGTTTTCTAGTGTTCGTCGGTCGAGCACGTGGCGACGCCATCCACCGCGACGTCGTCGACTGCGACGCCGACCACCCGAACCCGGCGACCGTGGCGCAACCACCCTAGAGAGCCAAAGCCGAACCACGCCGTCAAACTTCACCACCAGCTTTGCCTCGCCCCTAGGACCTTGCCGACGAGAGGAATCGATCCCGGAGGCCTGATGGCGGATTTCAAGGATCCGTCTGATGCCTCTCGAAGATCTCCTAATAAATAGGCATGTTGGTTAAGAGCAATATGATGCCCGCGACGCCTTTCGTGCGGGTCGGAACTTACCCGACAAGGAATTTCGCTACCTTAGGACCGTTATAGTTACAGCCGCCGTTCACCGGGGCTTCGGTCGCCGGGAAGACAAGAACGTAGGGCTCAACAGATGTAGATGAATTCTTGACTAGATTCTCAATAGAAGGAGTAGCAGCAGTGGTTTATGCAAAATGGCTAGGTAAGAAAGTATGATCCGTGGGAATGCCTCTTTCTTTTTTTTTTTAGAACATACCCTTAAAATAAAAAAGAAAAAATCAAGAAAAGTTCCTCGTCTGTGATTTAATCGTTCCTAAGGGAGTTTACTCGACCCATTCTCCAGTCTCCCGCAGGGGGAAAGAAGTCAAACTCAAGCCTATCTGTCCCCTCCTCTGGGAAAGAGGAGCAGGCTGTTAGGCAGCCCGGGTTTAATAGGTACAATAGCACCTAGGAGCCCCCAAAAATTTCGAATAGGAATTCTAGGATTCGATTCTTTTACCCCATTGGGATTTTTGGAATTATTGAATAAACCAATTCGAGAACTGTTGGATGCCGACAAAATCATCAAAGATTGGTATTCTTTATTTCGATTCAACAAGGTACCAATAGCTTCTTGATGTTGGCTAAGTGATTGAATCTTCGCCTTGGAATAAAAGGAATTGGTATTGGTGCGATCTAACCTATTATGGAGAATCAGTCGTGTACGCGAAATCCCCTTCGTCTTCTTCCTCTCCAGCAACGCGCCGCCGCCGCCGTTGGTTTTCTTCCTCTCCGGTGAGACATTTCGCGATTAGTCGCTGATACACCATCTTCGGGACCCCACTAACGTGTTCCGTGCATCGCCGTTGCTCGCAGTGGCTCGAAACGCCTTGTCGACGTCGACCCCGAGCTCGCCGCCGCCGCCGGACATCTTCTTCCACCGATGCTGCTCGCCGGACCTCGCCAACGCTCGTTGAACATACGGTGAGCACCCTAGTACCTGTAGAAACCACATGCACACGCGAAAGAACCCAAACCCGAGCCTAAACCATCACCTCGCCGTCATCTCGTACGCCGCCGCCGCTCGGCTTCGCCGCCAGCACGATTCCGACCACCATTAGCCACACCATCACCACCGACAGCTTTGTCTCCCCCTCGCGCTCATTTTCTATTTTGGAACCCCCGCCTAACTCGTCGTCTTTCGCCGGCGAGACCACGGCGAACTTCGCCGGCCTCGCCGCGGCCGTGCGTGAGCCGCGCGCTGCACTGACGCATGGGCCCTCTGGCATTAGCGCGCGTGGTTTAGATTAGCGAAAGTTTAAAACGCGCGGGGTTTAAAACGTAAAACTTGTCACTATGACATCTGGATCCGAGGACCTAACGGTAATTAAACTAAAATTGGTGGACTCTTAAAGAACTTGACTATACACGTGGTTTGGACTGCGGGTTGAGAACGAGATCTTGCAGGGGGTTTTATGAAAAATGGCACTCACTGACGGCTGGACCCTGCTGAATTTTAATTTCGAAATATTAAAGAAAATCTCTCTCTCTCTATTTAAATTTCTTAACAGAAAATTTCTCCAACTTCAAAAATTCATATAAAATCCATCCTAACTTCAAAAATTCTGAAACTAATTTTGTTGGATTCATAAAATTGTTCTCTATATTACTATGACTTAAAACTTGTAACTTTATGTACTGGTTACCTCTCTAAAATTTATTTAATGAATTAGTATCATATTTAAACCTAGAACTTGTTATATACATAATAAATTCATCTTAGCTCTAAAAATTGTAAAACAAGTTTTGTTGGAATTCTAAAGCTATGATCTGTATGAATGGCACATAAATCATGCCCACTCTTTTGGACAAAATGACACTTAAGAATTAACATAAAGAAATGACCTTATTTGGAAATGAGGACTTGTAAAATCAATAGCTTTATAGGTTATTTGCATAAAAGCTAATTTGAGTTCACAATATTTCAGAACGGTAAGTTTGTAAAGCATTGTAATAAAACACGTAGAGTAAGTAATAGCATTGTAAATAATCATCATCTACTCTCAAGGTAGTCATATCACCATACTCCATCATTCATCCATTCACCATCCATCACATTCTCAAGTTCATCATTTTACCAATTTATCCAAACCATTTTCCAAGTTCACAAACATTTCAAAACAAGAGACTATACTCATGACACTTCACCATGTCGCTCAAGACCGTGAGCACGGCTAATCGATTAGGTTTAGACTCTGCAGAGTTTGTACAACTTTTAAGCCCACATGATATGTATTTCACTAGTTTGTCTGGCACCCGTCGGTGCCACCACACTCTACACATTGAATGCGGTCTAGAGAGCATAACGAAACCGTTACATTGTTTATTATTTAACCTTGCACTAGCACGATGTGTGTTATTCCATGCTACAGAATAGCCCCGCTAGGTGGCGGGCCCACGCATTAAACCTAGCGCGGTGGGCGAAGCTAACCCAGCTTCCCCACGGGGCACGACACCGTTGTATTAGACAACCCCGATCAAATCGTGTGGTAATATGGCCATCACGAATACTAGGCGTGTGGTAATTCGGCCATCATGCAATGAAACAATAAATCAACACCATCATCATCAACATCACTAGGAGGTACCTCTGAGTTATCAAAACCGACTAACTCATACTCTTCGGCCTACCAGGATGCAAGGCTAAACTTTAAATAATTTAATAGGTTAAGGCCATCCCATAACTAGCACATGTGGTTTGTACGGTATTCAATAGTTGGTGACATAGAGTTCGGTCCTTAATCGACTCAGGCAAACGCTCTCCTTATCGGTGTACAACTACCACCATCACCATATGTACACCACTCGCTGCCCAAGTCTAGAATTAAGTTTTTCTCCAATTTTAGTTCACAACAACCAAAGTTTAACCCTCTGTCCAGAGGTATCAAAATAACCATTTTCACAAGTATAAATTGTCCAAAGTGAGTGTTGATAAGGTTGTACTCAAGTGTAAGCATATGGCGGCATATTAAGCAAGTATAAGTCCATTTGAGCACAAATATTGTACTCCAACCCATTCTAAGTTTACCAACAGAGAGGGACCAATGTAGCAAGGTGGATTCATGCAGCAAGTTGGTTATATCTACCATTCCCTCATTTATATAATTTTTATATAAATTATTTCAGCTATCGCATGCAATTTTTCAATCAAATCATTTAGCCCATTCAAACAATAGGAGCAACGTGGTCAAAGGAGGGGCAAGACTTGCCTTGTTCAGCAAATTCATCAACCTGGTCGTCAACAAGTTTAAACTCCTCCTCGACGGCGGGTTCGTCCTCTATATAAACATACACGTATTCGAATAAATACAAAAATGCATAAAAACCAAAATGCATGAAAATGCATGAGATTTATGCAGTGGGTTGGTACTGTATTTATAAGATTTTAGGTGAAAGAATTATCATTTTATTGTTTAATGTACTGATTTCTTGCCTTCCTTTATATGTTTTTGCCAGACCCTGTTGAAGGTGATGAAATGCTAGGTGATGAGTTCTATGCAGCTTGTGATGTTGATTTCCAGGACGATTCTACCTAGGGATTACCCTAGTCGGTCTGCCTGTGGATGGGTAGACGTACTTACCGCTGAACCTTAAATAATTTGGCTTGTCGCCAATGTAATATCCTAGGCTTATTTGAGACTACTTATGCTTATGCTTAGAACCACTTTATCGTTTCAATGTCATGCCTTGGTAAAAGTGTATGGCTACTCCTGGGGACTAGCTATGCATGAGTATAGGTTTGAAACAATTGAGATAGTTGGGAGGTATCGTTATGCATGCCTCTTATCTCCTTTGTTCCACTCCCGGCGCATCGTATTTATTGTACTGAACCACTCCAGGACCGCCGTTCTGTGCGTGAGAGTGATAGTAAGTATACTGAATATGGTGCCCCACAGCAGCGGTCGACGACGGCCCCAGGGCGAGGTCGATAGCGACGGCGGGCAGTTGATGACAACGACGACACGGCGGTGCGGCCGCCCGCCGGCAACCCGCATATTTTTTTATTTTTTTATTTTTGCAGGCGGGTGGATTTTTCGGACAGAAAAATCCTGCCCGCCTGCAAAAATACATCTTTGCAGGCGGGGGCGGGCCCACATGGATTTTTCCAGGCGATTTTAAATAGGCGGCTTGCTCCCCCGCCCACAAAAATGGTTTAACCCGTCCACGAAAATCATTTTTGTACTTGGTGGTATATGGCTGTAGGCCTGTAATTTCTTTATGCTCATCAAGGACTGATGCCGCTGTGGCTTTGTTTTAAGCGTTTTTTCCGTTCCGTTTAGTTGATCTCAGTGCCTAGTTAGTGCATAATTTGTCGAGCAAGTTAACAACTTTTATACAAAGGTTGCTATTCTGAATGAACAGAGGCTCTGAAATTTTAATTTGAATGAGCACGGTAACAAGAAGACTAGAATTCCTTAAGCATCATAATAAACATATTTTGAGCAACAGTACAGACCCTGGAATTCTCCTTGAAATTCTAGGTGAATGACACCACAATCAGACTCTGAACAGCTGAAACAAACGGGCCCTTAAATTTTTGAATAAACGACACGATGAACAGACAGAACAACAAAACAATCAGATTTTCTGTAATGAACCAGCCTTGCAGCTTCTGCTCTTACAGGTTCTTCCTTATCAATTCAAAATAAGAACAAGCATGCAGGTTGTGATGGTGATGTTGCTCTCCACATGGAAACCGTCCCAGATCAAAGTAGATTTCAGGCAGATATAAAAGCCAACATGATTAATCTGCAAAATGCCAAAACACCATCATCACCAATTCCAAATTAGTAATAGAGTAGATTGTAATGCTGGCAAACACAATGCTTCCTTTGCAACATGAGCATACTTTAGAAACAGTGAACTAATAAAAGGCTAGAAATAACCCCGCAAAAAAAAAAGGCTAGGAATAAAAGCAGCTTATACTAACAAAATCTCAGTGGAAACCATCTGGGAACTTTAATTTTGAGGTTCAGTCAGCTGGAGTTTGCACACTACTTTCAGTTCAAGAGCTCTCAAGAAACACTGTCATATATGCTAACCGGGAAGAAATACTTGCAAAATGTTAACTTTGTAGAATACTACACTATACATATCCTGAAAATAATGAATAAGCTGATGTCTGAAAATAATGCTCATAACAATGTACTACACTATACTCCCTCTGTCCTTTTTATAGGGCGTATTTTATTTTGTTAGAACAAGAATTTGACCTATAATTTCTCCATAAGATATCAGTTGTGATATTAAAAAGTATAGTCGTAAAAAAGCATTTACGAATACGAATGTAACAACATTAATTTTATGTTATAAAATAAATTTATAATAGAGAAATTATTGGTCAAACTCTTGTCCTAACGAAACAATCTATCCCTGTATGTTAGGAAGGAGGGAGTACATGGTTGTGTTCTGCTAAATAATGAATAAGCTTATGTCTGAGGATAATGGTCAGAACAATCTACTACACTATACATTGTTGCGTTCTGAATTAATCCTGATTGGATCATACTACTGCTACCAAATGACATGGAAATGTTGCTATCACAGTTGGCACAAAATTTGTGCTTGTGCCAAGATATCATATTTAATTCTCTTGAAAACTTGAGTAAATTGTTTCACAACAGTGTAATTATGGGTTTACAAGCTACATAAACCATCAACTAGCTAACATTAAAACAAAGACACGATAATTCTCTACAAACACATTGAGACGATTATTGGTGTGTCTCCTTAGCAAGAGATAAACCAATATGAACCGCACTTCGCAAACTAGTAAAACCTTACTGCATCTGACCCCCTGCTTATCATAAAAAAAAATAAACCTCGCAAGCTAGTAAAACCTTATGACCTGCAGACGACCCAATCACCCTATTCAAAGATGGACAAATCAGACAAATAAAGAGAGACAGAAGGGGGCGGCAGGACATTTCACTCTGTCTTAGATACTAGCAGGTAATGCCCTGTGACATCACTACATTAACATCAATCGCGGTCAATTCTTTGTGCAAATAAAGTTGTACAACAGAAAACAACAAGAGCTACCAACATGCCTTGTTGTAGTACTAGATGGATCATGCATCAAAACCAAATCAATCAGCTACTACCCAATTGAAATTATTTTTATGTTATACTACATCAAAAGATGTCAGTTTCATTCAAACACCTATAAACCTGTGAACTGATATGATCTTACAAATTGGATCCGATAAATTGAGCTAGGGTTAGGTACTTAGGTGTAGGGGCGGAGCTTAGTGCATTGACTGGAGCAGGTGGTGACGGGAGCCGGTGTCATCGGTGGCGACCGGAGCAGGTTAAGACGACGACAACTAATTACGAAGGTGGTGTGGCGCTGTGCGGAGAAGACGGCAGCAGCGACAAGCGGGGAAAGCCAGCAGCGGTGGCAACACTTGATACTGTGGAGGATGGGGAGCGTCGTGAGCGCCCGCTCAAGGCCGAGCCCGACAAATATCAGAAAAAAAAGTGTGGCATCCCAACCTTCCGCCCTCCCTTAGAAAAACCAAATGATAAGTTTGATTCAATTATATAAAAAACAAATTTTTATATTTTATATTCCTAAACTAATTAATAGTTAGCATTTAAAAAGCAGTGGAGTATATCCCCGCCATACACAGAACATGGGACATAGACATGCGAGTAGACTGAGGCAAAGTATATTTGTAAATAACCTTGCATGTGATATTAAATTTATTCTTCTTAATTTGGACGGTTTTACCATTTCTTGGTTTATTAGATATCATTTTCTATATTTTCTATGTAATAATGTGACTTATTTCACCTTTTGCCGAGTAGATATTTCGGTTTGGACCACGTACTTCTTACAAGCAAGTTTGTATAAAATATGAGTGTTTTACAGTTTCATATCTTATACTCAACTCAACAAAACAAAGTTTATGCCAACCGTACCATTTACTATGAAAAAAAATGACCCTAAAATAGAACAACCAATACAAATTTGGCTGATCAGTGGGCCGAGTCGTACGCATGCATGTCTTTGTATTTATTTCCAAGATCCATCGATGCTTCGTAGGTATGTGGTGGATACGTGACAAGATTGCCATCACCAACCGGAGATTGTACACGCAGACATATCACATCCTACATGTGTATTCCTCGTCTCGCCGTGCGTACGTACAGGTGTCAACCAGGACGCCATGCACGCAATCCACGTGTCACGCGTCACCACTTACCACAGCCTCCTCACCGCTCCATATAATTAAGCAAGCAACAAACCAAGGCAGGGCGAGCTTAGCATCTCCTCGTACACATCGATCGATCGATTCGGCCGGCGACGATGGCCACGGCGACGACGACGCGTGCGCACCACGAGTACCCGCTGCGCCGCATGGAGGGCCTGGGCGTCAGGTCCGCGCTCCGGGCGAGCCCGCGCGCGTCCGCGGCCGCGCTGCTCGTGCCGGTCGGCGCCGCGCTGA
>CM002484.1:10307367-10332427 GCA_000325765.3 Leersia perrieri
TGGCCGCCGGCTCGCTCGGCGTCGCGGGCGTCTCGGCGCTATCGTGGGCCGCCGGGTACGTCGTCAGGGGCGGCGCGGGGCGTGGTGGCGGCGTGGTGGCCGGGATGATCGTGCAGCCGCTGGACGACTACGGCGACGGGAAGAGGAGGCACGGCGCGGGTGGGGCGGCGTTCGTCGGCCATCGGCTCCCGCTGCGGGACGCCGCCGGAGATGACGACGAGGCGCGCGCCGGCAAGGCGCAGGAGACGGCAGCCAGGGCTTAGTAGTGTGCGCGCGCTGCATGTGAAGGAACGAATAATTACTAGTATTACGGTGACACTGCAAGATCGAAAAATGCCTCGTGTATGTACATGTAAAATGAAGTTGAATTTTATTGGTCCCAAAAATAAGTGTGTTCACGCATGTTTGTCATTTCCGTTACTTTTATACTCCTAGTATTTATGATTTTTTTTTCTTAGGGAATAGAGAGCTTTATTGATCGAAATAACATGATTACAATCTTGCCGCAACAGTTGTATAACGCAACAAAACCGCGCAATGTCTCGACCGTTTAGCAAACATAGCAAGCTCATAAACTATCATATTACACTCTCCCTGTTACAAAACTGAAACCTAACCGGCTGAAGCCGGGCCATAGTGGCCTTCATCTCCTGTAATTTAAACGCACACGTCGATCCTATGATTCTGGTCAGTACTTGCAACAGACTTGCAATGATAAAAAGAAAAAAGGTTTGATGCTACACAAAATGTAGCATGTTTAATATTGTTTGGGAAAGTGAAGAAGCCAAACATGTCCTAAGTTTCCATTCAGTCAGGGGTTTTTCAGCGTACGCTAAAATCAGGCAGTATATTTTTGCACTTAGCGAGGAGCCTTCGTCTTCGTTGATCTTGTTTATCACAGATTGAACTGCAGAGGGATCAACTAGAACAGACCATATACCACAGGTGAGCCATTGGCCCGACATGTGCCTTGCTGGCGGCCATGAGCACAACAACAGCAAGCAGCCAGGTGCACACATGGCATTCAGCAAGATAAGCGGCACTCCTTGACTTGCTCTGGCTTAAGATTCAGAAAGAAGATTGGTTTACAATTGAGGGTAATACCGGTCGTCCATACTTCATATACAGTGGATGTTTATTACCGAAACTGTCTCGTATCCGTGCAAAAGATAGATAATACTGATAAGCTTTATGGAGTGATATATTCTATAATAATCCATCTTGTCAATCTTTTTTAAAAATTTACTATAACTATATAACTATTTGAATAAGTAGATGCCCACCCGTGTATTAGATACCACTTCCGATGAACTCAGACAAAATGCAATGCAAATTAGCAGGAATAAATGACATTAGATAAATTACAAAAGTTAACACTTCTGATACATGAGAAACAAAAAAAAAGAAGAGGAGGAAGAAGATGAATGTTGAGAGCTCAACCTACTCTAGAAATGACTGCCGAAGACGTAGTTTATGTTTCTACTTTCATTGGCTGAATATCCGAGGAAGCATTCATATCTCCGGCGATGGTCTTTTCTTCAGCTATTTTGTCGTCATCAGTAGCTTCTTTCTGTGCAAGCATCTCCTTCAATCTTCTCAGCTCTAAATCTTTTGTTTCTAACTCATCTTGAAGAATGGCCACCTATGAAAGAGTTGTCAGTGACGTTCTTTCATAAATAGAAGAGACATGCACTGGTAAAAATGATGAAACTTACCATTTCATTTGATCTTTCAACATCATTTGTTAGACCATCCATGTGTTTATACAACTCTGGGGACAACAAAAGGTTGGTCAAATAAGTAATGACTCAATATTAGCATAAGTAAAGTTCAGTAAGAGTCGGCATTGACTCAATAATAATAGGTCTGTGAATTGAAATATCTAAAGTATTCAAATTGACATTCTAGCCAAATGAACAGAAATGACTATACAGTCATCGCTAAGCAACCGCCCCATGTAAAAAATTTGCATGGCTGTACCTTTAAATTCATCCAGGAGCTAAAAACAAATTCTACATATTAAGAATTTGCGTTTGCATTTTCACATATATTATGGGTGTGATAGTTATCACTACCTCTGTTTCATAATATAAGATGTTTTGACTTTTTCTTACAACGTTTGACCATTTGTCTTATTCAAAAATTTAGTGCAAATATAAAATATGGTAAGTCATGCTTAAAATAATTTTGGTAATAAAGTAAGTCACAAACAAAATAAATGATACTTCCATAATTTTTTTGAATAAGACGAATGGTTAAACATTACAAGCAAAAAATCAAAACATCTTACATTATGAAACGGATGAATAGTACATATTAAGAGTTGTCAATACAATAGGATAGACCCAATCACAAGAATGTTTGCATTTTCACATATATTTTCTGGAAGCAGTCTCAGTGAAGCATACAAAAGCCTCATAAAAATATTGTTTGGTTTGTGAGCACATACGTGAAAAATGTGTGCCTTACCAAAATTAGTAAGTTGAACAGACATGGTTTTGTTCAGTCTGAAGCCCCCAGAAAGCCTCAAAAGTTTCAGTTACTTCAAAAGCTTGGCCGCAATTTGGTTTGAAGTCAAAGAATTTGGTTATGCCAACATGAAATTTTATCTAAGGAAATCTAATAACATGTGTGAGCAATAAATCCATGGGAGGCCAAATGCTCAATCCAGCTCCAAAAACTTGGCGTTATGCACAATTGCATGCATGAGATAAAACACTTTTGGGCTAAGAATCTGACTGTTCGCAGGTCTTGTCATAACGAAGAGCTTGGTTTTGGTTGGCTGGAGAAATTACAAACCTCTCCACTTAGTCACGAAAATTTGGTAAGGTTCACATGAACAACTTTAGCAGCGACCATAATATTGTAGCAGCGTAGCCCGTAAATGCTGCAGTAGGACCATTATAAACTACTCCCTCTGTCCCAATAAATAGCAACCTTGTATACTTCCAGTACAAGGAATACGGAAATGGGGTATGGCCAGATTTATTGTATACTACTAGGAAGTATCAATTCTAGTATAAGGTTGCTATATTTTGGGACAGAAGTAGTACAAGACTAACACAGCAATGAAACTAGCAATAAAAGAGAGGAACCTTTTGAGAAATGTAAACTAGCAATAAAAGAGAGGAACCTTTTGAGAAATGTCAACAAACAGCATGAACATTTAAAAAGTTGCATGTGGAACATATAGAAAGTAAATACTTATGTTATTAATTGGTCGATAGCGTGCTTGTAGGTGATGTCTCTGTCATGATAACATATAGAAGGTTCGCTGCCGAGTCTGCTATGAACATAAGGTTTGCTGCAGAGTCTGCTATGAACATACTTTTTTTCTTATGGACAGACCATGATACAAGCAAGAATGATGAAACAATTCCAGAATCACTGCCAGTACATTGAAATTTTTTTATAATGTGAGGATAGGAGAAATGTCTCATTGCATCCTAAATGATAGAAACCTTGAAAATCCCATTGAGAAATTAAAACAGCTTCAGGAGAAGCCATGATGGAGGATTGGATACAACAATTGCTAGTTTGTTTTGGTCAAATGGAATCCTCATATTCTTCCATAACCTTAGGTTATGCTAAAAATACAAACAATACAAATTCCAATATTAGGATGATCTAGACCTGATAAGTTCTAACTTCATATAAAACAAGGTGTCACGGGCTAAGATTATTTGGGACGAAAAGATAGTAGATTGGATCATAATGGTAGGAGATAATGGGGATGGCCTGGACCTCGACGGCACAAAGGAGACGTACTCGATTCCGCACCGACGAGGTAGGACTCCTAAGTACAAGATTGATCTATTGCTAACCTTAACCTATAGAATCATCTCCTATAGAATCATCTCTCCTTATATAGATGGAGCAACTAGAGACCTAACTCTGTCTTATATGGACCTTGGTCTCTCGGCCCAATACCCATGACACAAGGTGAATATAATAATTTGTGCCCAAACATCAAAGTATGAAATACTTAGCCAAGCGCAAACCAAAACTTAGGATATCTGAGAGACTCTTTTTATCAATGCTAGTGTAAATTAGTTTGCTAGTTTAACTGCATATTCTAAATATGTACATAAGAGATAAGCATGCAGCCTGAAATTCTTTAGTTCTAGCTACTTCTGCGAAAGCTGATACCATAGAATTTTTAACGATAGATTCTGTAAAGAATACAAGAAACTTGACATTCATTCTGTTTGATACTCATTGTACCCCCGCAAAAAAAAAAAAAAAAAAAAACACTCATTGTACAGTTCCCCTTAGAGGCCCCTTCCCACAAAGAAATTCCTTTGTCTAATGAAAGATGATATAGTCATCAGCTCTAATTCATCTGCTTCCTGTTTTACAAACCTTTAGTTTCTATAGCTAAGGGTTACACCTAGTAGCAAATTTGCTTCATTGTGCAACAAACATTGACTAAATGATAATTAGTCTAGAGCTGAAACGGTGTAGGTACTGAACTAAGGATACGATGTAGTTGTCCAAAATAATCAGCAAGGGGCGAAACATGTGGAAAGGATCATAAAGTGCATATGGATATTACATAACATACCATTAAATTGATTCCTGAGTTCATTGTTCTGAGTCTTCAGAACTGCAATTTTCATTCCAAGTTCATGGATCTGTACACAAACATTATGTGTTAGAATGCAATGTTACAACCAGTAGAATCAATATCCTTTCATGCTTTAATGTAGTGATAATGGTGCAAAAACGAGCACGGTTATATACATGCTCAAGGTAACACGTGCACACGGGGTGGAGGGGAGTGTAAGTCAACTGCAATTATTTCTCATGTAATACGTTGGTTATTCCATGAACGTGAGTAATAAATACTTAGCTCTTTCAGGTGGACTAAAAAGAATGAGAAAACATGTTATATTGGGTTAAGTCTGTAAGATGGCTTACTTTTCCTTCAGAAGCCATCGCCCCAATCTCTTCATTTTCCTCTTGCAATGTTCTACACTTGGCCATTAGCATTTTTCCATGTTTACTGGATGGGGTAAAATTGACAGCAGCCACATTGTCCTGTAGTTCCTTTATCTTTTTCTCCTTTTCCTCCACGAGACTCTGGCAAACAAACAAGTAGCAAAATTTATGCACAGGTGCAATCGCTTGTGTTAGACAACGAGCCTAAAGCCCTAAAATTGTGTATTACTAGCTGTTTAGTCCAAGAAAAATAACGCAGTTAACATTCACTTGCCATGTCAGGGATTCCCAAATTGTCATAAGCATGCAACTACATCCAATAGACAGATCAAAACACCACATCACTCCCTTTTCCAAAACAAAACATTTTTTACGTTTACAATTTATCACCCAATGCATACGTTTACAGTATGGATGTATGATGAAAGGACGAGGTTTCATACCCTTACTCTCATAGTACACAGCTAAGAGGATTATAGTCACTGGTTAAAGAAATGAAGTGCTATATGTTCCAATAATTGCTTTTTTGTGATATCTATCTAGCTAATAAAACATTTGCAGAAAAAGAAAAATATCAAACCTACTATCATCATACATTAAAAGATTGGGGAAATATTCCTTGCATGTTTAAAAACCAAACATACAGATACCAAATAATATGAAAACAAATATTTAATTTTGGAAATCTCGCTAACCTTTAATCGTGTAAATTCCTCATGGATTGCTGGATCAAGCAATAATCTCCTTGTCTGTTCAACATACATAAGAAGGCACCAAAATAAGCTATCTAAACAATATAAGGCCAAAGTGCATGCTACCAAAAAAATGAGTTTTACTACTATTGAGGCAAACTGGGATGATAAAAAACCAAGGACAAGTTTATAGTAGTACACATATTTAACTACTATACGTATGTTTCTCTTTTGTTACAGTATATACCCCATGGTCACATTTAAATCAATATAGAAAAATTTAAAAATTTACAAATAACAAGAAAGCATAAAATTTGCAGAACCAATAGCACAATCAATGTAACGATTACCTGCATTGATGGTGGCCTTAAATGAGTTTTCAAATCCCTAACAGCAGACTGCAAATTAAATTTTGATGGCAATCAGCGTAAACAAGATGAAGAAAAAATGAGCAAATAGCAACAATAAATATGGATTGATCAAAAAGTATAAATATGCACATAAGCTTTCAAACTGCTGGGATTGTGTTCCTGTATACTGCAAATCCATTAATTGAGAGGTACATAACATTAAACAAATTGATTCGTGTTGACATGTTTCTCCATATAGCGAAATGAGCAAGTAAGAGGGATACCTTCAGTTCTGCAATTTCTTGTTCTCGTTTTGCAAATGTTACAATGAAAGCGGCCTCTCTTTTCTTAGCTTTCTCCAGCTGAATACAAATGAAATATGTCATATTTAAGCAAAACAAAACTACTTTGCAGATCTCCAACACAAAACATTGACAACAAACCAACCTGCTCTTTCAATGATTCCTCCGATGACTTCAAGTTATTAAGATAAGAAACAACCGAAACAGGATCTACATTTAAAATGCATTAGTTTATTCTGGTCAAACTATAGAAAACATTGGAGAGACAAGCATTTAATTCAGCATACCTGGATTGGTTCCAGCAGGTACAGCTGGCATGTTCTGAAATGCTGAGTGCCACTTCTGAACTTCTGATTTGGCAGCATCCAGTTCCACCTTTGACACAAGAAATGCTACCAGAAATTACTTCCGACTAGATCATATGTTTATAATGGTTAAAAGTGCCATTGAATTGAATAGGAGAACAATATCTATATACCTAAGTTCACATAAAGTTATTGTAAACTTCAATACGAAATGGATTTATTTTTCACTAGGTCAAGTGTGAATGAAATAGGGTGTGGTTTATGCATTTTACATTGCAGACACTACCATAATCAAAATTAAGCATGCAAATAATGTAGTGATGTATTCAAGATAAAAGAACATTCTCCTATTTTGAAAGAGTACATCTTTATATACAGATCTCCAGTCAATTGATATATTTGCACTACAAAACCAAATTTGACTAAATTTTTTATATAAATAAATTATAAATGATCGAATGCTACCTTATTTTATGCACCATATTTTAATTTCAAAAAAAGCGCACAAGATTAAACTTTGACTAGTGGTCTCTCATGAAAAGTTTCTCGATTAAACAAATATTGCGTCTTTGAAATATGAATATATTGCTACCATTTTATACACTAAACATGCTTGTTCTGTAAATACATCTACAAGAACAACAGAAGCAGTAACACATCAGGCCAGAACTCCTCATTAAATGAGGTACTTATACCATGTCAGTTGGGGCACTCAGCAAATGAGATACTAAACAAATTTCATTTGGAGCTATAATATTATGATCAATCATTCACAACTGGAAAATGGGAACCAATCAGTTTTTGGAAAGTAACAATATTATACCTTGCAACAGAATAACGATATTTATCTCCTTCATCATTAAAAAAAAAGTAATGTGATTTCTCTACAGCACATAAAGCACAAGAAACTGGCAGCAATATATAGTTTACATTCACCTTATCTTCTTTCTTCTCCAGGTTTTCATGATAAATATAAGGAAGTTTAAGTATCTTGATAAACTCTTTTATTTTACAATTGACAAATACATGCACCATTGCACAAGTGAATCAAGATTTACTGTCTAATTATCTAATAGCAAAGTTAGCCATAGCAGTGTTTTACAAGCCAACAACCCAGTAACACAATAGAGCTAGGACCAACAAGATTGCATGTCTGCATTCACTATCAAAATGATGACAGCAGGATGCTAAACAAAAACATACCTGAGATGATGCAAGATTATCTTTACAGCTCTGCAAACTTTATGAGGAGAAAATTCAGTACCATGTTCCAAAATAAACAATAACATAACTGGTTTTTTAATAGCTCTAAAAGCTGAAACAACAATTGTGATGTACCTTTCCCGAAGAGACAGAATCATTCCCGTGGCAGCACCTGGTGCACTTTCTTCCACCTTTGTTTTTCCCTGAAAGAAAAACAGTTGTCTCAAAACATGATCCTGGTTGGCTATTCTTGGAATTTTGTGCCATACACAGCACAATTTGGCAACCAATTGCTTAACCAAAGGACTAGAAGCAGAACATATTTTCAGAATAACGTGCAAATGTAATAGTACAGCAGAGTAGCGTGATTCAATTTCAAACAACAAATTTAGGTACACAGCAACCTTCCATATAATAATCCTACGAGTTACCAACATGAAAGCATCTCACTATGGAGAGAAAAAATGCAATAAAAGTGAAAGCTAAGCATTATAACCTTATGTTACCAATGCAAAACAAGAAGTTGGAAAATCAAAATATTATGTGCTAGATCCTGAGAAGAATCATAAGCAAGAACAGATTCCTACCTTCTTGGATGAGAAGACGTCATCGTCATCTTCGTCCAGATCACCGAACGGCCTCTTCTCTCCTGCAACGAAGCCGCCGCCACAAGAACCGTAATAAGAACCAAACCGGGAGTCCCGCAGGAGAAACCGCAGACCCCCAGCGCGAGAGAGCGGCAGCAGGGGAAGGGAAAGGGAAGGGGGCAGGGGAGAGAAAGAGACAAACCGGAACGGGCGGGCGGTGCGGTTGGTGAAGGGGACGAGTTGAAGTCGCGGCCGAAGGCGTCCTCCTCGTCTAGGCGTGGACGCGGAGGGTCAGCCATGTTCTCCTCCGGCTCCGCCGTCGGAAGCGCCCGACCGAGGCGGGAGGGACGCGTGCCGCCGCTCCGGGAGGAGGATGGAAGGTCGCCGGCTACCCGCGGAGGCTTCGACGAGCCCGACGCCGCGTCGATGCAGCCGCCGACGGGAGACTAACAGAGAGAGTCACCGGAGTGGAAACACGGTAGGAAGGTGGAGAGAGAGGGACTAGGGTTAGGGGTGTTGGGCCATTTTTTTGCTGTTGGGTATAGGGGAAGGAGGGTGGGAGGTGGGCTTGCAGGCCTTTTTACTTTCGATTAACAGGCCCTTTTTATTTTTCCATTCGCATGAAATCCTTATTTTTCCTACTCCCTCCATTTCATAATATAAGGATTTTGATTTTTTCTTGTAATATTTGACCATTCGTCTTATTTAAAAATTTAGTGTAAATTTAAAAAATGATTATTCGTGCTTAAAGTTATTTTGATAATAAAGTAAGTCATAAACAAAAAAATTAATATCGGCATAATTTTTTAAATAAGACAAATGGTCGTTGCAAGCAAAAAGGTCAAAATACTTACATTATAAAACAGAGATAATACTTATTAAATCACTTCTGTCATACCATCTGTTTTCTTAACATATTCCTCCACATATCATGTAAATCCTAATTGATAGGTTAGACTAGTTTTCCGTGGTGCTCATTGTACTCGGCCCCTGACCAACCGGACATAGGGATATTACCTTTGGGGTTGTAAGGAGCAACATGTCTGGATCTTTTAGTTTTTTCAACTGGCAATAGTTTGTAAAACAAATGATTGAGAAAAATTAATTATTGTGGCTGCATCTGCAACGTACAGAACAAATCTTAGGCCCTGTTTGTTATAATACTTAGTATAGGATATCCTGTATAGTAGTTTATACGGTAACCATGTATATGGATACCCTTGTGACTATGGAAGGAGACCCACCAAGTAATATATGATTAAGAAAAGTTAGTAGGAATTTCTATACTGGAAGATACAATCTGAATAGATTAAGTTTGATTCCTTCCTTATTTTTGCTATATTTCTTACTCAGAATCCTAGAGTCCGCCCCCACAAGTGGTATAAATCTATAAACCCCTAGAGGGCTCAGGACACGAAAAACAGACGTGAAACACACATTTAATTGAGTCTGATCACTTACAATCCGCTAGAGCACATCCAATACCCTCAGAAGCGCTTCATCGACAATCTTGCCAATTCGACTAGCCCTACGTATACATATATAGCCATCCACCCTCTACATACTAGTTGAAGTATTAGACTACCTTTTTGCAGCGGCTTATTATACTCGGAGACCCACCTAATCTATTGATTAAGGGAAATAGGCCACACCATGACAAGGGCCTGAGCCTGCATAAAACTATGTCTCCATTTTTGTCTCTTTTCATATTTTTGATAGTCCTGGTATCAGCGAATCCCTTGGGTCTAATGTATCACACATTTGATATGTCATCAATGACACCATTCTATTCATAAGTTGAAATTGGATTATTTCAAGCAAGCAAAACAAGAAATATCATTAGCATATGATTAATTAAGTATAAACTATTTTAAATTTAAAAAATGGATTTATTTTATTTTTAAAGAAACTCCTCAATAAAAACTTTTTTTCAAACAATTCACCATTCAACGACTTGAGAAGCGTGCACGCAATAATCAGGGAGTAGCCATACGCACTACACTTAAAAGAACGCGGCCTTAAAACATTTTTGAGGGCCGGTGAACTAAAACCCCGTTTTAGTTGTGAACCAAAAAAAAACTAAATAAGAGAAAAAAAAAGAGATGTGAGAATAAGATAATAAGGCTCAAAGTATACATAAGCCTCTCTTATTTGAATCCAATCCATATAAGGCTTATAAGGAAGGCAATTTGCAGCCATGCTATTATAATTTTGCAAAGTTGGAGTTATGTCAATGGTATTTCACTGACATGTGGGGCCACGTGAGTCAATGACATATGGGCCAGGATGACATATCTCTAATTTAACAAAATTATAATGGCATGGTTGCAATTTTCCCTTGTAAATAAGGAAGATGCGATACAAATCTACCACTGTTTATGAACAAACCTATATCACCCAACGTGCCCGGTCGAACAACTAGAAAACCAAGCAGGCCCATGCATATGAAGTAATGCGGGAGTTGCTCGAGTTAAAAGCTGTAATTGTTCAAGTTTTTGAATGAAATTGTATATAAAAAATATAGGTGAAGTTTCCAGGTTGTATATTGCCCCATCAGAGTTGAGGACAAATCTCGGGGTGAGTTGTCTACTGACTATTTGAACACAAGACGTGCAGCACTGGATGGTGGCCATGTGCAGCAGTTGAGGGGCTTGTCGTGCCGGTCGGTGGTGGGGCACCGACGCTTCGACTGCCACGTGCTTGCTTGGTTCGTGGTCAATGTGAGGTCACGGCGTCTGAGCTTTTGGGGGGTCCGGGTGAAAGCTCAGTCAAGTTTATCTTGGCCGGCAGCGGCGATCGCTACCCACCTGAGGCCGCTATCGAGGTACCCCTCCCACTAAACCCTCCGGGTGAAAACCCAGTCGAGTCTTGGACGGACGACAACGGCGTTTTGGCATCACATCCTTGCTGAAGGCGTCGCTTTGGAAGCTTCTGTGGTCTGTTCTAGTCCCAGTGAAGTCTAGCTTGCTTTCGGCAGCCGTTTTGGCACTAGGTCGCTTCCTTAGGGTGTGATGGTGGTGTTGGCACGTGGTGTGATGTGTCTTTTCTTTTTTTTACCTGCGTATAGCCTTTCTGTCAGGTTATACCAGGTTATAGTCTTGTAATGCGTTGTAAATGCATTGTTCCTCTTTTTCTTAATACAAAAGATACGCAATCTAGCGTATTCTCAGGAAAAAAAACTATTTGAACACAACACATCCGTCTCACCATAGCTTGAGGCAAGAGGGGCAACGGATAAATGCATATTTACCAAAAATCAATAATAATATTGAGGAGGTTGCACTCCCTCTGTTTGAGAAAAATAGCATTTCTATATTTCTGAGGCAAAGCTAGTGTGGAGCGGAAATGACCCAGATGCCCATCATAAATAAAAAAAGTGAGTAAAGAGAATGGGTAAGCAGGAGGTATTAGTGGAATATAATTTCTCGATTTGCAAGATAGGGGTAGGTAAATCTTTCGGAGGAAAAAAAAAAGATATTACTTAAAACACCGATTGCCAGTTCCTTAGTTTGCTTCCATGAGAGACAGAGTAAACTGCAACCAAACCCGCTCGCTTTTTGCTCGTCAACACCGATCACAGCTCACAGTTCATGTAGTAGCTAGCTCAATATACATATACCCTTCTATTCAACGACATTGCGTGGGCTAGACAGAAATGCATGCGCAGGCACAGAGATCCGAGCCACAGCGACTAGAACTGGAGTGCACGAGAAGCACTACTACTACTATGCCTCGATCCATGACCAAATTAATCAATTGAACAAAAACCATCGATCCTGCAGGCAGCGGGTGGTAGGAACCGGACCGCGACGACCAATTTAGCAGAGCTGCTTCTGCATGCGTCGGTGGTCGCCGGCGCGCAAAGCAATGGAGGGGTTCTGCTTCGCGCGTTGCCGGTTCACGCGGCTGGTGGTGACGATGCAGCTGGTGATGGGCGTGCTGGTGATGTGCATCAGCATGGCCAGCCTCCACCGCTTCTACGCCACCCACGCGCTCCTCCCCGGCCTCGACGACCGCTGCGCCACCTCCGATGGCGCCGGCGCCGGGATCGCCGCCTTCGACATGCGCGCGCTGGCCGACCGCGTGGACGAGGTGCTCGTCCAGCTCGCCGAGCTGCAGGACAAGCTGGAGGCCACGGCGCTCAAGATCGGCAAGAAGACCAAGAGGAGGAAGCATCCGCCGCAGCAGGAGAACATGACCATGGCCGAGTTCCGCCGATTCCTGGAGGACGAGGTGATCCACCCGCTGTACGCCGCCCACATCGCGCTCCGCCTCGTCCGCATCCCGCGCCCCGACCCCGACGACGACGCCGTCGACCCTCTGGTCAACTTCTTCTCCTCCGAGGAGACGCGCAAGTACGTGACGTCGAAGCGCACCAGCCGCCGCGAGGCGAACCGGACGTACGGCGTGATCGGGCACGCGTGCGTGACGATGCGGCGGGAGCTGGACGAGTACATGAGCTACGACGTGGGCGCGCCCTGCCCCGACGACTGGGACCTCGGCCAGCGCCTCATGCTCGGCGGATGCGACCCGCTCCCGCGCCGCCGCTGCCTCGCCCGCGCCTCCAAGCACTTCAACCGCACGCTCAACAACGACGACTCCTCCGCCCTCTGGGCCCTCCCCGACGACGCCAACGTCCGGTGGACACGCTACCACTGCCGCGACTACCGCTGCCTCTCCGCCCGCAACCCGCGTCGCGGCTACAACCGCTGCGTCGGCTGCTTCGACATGGACCGCGAGAGGCAGCGCTGGATGATTGGGAACGTGTCGTCGTCGTCGCTGTCGCTGGTTGATTTTCGAATCGACGAGGTGCTGGCGGTGAAGTCCGCGGGGGAGATACGCGTGGGGCTGGACGTGACGGTGGGGACGGGGAGCTTCGCGGCCCGCATGAGGGAGCGAGGCGTGACGGTGGTGACGACGGCGCTCAACCTGGGGGCGCCCTTCGCGGAGACCGTGGCGCTGCGCGGGCTGGTGCCGCTCTACACCGCCACGCTGGGCACCAGGCTGCCGCTGTTCGACAACACCATGGACCTGATCCACACGGACGGTGTGCTCGACGGCTGGCTCGACCTGCAGCTGCTGGACTTCGTGCTCTTCGACTGGGACCGCGTGCTCCGCCCCGGCGGCCTCCTCTGGGTCGACAGGTTCCCCTGCGCGCGCAAGGACCTCGACGACTACATGTACATGTTCCTCCAGTTCCGCTACAAGAAGCACAGGTGGGTCGTTTCCTTCAAGTCCAGGGACGAGGTCTACCTCTCCGCCCTGCTCGAGAAGCCGCCACGCTCCTGATCCATGCACCGATCATCTGGTTCATTTAGTAATCGGATATGCTCTAGTTGTGTTGACATATTTTTGGGCGGAAAATATCTCGAACTTTAGGCCATCAGATGGTTTCGTGATTCGTGCAAGTGTGTGGCCGGAAAAAAAAATTAGGGACAATTGTGTTTCTACACCTACTTTGCGATTCAACTGTAATTTTACTTTTTTTAGGTTTGTTTTTTGCCCATGCTTTTTTAATTTGAACCCTCTGTTTGCCCCCTAATTTTCACGGTAGTCAGGTGAGTCTGATTTTTTTTTTCAGTTTTTAAAGAGTAAATTGTACTTTACACCGGGTAAAACGTAAATTGGTTCACTTTACATTAGGTTTAGTGTATGCTTACACTTTATACCGTGGTACATCAATATAAGTTCTATTTTGCATCGGGTTAACATCAAAATAAGATATTAAATCTATAGAGTTTTCATGGATTTGATAAATTATGAATCAAGCTTTGTAAAAGCTAACTTAAATTTAGAATATTTTATAAGTTCCATTCATACATTTATAAGGTTTTTTTTTCTATTATATGATGCAACCCGGTGCAAAAGCGAAACTTATTTTGATATACCTCAGCGCAAAGTAAAAATATGCACTAAACATGGTGCAAAATGAAACAAGACACGTTTTACCCGGTGCAAAGTGCAATTTACTCTTTAAAAAATGATAAAATGGCTTTAGAATTTGCAAGTGACAGTTATACCCTGTGTAAGTCCGAGCCAAATGCATTGGGCCTGAGACTATGCGGCTGTGCTATGCCATTCACCAACCCACGAAATAAACCTACTTCCTCCGTGAAATTTAGATTTTGTCAAATTATGTAAAGAAATTTAGATTTTGTCATAATATGTCTAATTATTGTTGGAGTTAGATTGAATTTTAAAGATTTAGTTTGAAACATGCCCACGGTCATGCCAAAGTGACCGATATCAAAATGGGGGGAGAGACATAAAGGATATCAAGCCAAATCCGTAACCATAACAATATGTCAATATCCACGCCACACAACTAGTGAATGAAAATGCAACTTCTACATTTGATCCTCTATGAACTGTTATTCACACTTCTACATTGTGACTTATAAAAGAGCTAGAAAATAAGTTGGACTGTTTGATTAGTTGGAGCTTTTTAAACAGCTTTTGGTTAATCTATATATAGTTCATCCAAACTGGGCCATAGTTACATTTTTCGCATTTTCGAACTGACTGCCTCTCACACCCCTGATTGAACAGAATTTTGGATGTCTTGGTATTATTTTTCTTATTAATTGTATCTTTTCCCCTACGTTCATACGGGTGTGCTTCATGGAATTGCATACAATCGCTTTTATTATTGAAAAAACAGTGAGATTACTCGGGGAGAATGTGAATGACGCTTAAAAAAGCATAGGCAGAATCTAGATCACAAAAGCCATGAGCCCCTAACTCATACATAATGTGGTTGAAACACCTTTGATAAAGCGATGAAATATTTGTTCTCTCTGTTTGACTGAGATGTTGCCGATGTCATTCAAAATATAGTTTTTATCCAGGGGATGAAATAAATTTTACCACTAGTAATATATTTTTATTATAACTTTTTTGGTAAGCACTGAAATAGGTTAAGCATTCCTTGATAATATAGTGCTAACACCGTTTGATAATCGGGATGTCATTGGACGTTCCATGTCCAAGTACGTTGTTTTCAATTCGTAAAGTCATACCTTTGTAGAGTGCTGCAGGCACAGCCGCACAGGTGAGTTCATCATCATCTGGTTCATGCATACAAAAAATTTCTCCTAATTTCTTTATTTTTATTTTTCAGCCTCTCTGGTTCAGGCACAGTTCTTCATGTCCATTTCGCTGATCTTCAAGAAATTCCCCGTTTTTGGGATGTGCTTAGAGTATGCAGTTTGAGCCCATTTAGTTGAAAGGGTGTTTCAAGCCCATTTGAGTCATTCGACGATGACAAATGGTTTCATTTGGTTCAGTCTGAAATCTCACGTGGATTCAGGTCCAATCTGGATTTGAGCCCAGGAAATCTAGTGTCTCCACCACCCACATATCCGGCATTCCGGCTCGCCTCCTCCGTACTGGTCGTCTCCTCTCCCGTGCGCCGCCGCATGACAGCACGCATCCCTCCCTCCATGGCCGCCAGTGCTTGCCTTCGCCCACGCTCGAACCCCCGACCTACGCCGCGGCAGCGCTTCTCATGCCCTCACCGATCCGGCGTCATTCCCACTAGGATCTTGAGCACGGCCGGTTTCCCCATCTGCGCCGCTGCGCGAGCTAGCGGAGTGGATGGAGTAGGCAGGCATCGCATTCTTGACCGTTTGTTTGCTCATGGTAAGTTGCAGAAGTTTGGTCTTATGGGTGGATCCGATACGAAGTTACGAACTAGACAAGAAACTCACCTATCACTCTCATCTAGATAAATGTTCCTTTGTCCCTGCATCAATGTCCTTTCTTTTTAATTTTCTTGATTATCATGCATGTCACTGATTGTCATACTGGCTCACCATACTCCAACCTCCATGCATGTTGCATGATTTATGTGCTAGCTGTGTCTCAGCATCTTCTTGCTTGGCGAATTCCATCTAGTAGGTGCCTAGCTAGGTGGGTGCTAAACTAAGGAGATCCCCATCCAACAACCACGTGGACACCCAATTTGTCATGCCCCACAGTTAAGACTTAAGACCCTTGCTAGATTAAAATGTGAAGTTGGGAGTTACTGACTCAAGTGAATATTTGATCTTCGCGAAGTGAATAGTGCATGTCTAGTGTATTCAGTAGTGAGTACTGACAGTTTGTTTTGAAAAGAAGAAAAAAAACCCCATGGTTTGTTTTCTTTCTTTAAGGGAACAGTAAGGACTAAGGATGTACTATGATCTAACTCAAAGTCTATATAGGAAGTCAATTTTGTACTCAGTAATGTGATCAGTGTAATCAAGGAAGTAATTCCTACTCCATGAACTCCAAACATGATGAAGCTGAAGGAATCAGAAACAGCTAAGAACCAATGCTACTCTGTGTACTGAATGCATATTGATCACAAGATTATGGTGCATCTCAAATTTACAAATTCCTCTCAGTTTCCCCTATATGCATTCAGCAGCTGAAGAGCTAAGACCTAACAAATAGAATCTCCTAGAATTAATCCACTAACTAACCTCTACTATCACAAAGAACAGAACATAAGAAAAAAAAAAGAGTTATGATCACCAAGCAACAAGATAGAAATCAAATCTTTTCAAGGGCATTTGACATTCCTGCCGGGGCCTCCATAGTAGAAGTAGCTTCCCCAGTAGGAGTTGGACCCTCCCTGGATGTCGTAGCAGGCCGGGTGGTCAGCGAGGAGCTTCAGGTTGGCGGCCGGGATGAGGCTGTTGTCCCAGTCTACCACCTGCAGGTTCCGGAAGTAGGCGGCACGGTCGAACCCCTCCCCTGGGAAATGCCCGCTCCCCATCTGCGTCGCCGTGTGCGACCCGGACGGCCGCGTGTTCACCACCTCGCCGCCGAACTGCACCATGTTGGCGTGGTGAGCCAGGTGAGTGAACAGGTAGGATGGCCAGTAGCCCACCACCATCCCAGGTCCCAGTTCCAGCCACCAGTGCCCATGCTTGGGGTCCTGAAAAAAAAACGTGTCAGGCTCCCATCGTTTGTAAGTTGGCTTATCAGCATAAGCTAAATTTTGAATTTTGTAAACTTAATTTTAAAGTTGATTTTGATGTTTTTTTTATCATGGTCTTTTTTCAGCCTTAGATTTTACGCCGCGAATAATCCGGATGTAATATTTTCACCCACAAAGGTTGTTCCGTTTGCGTGGTTACGACTTATTACTTTTTTTTCTCAATGGTGAAATGCTATAAAGAATTGAGCCACTACTGTAGTGGCCTAGTGGAACCCAAAAAGATTGATTTAGAAATCATAGCTTGCTTTATAGAAATTAGTTGCTTCAGTAGACAGTACTACTTACTGTATCAAATTCTTGCATATGCATTGAAGTTATCCAGAAATGATTACAGATATGTAAAGAGTTACCTTCCATAGCATCAGCGTAATATCAAACTGCCTTCCGTTGTATACCGATTCAGGCGTGATAGCTGCGCCGATCGCGATCTTGTTGGTCGTTTGCACAAATCCACGGCAGTTGTGGTTGTAGCAACCGGTCTCTTGATATGCATCAGTCTACAAATTGTATGCATGATTTTAGTCATTTTCTTCCTTGCAAAAAATGCATGTTGCATTTGTTAGCATAAATATAGCAACCACACTTACTGTCCAATATGTGAAGAACCTTGGGTTACTGTCTCCATATAGCTCAGGGCTAACCTGCAGAAGAAGCAAAAGAAAAAAATTACACAGGTGCTCTTTCAAAACAATACAGTAATAAGCTTTTGTTTAGCATATCAGGATCATCCTCTGTTCATCTACCTGCCATCCAGCTTCAATGGTGTTGAGATCATTGCCGAAAGAGCCAGAGATGACCCAGATCTGTGACAGGCTGAACTCAGATGGGTCACCTATCCTTGGTGACCACACATTAACACTAGCTTTGGCCCCATAGTAATTCTCATTGTTCACATAGCCAACTGCATGCTGTAATTGACCAGAACAGAAGCATGTTAAAAAGCTAATTATAACCAGTGTTCAATTAGATTTGACCAGATAGATAGGTATAGTTCCAATCACTGTCTTTGGGAGACAACTACTAGCAAAGATTATTAGTAGGGCCATTAAATGCTGTCAACATAGGACAAAACAAGAAAAAGTTAGTTTAATAGTTGAGTCAAAACAGTCCATGTTTCAAGAAGGGTTGATTTGCTCATCTGGATTAGCTTAATGAAGCTTCTGCACATGTACAGATATTAGTAGTTTTCTTACTCCGAACCACATGGGCTTTCTTGCTCTGTTTTTCTCTTGAGCATCTCTTCCCCGGAGATTAAGTTTCTTGGTGCACTCAGTCGAGGTACTACGGACTAAATAGTTAAAAGGAGAATCTTTCCAACCAACAAACTCTACTGTCGATTGAATTTAATTATGCAATTTAACAAACATCGCTCTCTTTGGTTGTGTACAAAATAAACTAGTATAAACAAAACGAAAACAACATGTTATATGTGCCTCAGATGAAATAAACATTTCACTTCAAGTTACCAATTAACTATCTTGGCAACAAAATCGCATGACAGATTGGTTACTGAAATGAAAATAGAGGAGTCTTCTTGGTACTGACAAGGAGTAGAAATTAGGGAAGTCATTACAACACAGACTCGAATTAGCTGAAATACAGAAGACATTACTTGATCACTGTTTCCTAAGAGCATCGTGTTTACAAAATTTCACTAGGGACAAGAAAAATGTTTGCTTGTTATTAAGTATAGTAACTAGTGAAGTCAAATAGCTAGACTTCCAACATGCCGATAAACCAAACCTTCAGTACTTCAGTAGCCTAGCTGTAGGGAAGTGAGTACTTAATGTTATGAAATGCATGGTTCTTTGGAATCATTTGGCTTCTCTGTTTAATTATAGGCCTCTGTATGAACTTGCTCTAGAAATGTGAGAACTTTGTCATTGACCTAGCAGCAAGCATCGATGCCTGACATGTAGAGATCTTACTTAAACCACCGATTTGGAAACTGAGGTGCTTGATTTATGATATAAGCTACTCTTAGTACGCTAAATCCAAGATGAGATGCACCTGCTGCCAATTAAACCTGTAGAGATAGACACCTAAACAGGAGTCTAACCACTGCACTGACATGAATATTTCATTGGTCAGGTTGTGCGGTCAAGCAGAGTAGATCTGTACTGTAGCATGTCACTTGGGTCTAAAATATTTTAGCCTACAGATATGAACAAAACTAAGCATTGATCCCAGTAGCAAAGTAAGATTTTTCTCATATGGATTTTTCCCAAGTGAAGCTTCTGCAGATTCATGCAGCTTGCTATCTTATTCTGGGTACATGGGCTTCTCTTTTGTATCTTTTCAAGCTCGGCACTTTAGCTAGTAATTAATCCCTGCAGGGAGAAACTTCTATGTTTCCTATCATTTTTTACAAGACAACTTGGAAAGATTAGGATACACATTGGTATAGATTTGAGGTTTGATTCCATGTTGCTCGTTTTCTCCTCTTGGGGCGATTTGGCTAATGTGTCTCCCGGATTTGCAGTTACACATTCACAAGAACTAATAATAACCATATTAATTTTTTTAAAAAAATATTGTTTTACGGCATTAACGCCTGAGTCATTAGTTAGTGACTAGTTCGTACATTATTTGCTCATTATATAAAAAATCTGCCTTTTGGTGTCCTCCTTAGATGAAGAACTTCTACTTTTACAGCGTTATTCCTCTGAAAATTTCCTTTTTTTTGTCAAGTAGCAAAGGGAACAGTAATGTGCAAACCAAACCAACCTCATGGTCGCTGCTGGTGGAATCACGGCGAATATTCCGGCGTGCCGGCTTCCTGCCGTATCTCCGGAGGGAGCTGGCCCTGAGCAGGTCCTTCTCCGTCGTCCGCCGGATCGCCACCGTCCCTTCCGGGCACTCCTCGCCAGCGGCATGCCAGGCCTGCACTACCACCTCACCGACCCTGCTGCTGCCAGCAATGGTGAGATTTGAGTTCTTGGGCCTCTCTGGTGGATCCTGAGCAAGAAAAACAGCTTACAAATTAAACTCATTTGGCACAACACTTGCATATACAATGTTGGTTTCAAAAGAAAGCAAATATGTACTACTGCTACTAGATGTGTGTTAACTACCAGAAGCTTTTGGCCCTTGAGCTTTGGGTGGTCAAATGCAGGCTGGAGATGAGATGGAACGCAGTCTATGAGATCACCATCTGGGCTCTGCAAAACACAGGAGCAAAATAACTTAGCTAAACAAATAATGTTCAATGTGAAAAAAAGAAGAAGAATAAGATAACAAACATATTCAGGTTGATGATTAATTAGCTGCTAGTTAGTGACCTGAATGGTCTTGAGAGAAGGCTTGTTGAGCTTCTTGAGGAGAGCCCTGATCCTCTTGTACTTAAGCAGCTCCTTCCCTGGCCTAACCCTTGCAGAAGTGGCATTACTGGCAGTGTCTTCTTCACTGCTACTGTGCATGGAGGCCAATGCAGCAGTGCTGCTGGCAGAAGTGATGAGCAAGAGCAAGGTCAGGAGAAGGAGAAAGGGAACAAAGTGGAAGCTACAAGCCATTCTCCTTTTGCTTCCACAGCTTGTCTGCATCTTGCTAGCACAACACCACAGTCACAGGGGAATGGCAATAGTATGTGGTTGTCTTCTTCCTGTGCCGCCTCCTCTAAACTTGCCTCAGCTAGGCTGCTGCCTTTGCGTATGAGTTTATATGCCACTGCTGCTGATCCACTGCTTATCGGCAACTTGCAAGCAGGATTGTAGTACTACTCCATAGGATTATAGGACAAGGAGATCTCACTCAGAGAGTGTGAGATACTGTTGAGCTCGTACTGTACTGCTTGATTTTGCTTCTTTTTAAAGCTTGCATGTGCAGGCAAAGGGTTGGGGTTTCCCAATGTTAGGTGGTTTATTTATTCATGGTTCGCCATGAAGCCCTGTATTTTGCCAACCAAGCGTGCAGCTAAAAGCAAGGGGCCCTGCTGCTGCTGCTGCCATTGGAGGACCAGGAGCCTGAGCTATGGTATTTACTGTTGCTGCTCTGCTCCAGTAGCAAGGTCAGTGTTCAAAAATCTTTGCAGCAACAGCACGACAGCACGGCTTTCCGCGGGTAAAAGGTGGGGACTGGGGAGGATAGCATTTTGACGACATGAGTGCTGCTGCTGGTGGGCCTAGCTCTTCTACCATTTTTTTCCGTATACGATGAGCAATGATCGCTAATTTTTGATAATTATTTGAGGGCATAACTGAATGAATTAATCACTATTCTTTTCGTCTCTCTGTGCCAAAATATAAAGTATTTCTAGATTGCTTAGGAAAAATACTCCTAAGATTAAGGGAAAAGATACCATTACAATCGCCTCAATTATCAAAACATGAATTTTAGTTGTTTAGATTTCCTTTAATTTCAAACACCTGATTATCTGAAAAATGTATAGATTTATTTATTGGAATCAGTACCCCCAGAATATTTATATTGTTGTACAAATTTCGAATTCTAGAGATGCATCTGATTGTCCAGTCCACTGCTGAAATTACAGAAAAGGGCAAATGCATAATTAAATAATTATTTATGGGTAAAACTTTTATTTATGTGTTTTTCATACTTTAAAAGTCAATACTATTATCTCTGTTTCACAACAGAAACATTTATAGTATTCAATTTTTTTACGATATAAATATTTATGCAGCATTGATCGCATGCCTAGAAATCGAGGCATTTTCAGCCAATGAGATGCTTGTAATTCAAAATTTAAAAATTAACCATTAAAATGACTTAAAGATAATCTTTTGCCCATCCTTATTCTTTGCTAAAGTAGATATAAATATTTATATTGTGAAACCGAGGGAATTAAAAATGAACTATGGCGAAGAAAAGAATCGCGGCTGATAAGTTGAAAGCAAAATAATGAGAGGCTTATATCTTTTGGTCAGATAAAGGATGGAGTTAAAAGATTGTTTAATAAGCATTCAACAAATGAAGAATGTTTTTAAGAAAAAATGCACCATTAAAAGCAAGGAAAAGCATGCCCACAGTAATCGACAATTCATAAACTATTCCTGAATAGAAAGAGTAATAAGTACTAAATCCCCATGGAATATAGAGTTTAGAGATTGAAATGTTAATTAATCTAAAATAAAAATAGTATGCCATATTCTAATATATTAATTCTTGACTCCAACTAAGAAATTAAACCCAAATTTAAAGTTGTGCCAAATATAGCCGTAACGGTTATGCTGTAGTATCCCCTACCTAGCTAGTGGGGGCATATATATTTACCATTTTGTTGGACCCGGATTAGCTGAAGTTAAATAGCAACTGCAACATATATATGCTGTTGAATGCCTACCGTTCGATATGTGATCTAAAGGCACGGATCAATCAAAGCGCTATAGCAGTAGAAAGTATCTACAGTTAGAGTACTCTAGATGTGGATCTAGATCGTACATCATCACAATGAACGGATGAGATTATGTGCAGTTGTAGAATGAAGTTGTAGTAAATTCTGCCCTGACGTACGGCTGCGTAGCTCTTCTGTGATGCCACTACGTATACGTGTATGCCTCCACGGGGGCCAGGCCAGGCCAGCAGCTAGCGACACCACTGGGCTATCACGGTGTGGTCGTCGCTGCAGCTGGCTCGCTTCGCTGCCAAGCCCACACTGATACTCCTCGAATTACTATTGTTTAATTATTAGGGAAGTAAAGAAAGAATTAGCTTTGCATGTGAGCTCCTAGCACCTGGCTCCCGATGAATTTTTTTTCACGTCCTCTAAACAGGGACGCAGAGAGTATTTGCACTACACCAAAAACGATATTTATACGAGGGCACTCAATTTTCGTATGCGGACAGAATAGGCATCTGTCCATGTAAACCGGTCCAGCCAAGAACCGTACGTAAAAATCGATCTTTGCGTACAATCCTCCTAACAGTCCGCCTGCAAAAATAGGCGGACTGTTTAGTGGGCTGTATGCAAGATAGATCTTTACATGTGGCCTACTAAGTCATCCGTATGCAAAAATCGAGCCATATAGGCCCAACCTGATCTTTTTTATCTGACTCGAGTTTCTCTCTTCAATTTAGAAAATAATAGAGGCGAACGTTTTCAACTTTAATTTCTCTGTGATTTTTTTCCTACATACAGGTAGATTTATTTGTACCTATCATAAATAACCAATTTTTGTTGATTTTTATTAGACAGATGGTGAGAATTTTGGTTTTTTTGGGACATGTATGCTAATTTGTTGCAAATTAGGGTAAATTTTGTAGATAATTTTTGTTGAATATTAGGAGAAATGTTAACCCCAGTAGAAACATTGGAGTTATGAGTAATTGGGAGAGCACAATTATGAATTTAAATGGTGGGTTTCAAACTCTAGATCTAGTTTGGAGAGAGAATAGAGGTGGGAAAGTATATATTTGAATTTGAGTTCAAAATTTTTATTTATCAGTTTGTGTCATTCCTATGTATTATTGTTGTGATATTGTAATGTTTCTGGACATTCACGTGAAACAACTTGGAGAGTAAATTTATGCATTTTAATGTTTTTATTATTTTGTGTAATAATTTCATTATCAACAATTAATTGGACGATTTCTTAATACTTACGGTTATTTTTGCGTGAAATTTTAGATGGGTGAGAAGGGATGCATGGTACACAAAGATACAAGATGGCATTTTTGACATAAGGTTCAAAATTCATTGAGGTAGCAAGGGCACATGCTGCCGGCTTGGGGAGGTACCAGATAATCTGTCCATGTGTCGATCGCAATAACAAGAAAGTGTTCACAAGTCCAGAAGAAATCAAGTCACATATAGTTAAGCATGGTGTCGGTAATATGGATATGGAGGCCCACTAAGTACATGAAGTTAAGCTAGGGCAACTTACGGGGTCATCACTAAAACACGAAAGATGATCCTGGGTCCACTCATGGGGACCACCACGGTGAGTTAGGCTCCCCGAGTCCTCGCCCAGGGATGTGAGGAAGGGAGACCCAGGGCAAGAGGCCCTTGGGATAGCTTAGTCCCAGGAAAGTGAGGCCACAGGGCAAGTGGTGAGTAAAGTCCTGCCCATCCGGTGGCTCTCATTAATATCAACTATCAATGGCCAACGGCCAACCATCTCATTTATTGTCTGAGTATGGTCAGCCATGCTGTAGTGACCTGAGTTTTTAACACCGTAAAATTATTTTAATTAAAAAAGTATTTTCAAAATTTTGGTCCTTTGCTTGTGGGATTAAGTATTAGTGCCAAGCTCGAACCCATTTCCTTGTTTCCCTGTCCTGAGAAATCCGATCCAGAAAAATACCCATCACCAAATATCAAAGTCTCTGTAGATATCTTCCTCCAAAATATTCCTCTCTCAGAATAGATTGTTTTTCTCTGTACGCCCTAATGAGCCCCAGAAAATCTCCTAAATTCTCAAAATACCCATTTTGAATTGAGGTCGCTTTCTCTTTCTACCTCTGGATCCTACCAAAAATTCTAGAGGAAATTTGTTTAAACTCTTCTTTGTTTTGGGCTGTTTCCTTTCCCTTCCTTTCGGTCCAGTCCAAATCCTTGTCCACCCTCTCTCTACCGCACAGGCCGCAGCCCATTCCCTCTCCCCTCGGCCAGCGCTCCTTTCCCCCCACCCGTGCGGGTCTCGGCCTGCCCGCACCGTTGCCACGGCCCATGGCCCGTCCACGAACCACCAGCGCGCGGCTACCGCTCTCCCTCACGCGGCCTCCTCGCGGCCCACGGC
>CM002484.1:10332527-10370804 GCA_000325765.3 Leersia perrieri
CGAGTCGTCGCATCGGGCCCCGCCGCCCGCCGCTCCACGACCGCGGCAGCCACCGGCCACCATTACACCCCCTGGTGCCCCCTGCGCGGCAAACACTACCGTGTTCCCTGCCGGCGCCATGGACCCCGCCGCCATTGTCCTCATTCGCCCGCCGCCATCCTTATCCCCTCCTCCCCGCGGCTATAAAAGCTGGGCGCGACGCCACTCACTCCCCTTCTTCCCCTAACCACCATCCCATCACCGTTCTCCACCATCACCGCCGCCGGCATGCCGCCGTCGCCGGCGCGACGTTTTTCCCCATCCCCCTGTCGTTGGCGCACCGTTCTCTGTCGTCTCCGCCGAGCGTGGCTCGTGCCGTCGACTCCGCTCCATCGCGCTCCTCTCCCAGTCACCGCAAGCGCCCGCTCGACTTCGCTGGCACACTTCACCACCGTCCCCGCCATTCCTCTCCATCTCTCTGTGCCGCACCGAGGAAGGGAAGGTAAGGGGAAGGGATGGAGAGAAGGGGAGGATATGACAGGTGGGACTTACCCGTCAGCTCTCTATCTAGACATCTCCTCCTTCTTCCCTTTTCGCTGCTGGGCCGGCCCACAAGTGTGCTGGGCTTCGGTCCACCGCTTCCCTCCATTCCGCTCAAACTGACAAGTCCATTTTATGTCCCTCCAACCAACAAAAACCCAACCCGATTCCGAGACATAAGTCCGCTTTTAGTCCCTCTGTCTCCAACCTTTCTCTGAAGTATAAGGTCCAGAGTTGGTCCCTCCCTTCCCAGCCTTTGAGCCCACATCATCCCGAGTGGAGACATCACAAGTTCTATATGGGTCCCTCTGCCCAAACCCATTAGCGGTATAGGTCCAATTTACATCCCTCTGGGTCCAACCCTTTTGAAACAGGAGCTCACTTTTTGTCCCTTCCTTCTGCTACATAGCCCTTTACCCACAAAATAAGTTCAATACTAGTCCTTCTCCTTCCCAACACTTGAGCCCATCTCCCTTTAGAGAAGTAAGTCCAGTTTACATCCCCTCTTCCTACACCGCTGTTCCGCTAAACTACAGGGGTATGAATAGGCTCCCATACACCACATGTGATGGTTGTTTTTTCTTTCCAATATTCAAATGAGTCCTTCTCTAATATTGCAGAAGTGCCGTCAGCCTCCTAAAAATCATATCTTTTCAACCGTAAGTCCGAACGATTCCGTTCAACTTCCGAAAATTCCCCTGAACCTGAGGTCTACCCTATGGCACTACTAATTATAGTTATAATATTTTTATTTTGTAGACTTCAATAGGATTTTTGTGTGGTGCTCGCTAGCGTACGTTTGTCCCGGAGGTTTTCTCGTCCAAAGCCGCAAATTAAGAAGCTGTGAAGACCCGATGATTTTCTTGGATCGATCGCGCGTCGGATTTATCTGGTTTTCTCTGAAGACTAAAGACCAGGAACGTCGTCACCCAGGCAAGCCACCCTTTGATCATATTGCTCCTAGTTTACAAATAAAATGTTTGCAATTCGCATTAGGATTGTGCACGATTATTCAATCAGGCCTCGATGGTTATATCGATGGACCTACCCAGTAGTTGCATTATTTTCCCGTAGGAATTGAATACTTGGGAACCCTTGTCAATACATCCCGATGGAACTTGTGGGCATTCTGGCTCTCGAGTAGGATTGTCCGATGGAACCCCCATACTTTACTCTATGATACAACTTTGGGAAAAAGGGTTGAGAACTGTTTTGAGAAATGATTTGCGAAATGAAAATGAGTTTTGCGAAATGGGTAGAGCTTAGTCGAGAAGTCCTGGGGACTGGCTAAGTTGTACTGTTTAAGGACCGATTCCTTTGGGAATTCTAACCGAGCATATTATCGTGCGACCACGCGGGCTACATGGGTATGCCTCTGGATGAGTACTTAGTTAGGTTATGCTTGTCCGAATACTGGTGGTTGTGGGACACAACAGGGTAAGGTGTGCAGCGCGCGATAGGCCGCTGGGTCCTTACGTACGTAGGGGGACTCAGGACCTGGGATCGCCGGGGTTTGGCCTTGTGAGAGGGACACGGGATCCGTAGTACCCTGGGTGTGTGCCCTAAGTAGACGATGGCTGCGTGAATAGCCTGATACTGGTTGCGCGGTTAGTCAACCCGACCATGCAATGTGGGAAAGCCTAATCTAACTATGGAAAAACCTTGTCATGAACTTCCGATTCCTGATCCGTTTCGGTGTTAGCTTCGTGTCGTGTGGGTAAGGCGTACAATCTCTGTAGAGTGTTAAACCTGTTCGAACAGCCGTGCTCACGGTTAGGAGCAAATGTGCGGTGATTCTCTTAGCGTAGTTTTTGTTTCACCAATGTTTTTGGAAAAACTCTCTGGGATGAAAATCGTGTTTTGCGAGTCGAATTTTGATGTATGATGAGAGGCCTTTGTGGCCGGAGATAGGATCCACGGGATCCGAGAGTCAAGGCATCTAGGATGCTCGACGTTGAGATTGCAAGATGATTTGAGTTGATGCGATCCAGAATAATTGTTGAGACATGATTTGAGCTTCATGCTGATTCATGGTCATGAATGTGTTGCCATACCCCGATATCTTTACTGTTACAGTTGTTAATTAATGGACTCAATTAAAATCCTGACACACTTGTAGTATCTTCAAGAAAGTTGATTTACACTTAAATCTAGCCGTTCTTTGAAGCCGGCATATTACACTTTTCCCGTGGTTTGCGAGTACGCAAGTACTCACCCCTCTCTGTTGTTGTTTTTACTCCCTTGCTGCTAGACCAGGTTAAAGATGTAGACGCCGAGGAGTTTCGTTCCTTAACCCAAACCACTGCCTGTGGTATAGGGTTCCGGCTACGCTTAAGTCCGCTGTTGCTGCTCTCTGATTGTTGGTTGCTACTCAGGGTCTACCCGAAGTCGCAACGTAAAGGTATAGTTTATTTAAATAGTAATGCTTTGATCTTCATCTTGTTACTGCGGGTACCAGCAACGGAATCCTAGGAATGGTACTCGTCACGCGGTTCCGTAGGGAGCAGTTCGCTGTTCTTCTACGGCACATGCCGAGGGGCAGGTCGTGACACATGCCCTAGCCATAAATGCGATATGATGGCGGCTGTCCGTTGTTCTGCGGTGGCTGTCATCGTAGGTGATAGGGGTGGATGGTGCCAGCGATGCTTTCCGTCCCAACGACGTTTCTACCATGCCATTCCTTTGGCAGGTGGGCACATAAGTCTTGAATGGCACAAACTGCTAACCACACGAAGTCGGTCTCCACTTGTGTGTGGCGCGAAAGTCAAGCTGTCACATCCACCATCCCCGGCATCACCATTCCTTTCGCCATCAATCTATAGTGTGAATGAAAGAAGAGGGCGTGCGCAATAGGTACGCAGTGCCCCCAACATTTCTTCTCTTTACATCTCGCTGTGTGCATTCGGCCCCTATGGATGCCCCTTGCATGTATAAAAGGAGGTCTAGGCCCCGTGTAGAGGGGGTTGACAAGTTTTTTCTCCACAGGAACCTTAGCAATTTTGTAAGCTCGAGTTATACCTTCCACTGATAGTCCACCACATAGGAGTAGGGTATTACGTGTTCTTTGCGGCCCGAACCTATATAATCCTCACTTGTTGCATCTACACTGAGGTCCTTCACGACCTCAATCTCTTGATGAAATCTTCATTCACTGCGCCCTGTACTGAACCAAAAAGGGGTCCACGTGATCTCTGCTTGAGGAGTTCAACCTCCAACACATGGATTTACTCTCTACTACAAGTTTTGGTGTCATTACAGGGAACATGCCGATGGAGAAGTTGATGATAGACAGTGAGAAAACATCAAAATAGACTAGATAACTTCTGATTTGATCTTGAGAAAATGTGCCATGCAGAACCAGAGGCGTTGACACAATATGCGCGAGGCTTGGATAATTATGAGACTTTGCAAAAGGCGACAAAAGATTTATTGTATGATGAAGCTAAGGGTTGCCTGAAGGAATACACGGTTTTATGGACGGTGCTCGATCTTTTGCGGTTGAAGACAGTGAACGGATGGTCTGATAATAGCTTTAATGTGCTTTTGGCTTTCTTCAACAAGATCCTCCCAAAGCCCAATTTATTGCCCCCAAACACATATAGGATGAATAAACAGATATGTCCTTTTATCACTTGGTGTGGAAAGAGATTGATGTATGTCCGTATCCTCTATCGCAAGGAGTACGCAGACTTGGCTAGGTGTCCGTGTTGTGGGACTAGTAGGTATAAATTGACTGATGATTCAGGGTATGTTCACTAACTTTTTACAAATTAATCTATCATGCTATTTTTTAACACGTGTTTATTCACCATGTCTAGTCACCATTACATTCTGTTCTTGATTTATCTGAGACAATCGATGGCTCTGGTGCTTGATCTGGCCTAGTACCCAAAGGATAAATATATGGAATTTATGCTTATGGTAAATCTTACATTGTAAATTATCCACCGAACATCGCACAAAAGCTATATGAACATCAAGGTGGGCCCATTGATGTATGTCATAACAAACTCCTCGTGAAACTGGACTAGGTGGTAATTACTCAACTCATTTTTATATCATGAGAGAGAAATGTCATTTCATATCCTAACTGTTATTCATACCGTTCTTAAACAGTACCACCAACAACCGTCTGGGACATTTGTGTGCAAATACTACGTATGCGAGATGATGAAAGTAACCGGAAGGTTTACAACTAACTTTGACAATGTGCGTACCTAAAAATACTTGGCATATATTTGTAGTAGCAAAAACTACTCTGTTTTCAGATATGACAAGTGTGTTTTCTTTACGGCAGTTGTACAACATATCGGCGCACGCTCAAAATATGACCAACAAAACACTATGGAACCTGATTTCAGACATTGTCCAATTCATCCACCACGACGTATGCAACTCCCTTGGAGCTTTCTTCGATCGGAACACCGCCTATGACATGGATGATAAATACAAAGGACTGTGCGTGTGGTATAAGGAATATGTGTAATTTGTAATGGATTGCATGTTGGAAAACAATTATGTGTTGATGGATTCTGTATAATTATCGTGTTACAAACGTATTATTAATGTAAAATACAGTGCCTCTCATGAGAATAAAATTTTAATCTGATTTTTTTTTAGCTCTTGAACGAGAAACCTTTCTGCGATTAATTAATCTATACAAATTTTCAATAAAACAAGCCCATACAATTTTTTTATTATTCTGAAAATAATAATACATACGGATGGGCTTCACATACGGGCGTCTTAACACATCCGCATGCGATATCGATTTTCACATGTGGGCACGTTAATTTTCGCATGCGGTCGTCGGCCCGCCTAGGAAAATTGGTTTTTTCACATATCAATAGTTGTTGGTGGACCGCCCGTCCTTATGCCAAAACCCTTCCGCCGCAAGCAAAAATGGCTTGTGGGGTAGTGTTCGAGATTGAGGACCTTTTTTGACTTCTCTCATTTGCATGTCAGTGAAATTTTTAACCTACCTGTTCTGCATGCTACTCCTAGCAAGCTGAGATCTTATCTATGTGTTATCTATGTGAGACAAACTACTCCATGCCACTAAGTTTGCATCGATTCATCAATTTGCCATCAACTTTGTCAAGTTCTAAGATATACATTTGGTTTAACAGTTTTTCCTACAATAAGCCATTAGATCCTATGTATTCTTAACAAAAGCCCAAAATGCCCTTATAGACATACAATATAGACAATTAATTTATCATGTCAAAAGATGTAGAAAATTTTTGCCTAGCATCCTAACAAATTATTATAGTTTGTGGTATGTTTTAAGATTATTTTCCATGTTTTATTTTTTTGGTAAAAAATATTTTTAGTATGAAAGATTTGATTTACATTATTTATTTAATAATTTAAAAGTGTTATATAGCATATACAAGATGAGTTACATTATTTTTTTAAAAAAAATAATGAATTTTTAAAACATACTTACAAACTATAATGATTTGTTCGGATGCTAGGAATTTTTTTTTAATTTTCTCGATATTCTAACGTGATAAATTAATTTTCAATCTTATATGTCTATGAGGGTATTTATTAAGAATGCAAAGTATCTAATGATATATTATAGAGAAAACTAATATATATCGTTGAACTAGACAAAGTCAATGGTAAATCATTGAATTGATACAAATTTGGTGGCATGGAGTATTTTCTCTATCTATAACATGCATATTTATGTCTGTCCGTGGCATTTGCATATGCACATACACAAGTAGCATGCATAGTTGAAAGTTTCTCGTTCGAGTTCTCTTCATTTCCAAATATAAGTAAATTTTCTATGTATTTTTTTATAAGTACTAGCCAGTGTAGTGCTCTGCGAGAGAACGACGAACAGTACTGACGTCTCTTCATTGTCTGTGAGATTGTGACAGGTGGCCAATCCATTCAGTGCTTGCTGGCATGCATATATTATTCATCATCGGTCAGCAATTCAGCAGGACCAATTAGCACCGACTTCTTTGTCTCTTTGATGATAGCACATGCTCAACCTAACCTTAACAATTAATTGATCACAAATAGATCGACGAGTACGTACGTCACGCTTACGAGTACTAACAATTATAATTAGTCACTTTATCCATATATACCTCTGGCATCTTCCTTGAGAGTAAAATTAACATGCCGGCGGTTTGGGGGCCACTGCAGCCATGACGGCTAGAGCTATGCGCCTATGCCAAATAAACTCACCTGCCAGCTGAGTATACATAGAGGCAATATTTTTAGCTATTAAGATATATAGTGGCGTTCAGACTAATTAATAGAAGAAGAATCGCTTTAGCAATTACTTTTTCTTACTAAACAGAAAAATGAATCCTTATTGCTTTTTTAAACCGAGGAACTTCGTTCCTACTTCTATATCAATAAGAAGAGAATTGACCCTGTTTAGAAGTTAAAACGGACCCAAAAACCATACAAATACACGGTTAATTAAAAAAAATCAGGCTAAAACCCCAATGTGACACATCACAACCATCGTGCCAATTAGGAACCCACAACAGAACCCACCGTAGAGCATCATTGCCAAACTTGTTGCAGAAATAATAGAAAAGCTCCAACATTTCAAGGCATGTGTCATTATTGCCGAGCTTGCACAACACCTCCGTACAATAGACGCACCATCCCACCTAAAGGAGATTGCAAGTTGTCATCATTGCCACATTATGAGCATCAGACCTCAATTTGGTCGTCCCTTGCTCCTTACCATTGGTCCCCGTCCCATCCGAAACCATACTTCCAGTCAAGTCTTACCCATTAGACTTGTGGCCCTATGGGGAAAGCATTGCAACGGTTGCTTGAAGACTGGTCCTTTTATGGCTGGGGTGCTTCAGCCAAACATCTATCCAACACACCTAGCCCAGCCCCAAAACAAGTTTTGGTTTTCACAAATTCTTTTTTCCCACCCATCCATTGACTTCCCCATCAATGGTTTTCCAAAGTTTTTCAGTTGTAAACACAACAAAGGATCAAAAGCTCTAGTTGACTCTATGCAGTACTAAGCATTACCTATAGAACTAGTCATTTCATCACATAGGAATCAACTAGTGTAGTTATTTTTCTAAGTTTTCCAAGGTCGAGGTGATCAAATCAATAACATAGCCATAACAAAGGAATTTAGTAATAATAACTAAATAAATCTTCATGAATGGTATATCTTTGTAAATCAATGGAACTATATTTAAAAGACAACATAAAGTTCTCAAAATAAGGTTCAACATACTGTAGATATGGTATGACATTCCTTGATCAACTGACGGGCTTCGGAAACTTGTGCGAACCTTCTTTTCCTTCGCTCCGGAACCTCTAAAAGGTTTTGAAAAGCTACATGCAAACACAAACTAGGATAAAACCCTAATAAAATAGCAATAACAGTATGTAAAATGCACACCCCTATATTCCTTAGGTTTTAACCAAAAAATAGCAATTTGAAAAGGTCAATTTAGAGTTCAAATAGCCGAGATACGCCAATTTGAAATTTAGGTGTTGTTTATATGGAAATTACCAAATTATTTGAATTATTTTACTTAAGAAAATTCCATCTTATTGTGTCATCGGAGAGGATGCGTGCATGGACTAAGTCCACCATGGGAGGGCCCCACATGACAGTCCCTTAGACTATGGTGGATTGGGTGCACCGCACCGGTCCACGGGTCAACAAGGTGGGCCACACCGGTCAGTTTTATGGTAAGGCTGATAGGTAGGCCCCACGCGGTAGCCTCATAGCTAAGCTGGTCGGTGGGTGCGGTCGCGTAGCGAGATGCTGGTGGCGGCCTCACGGCCACGGTGCAGTGACGTGGCACGAGAAGGAGGAGAGGAGAGGCAGACGACCTGCGGCAAGAACGAAAGTGGTGCCTGCCAGGTCAGGTCAACAACGGCAGGGTTCGGTGATCTTCTAACGAGGACGATGTGAGTCCAAGGTTGATGACATTGATTCGCAGCCTAACAGGACCTGGTGCTCCGACGAGGTGTAGGAGGCGGCCAGAGAAGGAACGATGGCCAAGATGCATATGATGGCCAAGAGGCTTTGTGGCTCTAGTGAATGGGTGGAAGAGGGTTCGAAGGAGGCAACGATGCTGACGATGGCCACACTGAGGCCCAGCGTGGTCCCGGTCGGGGTGGCCGAAGGTGCACGATCGGTGTTGGTATTTCTTACTATCATAGATAAATCCACAATCATATGAAGAATACTATTGTAGCACTCTACCTTAAAGTGACCCAAGAAATATCAAATCGAGGAACATGTGTAACTTATCAAAGCTAAAGCAATCCTAGGACACGACTTAGTAATAGGCAAGCTAGGTTAGAGAGGATTTTCCTATGGGTTTTAATTATCCTGACAAAATTTTAAGTTAACTTCCTATCAGTTGCATCAGGCATCGACCCCTACTGGTCTGCTAGCGTGAATCTGGATAAATAGCTCTATGATGTACCCGAACGTGGAGGGTTACTAGGATGGTATTTAGGGCTGTCACCACATGCCGCCTACTTCTAGCAATCCGTTGGATACACAACAAACAAAATTAATCTCTAACCTAGACACCATATCTACGTTATCAATTACTACTCTAGCACCTGGCCAAGAACACCCTACTTTTGTCGGGGGTCTAAAGCACTAGATCACTCAATATAAATACTAAGCAATGAACTAGTAATGATGAAAATATATCTTACTTAGGCTAAATAATTAAATAAACATAAGAAAGATCTCAAATATTTAGTTCACAGGAGATTCCTCTGAAATTGGAGCATAGCGTGCCGACAGGTATAGTACTCATCCAGAGGTCCTGCTAGAGAGTTGCATCCGCCGATCTACAAGTCGTAAGGGTGACAAACTTATGGGTACTCCTCTAGAGCTTTCCCTCACTCTCTATCTACTTTTTATTATAAAATAAAGCTAAGCCTAAAAGGGAGAAAAGAATACTCCAATGAGTTGTGTGCTGTTGAGAATGACTTGAGCTCCTCCTTGTATAGGCCCATATGGCGGTTGGAATGATGGTTTTTAAGTCGGATTACTCATAAACACCACCGGGAGAGCACCACCGATCTCAACGTGGAAGGAGCAACGAATTTGGTCCGACCAAACCAGGGCTACTGCCTTTGGTTGGCTCATTGGCAGATGGGTCCCTTATGCGGTACATGGTGGATTGGACCGAATTGAGTCAGTGTAGACTGACATGTGGGTTCTGATTGGTCGGAGGTGTATTTCTTTGTATGAGAGGCGTGTTTTCTCCATAAAATACATGCATACAAAGATTTCACCAGCATTTATGAAATTGATTAGTAAAAACCCTACACTAAGTTGGATACAATATTTTTATTAATTATATGTGGATATTGACCGTTAGATTTGGTAGTTAAGGACCGTCAACAATACCTCACACTATGCCTATGCTTGTGCCGACTCAAGACTATGGACTTTACAATATAGTTATGGCTCCCATAATCATGAACATGCATACAAGTTATTCGAAGTCATACCTATACTTGTGGATTTTTCCGATGGCCACCATGCGATCTTGGGTAATTATGAAATGCAATGTCCATGACTCAAGTCACCTTGACAACTCCTGAAGAACAACTTGGGGTTTTCCTCTTAAGCATAAAAATCACAACTTTTGTTTTGCTCCTCAATTCATTCTCTCAATCACTCGAGGTGTTTTTTTTCTTTTCGTGCCATCTAATAAGGTTTATGTGGAGAATAAGGTAGGAAAATGATAGAGCATTACTCGCATCACAAATATTGCAAAGTCAAAAAGTGGTTCCCTGGAAATAAATACAAGACGTACTGACTTGATCAAGATATGCATATGGGTAGATATATGGTGGAAGGGTGGCACTCCTGTTTTTTCCTCTCTCTTCCTGCTTTATCTAGAGACTGTCCGAAAGGAAATTATGGTCTGGGAAGAGAAGGAGGGGGGATGGACTACGGCCCGAAGGGAGAGAAGGATTTTGGGATGAAAGATGCCCAAAGAGAAAATATGGTTTATTAGTTTTCTTTTTAGAAAAACATTGAAAAGGTTATTGTTACATTAAATTACTTAGCGTGCACTAAAAATTCATGTAAATTTTATTTAAGCCTGTTAGGACATGGAGAATTTAAGAAATGTCCTCCAAGCCACTTTCAGATTTTGTTGCATGCCTTCTAGGGCTTCATGATTTCCTTTTGATTTTAATTAATTAAATTATTCCACTTCAAGAAAAGTTTTTTTAATTCAGGTGAATTTATGGGCGTGACATGAAGCCTTCGTATTGTAGGAATGTCTTCAAATTTCCCCTTAGGATTTCTTCATTGGTCCACTTTCTAATGAGGACATGACCACCACAAATACAACCACAACGATGTCTTATACAGTAGAACCAAAGACACGAGCTTCTTATGTTCAATTTACATATACACCAAGAGGATTCTAAACATGTCTCTTCAAACATCATGTTTTTATACAAGTCCTTCCAGAAGTTGAAGAAAATATGTCTCTTCATCTCTCTTCTTTTATCTATTATATTAGTTATTTGAATCAAAATTCCTATGATTTCCCTATGAAACAACTCAACACTCCATTTATGTGCATTTCTTATTTATACGTTTTTTCAATCTTATGTTCTAAAAGGAGCCCTTATCTTTTATACATCTGTGCCCACACGCTACGCAGCCTGTCCGTTACACTGGGAAAACATTAATGAGTTGTTGTTTCTTTTGCTGCTACGTACTTTCTCCGTCCAAACATATAAGCATTTATGTTAGGATACGACATATCCTAGTAAATAAGTCTGGATAAATGGACAAAGGTTATGTTTATATTCATTGTATTATGACGTGTTATATCTTAGCCTGATTGCTTTTATTATTAGACAGAGGGAGTACCTGCTATGCCCCACTACTGGATCAAGGTTACTAAACTGCAAACTGTTACCTGCTATGCCCGACTACTGGATCAAGGTTACTAAACTGCAAACTGTATAGCCGAGAAATCTATGAGCAGCCAGCTTATAGTTGCTGCTAGCGGCCATAAAATTACCAGGTAGTGGACTAGTGGTGGTCACAGAAGACACACAAGGCTAGGGACAAAGCGTGTTTATCGTCGGTCCTGCGGGACAAAGTGGTCTGTCGCACCAATTAACATCGATCCGTTCTGCCTGCCGAATCTCAATAATTAGTTGCAGGAGTGGTGGGAAAGTTAATTAGCAAGACCATACTGGCCGGTGAGGTAGCTAGTGGCATCCAAATCCCAATAAAAAGGAACAACTTTTTCTGGGGCGTACGAGAACGAATATTTCCATAATTCCATCCAGCCATGAATTGGTGTAACTTTTGGCCGGGCTAATTGGAGTACGTGTACTGTACGTAGCGAGGGTAACCTCGCAGATCTCGCCATCTCAACTCAAACCCGGTGGAGGCCTTTCATCTCGTCACGCTCAAGCACGCACGCTCCCGGTGCGCGCGGCCGAAGAATCGATAAAGGCAGTGAAGTTTGTTCTTCGTGCTTTCGCCCCTTTTTTCTAAAATTATGCTTCTGCCCATATATAGCACTGCAATGCAGCCTGCTATGGACTCCTGCCCATAGCACTACACGCTATATTGTGGACACCGCGACGAGAAAATGGCGATAGTATGCTTCACAAAAATAATAAAAAAAGGTTTCGCAAAAATACCATCCTCAGACTATGACACCAGGGACGGACCCAGCTAAAAAATTGAGTGGGGCATCTAATTGAACTTATCCGTATACTCAAATATTTTAAGTTTAATTATACATTAATTATGCACTAAAAATTAAATTTGAGTGGGGTCCTAGGACCCCATCCACTACACTCTACATCCGTCCCTATATGACACCACACTAGAATACTATCTTTAGACTAAAATACCCTCACCTTCTCACTCCTCTCCTAACTCTAGGCACCTTGCCGACGAAGACGGCTGCTGTCCGCACCGCTTCGGCTCTCACGCTGTCTGCGCCCTCGTAACGCCTGACCCTTAGTCCTCCCCATCGTTCGTGCTGCACGCCCGGTGCCACAGCACACACGCACTTGAGTGTGTTCTCGCTACCACCGCCATAGATGCCAGAGGAAGCTCCAGCGCATCATCGTCGCCGCCGGCGAGGGTGTTGACGGCATGGGAGCTGGTAGTGAGGCAGGTGCCCAGAGTTGAAAGAGAAGTGAGAAGGTGAGGGTAATTTAGTCCAAAGATGCTATTCTAGCGTGGTGTCACATGTTGAGGATGATATTTTTGTGAAACCTATTTTTTCAATGGTATTTTTGCGTAGCCCAGTTTTGATGATAGTATAATCGTCATTTTCTCCACCATGGCACCTTCACGATGCACGGGCGGTACAGGGCCTATTTGGGGAAGCTTCTGCAAACTATAGCTTCTCCCATAAGCTGCAGCAGCCAGAAGCTACCTTAAATATTCCACGGCTTTTGTGAATCTGCAGTTATAGATTCTGAAAAAGTTCTAATTGGCTACCAAATATCTGCTTCTCAGAATGTAAAGCTTCCCTAAATAGACCCATAATTTACGATTGTAGATCCCGTGACTCATTCACTCTTATATTGGTGAGTTAGAAAAGAATGAAAATTTATCAATAAAAGTTCTGACTGTACATGGGTGATGCTGATAAACCTACATCACGTACATATACCATCGTTTTAGCATCATGACGTTTACCAGCAGTACCCTATTTCTAGAATAGGAACATATGCTCGGAATTTGGCCTTCGACCATCCATAACGTGGTGACCTGGCGAGTGGCCTCCACGTCGATCGTGGTTATGTTGCGCTGCCCCAACCACTCTTCTTCTTCTTCTTCTTTTTTTTTTTTTTGAGTGGAACTCTTTATTCACCTCTTACAGAATGATCAAAAGACAAAACAGACCTAAGAAAACCTGGTGGGTCAGAAACCTAGACAGAATCACCATGACTAACAAAACTAAAACGGGCTAAATCATGAGCTACCAAATTCGCTGATCGTCAGGTCTAGGCGACCCTAAAATCATGGAAGGAGTTCCTGTAAAATTTCAGCTCTAACAGCATGGTCCCATATATTGTCCGATTGATGCCATCTGCAGTCAGCATCTTCTGGACTTGAAGGCAATCCGTTTCCAACATCTTTGTAGCACCAATTTCATTTGCTAGCTTCAAACCCCGACAGCACGTGATCAATTTTTCCATAGTAGCATCGCAAACTTAGGGAAAACCCAGAGTCGCTGCCGCTACAAACGTTCCTCTGTCGTTTCTGACCACCATCCCTCCTGCACCTCTGGTTTCATTCACAGGCAAAGGCAGCATCTGCATTGACTTTCATCCAGCCTAATGCCGGTTTATCCCACTCCTGTGTTGGACAGTGAACAGATGATACCCTATTTCCTTTCAATCTGGACCATTCCTCAAGTTGGAACAAGATTCGATCCACCACGTAAGAACTGCCCCCAACCACCTGATTCGTCTTGAGGGTATGGGTGGCCTCGTCAGGGCTTCCCTTAGCCACAGCTTTGCAACCCGTACTATCTAATTTTTATTTGAAAACTTTTTGTTGTGTCTTGTGTGAATATTGCAGTATATATGTAAAAGTCATGTAATTAGTAGTGATTACAACTTCCATATCACATGTCATGTGATCTATGAGGTTAGGTGAGCGTGTGCCTATTCCTCTATCTTTTTTCTTGTTTAAGTGGCTAGGGAGCGCACTTTTCTATTTAATTTAAGAAGGTTTCGCTCTCATGATATAATAATATAGACCAAAAGTTTACATATGTGCTTTTTCATGAGGTTGAGTTTAGTTCGAAATATGCCCTAGAGGTAATCATAGATATGATAATATTTTGTTGTATCCATAATATTTATTTATCTATTGATTATACATGATAGACAACTTGTATTGATTAATAATTATGTGAATTAATTGTTTGTGAACTCTTTACTTGTATGGTTTTTTTTAAAGTTGTCCCTAATCGGAATTGATGACTTGCTAGCACATGTATTAGTTGATGAATATGTTTCGCAAGTCATGGAAATGGAGATGTCAAAATAATAATATGTACGTATGTATGACATGATTTTGGACCGACTCAACGTGAGATATTGTAATGTTGTTCTCTCTTTATACAACGTGTATGCTTTGTACTTAGACCTGAGACTGTTGTATGCTCTCAAGATGTGAACCGATCTACTTAGGAGCTATCAAACACTACTTCGTAACTAGGGAGTTATAAAGGTAGCTTTTGGGTTTGTCATGAAACATGCTGTGAGGCAAGATCAGTCAAGATGGGATTTGTCCCTCTCCATGTGAGAGAGATATCTCTGGTCCCTTGAGTGATCTGATTAAGAAATTCATGGTCGTGCTAGGTTAAGTGTTAACCTATTAAAGGATATGACTTACAATATCGAGAAAGAGAGATTAGCTTGGAGCTAGATCAAAGATTGTAAGACAAAAGAAATAGCTTGTATATGACATTGTGATGGTTTGTCTGATATGATTTTTACGTGCATAGGAGTTGACACGCCTTGCTAGAGGACGTGATCAACTATTGGACCGAGTAGTAATACTTAGGCAATGTCTATATGTGCGTGAACCCATAGGGTCATACGCTTAATGGCTAAAAGCCTATTTCGGATAGGATTCGAACTAGAGAAGGCTCAGGGTTGCTAATGCACCTCAGGTTCAAAAGCCCATTAGAACGCCTATATAATGAGGGGTGGGATGCACGAATTAGGGCAATCCATGCCAACCGCCAATATCCCCACGCCCGCGCCTTCATTGCTCTCGTGGATATAGCAGTCCAAGGCGCAACCACTTTCTTTCTATACATGTGGATACCTAGGAGGTGCTGTATCTGGAGCACGAGGGCGAGCCGCACGTGAGGGCGTGATCAAGAAGGTGATGTGATCAACTGCACGACACTGGTACTTGACGCGCTTCGTCTACACCAAGACACGGTTCCACTTCATCTACGTGTATAGTGGCAATCTCGTGATCTATGACAGTAGTAATTTCTGTTTTATGGGGTTGAAAAATTTTGATTTGCACTAATAGCCTCCCATATCCCTACAGGTTTTGTGATTTTCCAATGAACTATTCTCCACATAGGTGTTAGCCCACATAATAATTTTAACCTAGTCGGAGTAGCATAATCCAACAAACAAGAACAACTAGTAGAGTTAATATGGCTATATGCACATCGGTTGCAGCATAATAAATACAAATCCGGGTTTGCTATTTCTGAACATAAACATATAGGAACGTATATCTATCTAGGTGTGAATTAGCTGTTGGATGCAACGAGTTCTCACCTAGAACAGGGCACTTAAGAATATCATTTGCAGGAGATGCACGTTCCCAGACTATTATCTGGCCTAGCAAACGAACATGATGTGACTGTACTTGATGGGTGTATCATGCATTGTAATCCTTTCTACGGTTGCTAAGTTGCGAAGTAATTAATGTTGCATTTGCCCCCCTTCTCTCTACTGAACCAGCAAGGCAGTAACCATCCCAGGAGCAATCGATAATTCACCGGTCTGCACCAGGTTTCCTCCAGTCCGTCAGCCCATTCCACACATCGAGCAAACGCCTCCACCGGAGCTCCTGCCCTGCGCGACGCCTAGCCTCTGCCTGCGCTGCAGTTTCAGCTTCCTCGCATGCAACCCCTGCAACAGCATTAACGAATGCTCAAGCAGATGTGCTTAACCCTAATTTTTATGTGATGTCCTTTTGAATGGATAAATTTCAAAGGATGTTTTTACATAAAGTGAACTACAAGATTCAAAATCAATCCTACAATATTCATTCTTATGTTCTGAAGGAGTCCAAAAGCTAGTTATACAAATTTTTATGTTCGATGGCTTCTGTTTTTTTTTTGTTTACCATTACTATTGTAGCGTTGCTCCCGTGCCATGTCCTGTTGCTCCTGCCGGTCGAGCCTCTTGGTGAAGTTGTTGGCCGCCGCGAACAAGTCTCTGGGCCTCTCCCACCCACCGCCGAACACGCCGTGAGCTTCTTTCTGCTGCGGCCGTGCCAGAAACTCCAGCACCGCTAGCTCCTGGCTCCCCACCCAGTGGATGCAGTTCACTGGGCACGACTCCACAGCTACCTGCCGTGTGTTGCATGCAAATTTGATTCAATGGAATTGATAGAATATTTCTAAATTAGAAGTTGGGTACGCAACTGAAACAAAGATGTCAGTGAGTCCATCCATGCTTCGTCAGAAACTCAGTTTACCTGTATCTTCTCCTCCAGGTCTCCAAACTGGACTTCCACATGCGCGCTACCAAGAACATTGTCCATCGCGAATGTCTGTCCGGCATGGTGCACACACTCCCTACACCCTACATATGGTGCACGGTGTATCAACAATCTAAGTTTGTTGTTCTTTTTTTGCATCATATATCTAAGGGGAAAAAATCATTTCTTATGATCAGATATGGGCATATGGCCATACTACATACCTATGCATTTGTTCTCATCCACAAAGAGTGCATGGCTTCTCACAGGCCCATTCCAAGAACTGTACCCCTTTCCAGTGAAACCTCTCTCATAGCCTCTGCCACTAGAATCAGCATTCCTGGAACTATTATTCCTCATCAACGCCTTGTATGCCTCATTCAGCAACAGGGTGTAGTCATGACCCTTAACATTAAAATGACAACTCCGCATTTAACTCCACAACAAAGAAGGAATATAGAATTATATCAATGGAAGGCACACCATTTCTATTCTTTACATAAATTTCAGGAACTAAGAACTGAAGAACTGAACCTTGTAGCTAGATCAGAGATGGGCACACCTTGTAGCCAGCAATATCAGGATGGTGCTGTTTCTGGAGCTTCCTGTAAGCCACCTTGATCTCCTGAGGTGTTGAATTAACCGTCACTCCTAGCACTTGGTAGTAGTCCTCTCTGGCTTTTCCCCTTGCTGTGCTGCAGCACCTGATCATGCTTCTTGGTCTATACTTGACTGGTCTAATCAGTTCATACTGGACTGATCCATTCTTGGGCTGCAAATGACAACAATTAGAAGAACAGAGGCTGAAGAACCCTACCATTTCTATCTTTCTTCTTGTGCTTTCCAGTACTTTGTTCCCGGTCGACTGTGGATAGCTCTCTTCAGATATTTGCTTCAGATATCTCCATGAAGCTGTCCATTTCAGAGAACAGATATTTACAGAAACTTTTTGATATTTTTCAACTCCTTGACTAAAAAGGATAGGACCAAAAGCAAGCAGACCACTGATATTTACATTATTATATCAGATACATATCCAGTTGATCAAAATGCCCTTTAATGGCTTTAGTAGCCTAGTAGGTTCTTATTCCTGATCATAGACAAATTACACTTATTGGCGACAAAACGAGCACTAGAAACTACAATGTCCTGAATATGCAAACAATAATAAAAAAGACCGTAAATGTGTTATATATGTCCACGGCCCGTACGTCATACTCTACAACATTGACTGCTTGATTTGGCTATAAAATATACACGTATAGATTACATCTGTGATCTTGTTTGTACTACGTATATCTTCCCTTCTTTCACTGCACCCTCAACGTCCTGTGGGGATCCATAAAGCTCTTCAATAGCATGGCCAGCCCGCGCAATACTCGAGAGGATTGATTTTTGGAATCCATGATCTGTAATGAGGGGGTCGGTGGTGTAATCTAGTACAACTTCATCTTCCTCGTCCATAGGGACACTAAAAGAAGCACAACTTAGTTGTAATGCCAAGCAAATTCTTACGACCACCACAAAATATAATAGATTTTCACTAACCTATCATATAGTCCTGCTCCAGCATACCCTTCTAAATCCTCACCATTGGAGTCTGAACGAAAGATGATTGATCTCTTTATGAAGAGACCAATTGACTTGCTTGGGAAACCCAGTACCTATCAATGGACTGCATTTAGCTCAGGTAGACCTTAACATAGGATAATGTCAAGTCATAATCAGATATCTTTCACCTTGGGAGAGTCAAGGTCGTCTTTCTTACATACGAAGCTCATGGCACGACCAGGATAGGCTCCTACAAGAGTCTCTCCAAGCCCTTTCACCACTTCAGCATATATCTCAGATGAATCTCCCGATGAAGGGTTAGTAGTATGAATGACAAAGGCATAGTCCGCATTGACAATTTCTTGGACAAGTACAGCCATGGAGAGGTATTCGTGATCAAGCTTCACCTTGCGTGTGCTAAAATATGCTCTTTCATTCCATTTTGATGCCCAAACCTAAAAAGAATTGAGTCAGATAACTGATGACCACATCTAAAAAGGGTTTCTTTAGCATTCACATTTTAAGATTGATAACTCTCCCTACAGATCCAAGTGCCACCTTTGGGGTCAAATTATCTCATGAATATATTATATATGCAAAGAAGTTCAATTCTGGTATTATACTGGTAAAGCCTATGGCCTAATGACCATCATGTTTCTAAAGACCTAAAACATAATGTCTGGATCTATCTCTGGTATGAATGGTAGGGCACCAGACCTTTTTAATTGCTGTCCATGCTTGCTCCCAACGTTGGTCACCTTCATCTCCAGGCCAGGGCATTCCAGAGCCTAGCATCTTCTCCTTCAGCTCCTTAATCTGGTAAACAGATGGTATAAGCTTTTATTCTCCCAAACAGATAATGCAAACAAAATAATTGTTTAGGTTCATCTGATTGGAACAAATAACAGGAATGTATTTTGTTGAAATGTGAGATGAAGAATACTTTAATCAGTTTTACATTGCACTATACTATCTTACCAGTTGAGTAGGAGCAGTTAGATTGAGAACAGTTTTTCGTATTTCGCCTAAAGCACTAAAATCATCTCCAGCAAGTTTTCCCTTCAGCATTTGTATGTTTTGTGCGACTTCCTGCCAATAAAGGAAATAACCAATTGTCTGAAAAATAGATACCCATTCAAAGTGTAATTGGAAACCAGCTAATTTACTTTATGTAAGACAACGAGCTAGATTTACAGGCTTCTGAAGATGAAAGGATCAATATCAACTTGCCTGATAGAAACCTACCGTCTCTGTTCTGGATACAAAAGAGACCTTTGGGATGCAAAAGAAAAAAGGCCCTCCGTTCATAGAAACATTGTACATTCTTTTTTATTTTTCTAAGAGCATAGTTAAAGTTCACAAAAAAACACGGACCTTATTGATGTCATCAGACAAAACCTTCTCAAAGGTCCCAAATGGTATCGCAATTGATGTAGGGACACCGACCCATGAAGGTACTTTTCCTTTAAGGTATGCTACGTTCCGAGACTTCGCTCCAACCTGACAATGAATCATGAGTCTAATAACAAGCTAGCTTGAAGTCAAGGTTAAAGGAAAGCAATATAACAACAGTTAATGATGCTAAGTATTGATTTAAAAAAGTTGGCTAATATAAGAATAGATTTATTTACCATTTCCTCAGAGAATTCTTCTGCTGATATTGCATATTTTCCCAGAAACTTCTTCTTGACTAATGACACAGCTGGTACTGCTTGGCCAGCTTGTACATCTAGAGAATCTGATTGCAGAAGTTCAGTCTCTGCAATCTCCCTATCAAATGGTAGATATTAGACTGTAAACATTTGATGGATAATTATTCAGAGGTGTACATTGTCAAGACAAAAAATAACAAGATTATAAAATTGAGCTAAAGATTATAAATTGGTTGAAAAGACTAACTGGTATCACCCCATGGGGACAGTAAGGGACTAACTGGTATCACCCCATGGTGACAGTAAAGATTATATAGCAGAAGATTTTATTAACCCTGTAACCAAATCTTACTAGCTATCGCTATGGCACTGAAATCATTCACCATAAACAACTAGCAGTAGCTCCCGCAGGCAAGAATTTAATTATCCTCAACGTAATTGGGAATTAAGGTACTAAATAAAAATGATCTAGTACTCCGTATCATCGAAGAAACATGTCTCAACAAATAAGTTACTAACGTGAAATGCATAATATAGCTCACAGTTCATTAGATATATCACATATGCAGTTCACGAAATAATAACAAGATTACCTATAGGTGATATCTGCAGAAGTAGGTTTGAAGGAAAACACTTTCCCTTCATGCCCTTGAAGTTCAGACAAGGTGTTAGGGTCAAAGCATGTTGCAAATAAAACCTTCAAAAAGAAAAGATTGATGTTACATCAATACAAAAGACAAATCTTACTAAACATTGCACATAACCAGAAGAGAGAAAACCTTGCAATTCCTTGCTCGAACTGATACATGGGATAGAACATCAGGCATATCAGGAGTAATCACGCCAACTACTCCATCTGGTATTTCTTCCTCTCCCTTGACACTCTTTGCCACAAGGATTGTTGGTTTATCATAGGATTTGTTTTGAACAGCAAGCAATTCATCAACTATTACAATGTAACCTGATACTTCAACTGGGCTTATAACCTGCCAACTGTTAAGAGATGAATGTCAGTCACAGAGTAAAAGAATACAATAATGAATTTACATTTTACCTTCCAAGATGTGCAACATTCCTAAGAACAGGATCGATCCGATTCAGAAGAGAAGACAGGGTAGCAGCTGATCCACCACGAATAATTTCTTCTGTAAAGATATTAACCTGCCAAAATGATATTTGAGACTAGTTCCTAAGTGACCAGATAGAAAAATAGCTGAAGTTCATAATCACTTACCGCCCATTGGTCAATATTAAGCAATGAGCCAAGATATTCAGCGGAGGGTTGCATCAAATTATAGTATTGTTCTCCCTTGCTTGCAAGGGCAAGTCTGGTTCTGTCCAGAAATGCTTTAGCATAGAGAGCCCATTGGTTGTTTTTCTGTTTAGCCATTTCCAAGGCTTGATTCCATCCCTTTATAGCACAATACTAGGACAGTTAGCATTTTGGAAGCTCAAACTACATTAATAATAAATAGTTTGAACAAAAAAGTAAAAGAACAGTTTATAATATCTCCAGCACATGAAGAAAGGAAATTCTACATTATATGCCATTCAAACAGTTAGGACTGCAATCATAGGGAATCTATGTAATGTGAATATTGGCAACATAAAAATGCTATAAACTCCAGTTCCTTTAACTTGTGTTTTTAGACTACCATTACCAACAAGCACCTTATACGATTACTTGTTCTAATTAAAAGTTAATAAAGTTATTAAACATACAAAAACATTAATGTTTTATGTTTTTAGGCAAATCTAGTAGTACCATCCACATGACAAATCCAAATAACTTTGTGCTTAATACAGATTCAAAAGATTGAACTGTTGACCACACAAATTCTAGAAAATTGTCTAAAACAAGAATGTTAGCATATCCATACCTCCAGAGTAGCATTCACAATGACTTTAATATCATTTTTTAAAAATGTTTCTAATTATAAACTGAAACTAATGTCAAGGTTATTATATATTCAAGACTATCATTTTAAAATTCTTTTTGCAAAAAAGAACACACTCAGGACAACAGCAAAACTCATAGCTAAGCAATATAATGGATATACATAAACAGTTGTATTAACAATAAACAAAACAGTTACAGTAAATCTCAAACAATTGGTTGTAACATGGAAAAAAAATTGCACAAATATACCTTTAAACAATATAGGATGTCTTCATTGTTGTCAGTGGACAAAGCAAGATTTTCAAGGACAAGACTGATGAAGTACATAATTTTCTGGATGATAAGAAAGCAAGAATAGGACTTAATACATTTGAATCATCAAAAAACAAGATACAGCACTCTGTACAACCAACCTCTGGTTCTACATTATTGAGCTCCTCATATGATCTTTCAACTGCTGTCCTGAAAGTAGAATCAAGAGCAATGTCTAAAAAGATAAGATCCTTCATGCGTTCAGGAGACTCCAGGAGCAAAGGGTGTAGTTCAGCTCGAGCCTCCAATAACCCCTGCAAGGTAGCAAATAAAGGACACACATGGCAGCCGCAAAGATCAGTTAAGCATTTGATTTGAAGAAAGAATCCTGACATGTTTCTTGCAATTTTATGTTTTATTATTTTTGTAAATAATGGAAGTGAGGTAACTACCGGCCACTGCAGCAAGTATTGCAAACATGACTGGGTCTAGTATTGTATTGCTCACCTCAAGAAGTGGCTCTGCTGATTTATCCTCGACATGGTCAAGTACAAATTCAAGCAATTCCTGGTTAAGCAAATGAATATCATGAGCTTTTAATTACAATAAATAATGTGTTTTTTTTAAAAAAAGAAGAAAGCGAGGATATTTTACAGGAAATCCAGATGGCAAACCCTTCACTGGATTAATCTGAACACCAACCATAAAACCTTCACCCTGTACCCCAATGAAACAATTACATCATATATAACTACATATTGGTAACACACATTAGAAGAATGGATATGAGAATGGCACCTCTGATTTGTACCCCATACAAGTTGCTATAGCAGATTCAAGATCTGCACCGGAATGCACTGCCTAACAAAACAAAGGAAGTAGAGATGTAGAATACTACAGAATCACAGTAAAATCATGAAATGAAAAAAATTCTAATTAAAAAACCATGATATACTTACAATGAAATACAAATCTAGCGGTACTGCTCAAAACAGTAGTGTGGTTTTTTTGTTCCATTTGCTTAAGATTCCCGTACATGAAGGCAAAGAGATGTTAATTATGCTAAGGACCTTAACAAATTATAGTGTGATATTTCTATTCATGTTGCAATTTCCTAAAAATAAAAATAAAAATGGGGTTTCACTGGAGATGTTAATTATGTACTAATTGGTTTTTCTGATGCAAACAAACTAGAGCTGTAACCTGGAGAACCGTAAAATATGATGAGACTCAGTGCTGATCGACACAAAATAAGTGATTAACATCAAGGAAGAAACACCAGAGGCCAAGATTAATTTCTTTATTGATTATGGAGTAAATATGTAACAATATAGCCAAACGCATTTGGTACTGTAGCACCAACAATATGATGTGCTGTAGCAACACATCTAGGAAAGAGTTTGCCTCTATTGCCTCAAAAATAATTAGTTCGTCGGATAGTAATTAGTTATTTGGTGTCAATAAGGAAGGTTTCAGTTTAGTTACAACTAGAGAAATGGTTTGTTTGGAAAGTAGAGATTCTATTCTTAAGGGGCACATTACCTTTCACAGTTACTGTATACATCTAAAAGGGACCACATCATCAATTAAACAATATAGAAACATATAGTTAAGTTTAGCTTGAACAGATTCTCTTAATACCAGGGCAAGCTTAGCACCAACAAGAGCGATCTTGCCTATATACTACCTTTGGGCCCTTATCTTATCCATGAATCAACACACCCATAACAGAACACATGGGACATAACATATATTGTTAATAGAAAATGCCACCCTTCAGCATATGTAATCAACAGTACTACCTCCGTCTCAAAATATAAGCACTTATGCCGTTTTTTGGAGAAATTAAGGTTGAGGAAATGGAGTGTTGTGATTGGTTGAGAGGAGAGGGTAGGTGGGAAGGATGGTTGTGATTGGTGGAGATGGGGTAGGTAGGTGTAGAGGTAGTTGTATTTTGAGACAAATTTGAATTGCTCAGGTAGTTATATTTTGAGACGGAGGGAGTATGTTGTTTAGGGTAGATATAGTATTATTTCTTAACTACAAAGCAAATATGAATTCTACATAAACATACTGCATAATCTCAATTCTTTTAGCCATGATAGATGTTTGGTATACCTTGAGGCTTCTCATATAATTACCCAAGTCACGGAGCAAGCCCTCTTTCTGTTCACTTTTGAAATTTGGCTCTGAATGAATCGGTCGATCATAGCTCAAGAGACGCTCTTTTGTTATACCATTTTTGTTCAAGGTGTCCCAGTAAACACCAATATCAAAATCACTCTTGATATAATCAAGTAGGGCCTATATATGAAGAGACATAAGTCCATAATCATCAAAACCTCAAAGCTGAAATCTGTACAGTACTAAATATTTGTATGTCAACTACCTGGCAGATCACTACATCATCTGGGCTTGTATTGTTGTGCAGTTTCTGGTGCCACTCCTCCATCATTCCACCCTTGCAGTCATTATTTCTCTACGAAACCAACACACTAGTTTAAATCAACAATGCAAAAGCAATTTCTCATCACAGACAAGCTGTTACTCGCCAAGGAACATTTTACCTGGATTACTAATATCTCATCACGAATGCGTTGACCAACATCACCTTCACCTCCCCGACCAACAGCAGACATTATCATTCTTAAGATCTCCCGATATTGTGGATAAGTTCTATACATATTCTCAAGATCATCCGTAAACCTATCTTGTGCTTTGCTTATCTCACTGCGCAGATCATTATGACTTATGAGATGTTAAAAAAATGCAGTGAGTGATGTTTGTGTGATATGTAAATAAAATATATCGGTCTGCTAAACAGCATTTTGCAGTTCTTACACTTTATCAGGAGTAGAAATTTTTTATTCCCATCATGAGAAAAAGTTAGTACTACTTAGGGCCTATTTGATTGAGCTGTAGCTTTTGAAGCTTTTCAAAAAAGCTGTTGCAGGTTATTCATTCTGAAAAGTCAATCATAGCTTTTAGAGGATGTGTTTTGCTTTCTGGGTTCAAAAAGCCACGGAAAGCTCATAAAACCGAGCTTTTCAGCTTCTCATACAAACTCAGCTTTTCTGAGCTTCTGGCTTTTCAGAAGCTGCACGAAAAGTTAGCTGTTTGTTTGAGCTTCTGGCTTTTCACGCTGAGAAGCTGTTCAGAAGCTCAAACAAACAGGGCCTCAAGTTGATTTAGCTGTTCGCACAGAGTGAAAATTCATTGTAGAATATGACACAAGTATCTACCGTGGCTTCACATTGTAGTTCTTGTTCCATATTAGTTGCCTCGTAGCCATGAACCTAATCCAAACAAAAACTCCAACAATACCCAATAGTCCAGCATCTCTTGCTTGATTGACTAGATCTGCTGCAATATTGAATCTGTAGAGGAACAGAGGCATTTCAGGGATTTTCAACACACAGAACAAGTCATACAACTAATAGATATTGTGTCAACTGACCTGTGCATAAGAGATCGTTGGGCATCTTCCTCAAGATCTGCTATTCTATCAAGCAAGGCCTTAGCAGTGCCTTTACCAGCATCCCCGGTATCCTTTAATTAAGAATATATTGAACAGTTTATTAGTATGCAATTTTACCAAAGTTTTTTTTCCTGCAATTCTTATTTTCCAGTGAATATTTTAAGTCACTTGACACTAATTGACATGTGGGCCCTTGACCCATATATCAGTGAGACAGTGTGTGGAAAGTGGAAACTAAGAGATATGGCAAAAATTCAGTGGCATACAAGGAATTCATCCTTAAAACAAAGTGGGAAAAAGTTTCAAGGTCGCTATACTAAAAGTGGGACAGCAGTAATTACCTTTGTATTTTTTACAATTTTGGTGCTGAAATCCAAGTAAAAGTCAGAGCCATTATTTTTTATCCATGTTTCATCAGACCGGAGAACAAAGGGCATCCGCTTGTATGCACCATCATCAAGCTCTATCTCAACAACCTGGATACGGAGAAGAAATTAGATGACAGGAATTGTAAAAGATAATGGACAATAATAGGCTGAACATTATCCTTACCTGACAATGAAGACCATCCAATTCATATTCAGTGAATGAAGTTTCACATGCCTTGTCTAGTAATGATGAACCTGATGGCAATATGCTTGAGGGAGGTGCCTGTAAGGTTAGATACCATCCCATTAGTACAATCCCACAGTGTCTCTTTCAGATGATGAGTTCATAGCTTTCACAATTGCAAACATATTTGTTTTTACCTTCCACTCTCCGTTCTCTTCTGCCAACGCCCAGTGAAGTATAAGTGGTTCCATATAATTTGTTGCCAAGTGAACTTTGGTTTTTCCTAGAGCATTGGTGGTAATTCCCTTAAGAACAGGTAAGCCAAATTAGATTGGTGGATGCAAGGTCTGTGAATATGAAATGTCAGTCAAGAATCCTAACCAGTATCTCCTTGTCACCAAACTTGAAAAGCTTTCTGCTTAGAACCTCGCAGCTGTCCTGATCCTGTAACGACTTTGTGAAGAGATCCAGAATAGTCGGTTGTTTAGGAGTCTCGGCTTGCACTTCCGTAATTGTTAGTTTGTGTTTATTAAGTAGTTGCATAGTATCTCTTTTTTTCCTCTGGATTCTTTCCACAGAGAAGTATTTTTTGTTCTTCAACTGCTTGGAAACTTTTGTCTCGATGTTCCCTTTCAAAATTTTCTTTCTCAACTGCTCAACTGAAGTCCCCTTATCCAACTCGGCCTGCAGTTCCTTCCTTGCTTCCTCAAACTCAACCTGGCAAAAACAAAACAATAATCTTCATAAACAGACTTAAGAAAAGCTAGTTTAGCTGATGATTCACTGTAGTACCAGTTGCTTCTCCGGGGGATAATTTGGCTTGCCTGCTTTCTCCCACCTTATGTAAGCCTGGACTTGTACAAGGTCCTCTGGCAGTTTAGTAGCCGTAGTGTTTTCAGATGCAGGAGCATCACTTACTGCCTCAGGTGTCTTCATCAATTTCGTCCGTAGCTTCTCCAAAGAAATACCCTTGTTTAATTCCTCTATTAACTCAGTGCGTGCTGCTTCATACTCCTCCTAGAGAAAGCCACATAAATAATCATTTAATCCATTGATTTGTATAAAGCAAACCAAAACCAGTATTAAAACATGCCTTCTCTTGCTCTGGTGTATATGACTGCTTTCCCCTTCTTTCCCACCGAAGATATGCTTGGATCTGCACAAGATCCTCTGGAACTACAGTAGATGAAGTAGAACTAGATGTACCCTGCCCTTGATATTGGCTCGATTGGAGCTGAATTTGGAAATTCTTCCCATTGTTTTTGTACCTGTTCAAAGTAGAGTGATGTTATTTGATAACTTCTGCATTTCCAAGAAACAGGGGATTGGTACATGGTAAGCCGAAGAGGAGCACTAACCAATTATTCCGTGACTCATCAAATATGAGGAACTCAATGGCGTGCAGTGCAGGATCATCTATCTCAATTTTCAGTGTGGATTTATCAGCTGACTGAAAAATCAGACAGGGATGGAAATTACTTACCGTGAGCAGACATTGCAAGACATCCATTATGCGGGACTGACCTTTATAAAAGGCGTTCTAAGGGCCCTGTTCTTGTACACCGTTGTGCCGTCTGGTTTCCGGGATGGTAGGAGCCATTCTCTAAGTACAGTTAAAAGGTTGTGTTAAGATTACCATAACCAAGTCTTAATTCAAAAATATGCACGGCATGTGACACAGAAGCTGATTATTCATTAGCAAGCACTAATCATGAACAGGGACAGAACATATAAGTCTCACCTTCTATCCGGGCGAAGGGCACCCCAATGAAGAATCAGGGATCCGCTGGTGTTAGTCACCTCGAGATTGATTTCCGCCACCGAACCCTGTGGTGCTGGGTTCAACGTAACCTGTTTTGCAAAAGCAAAAGCAGCAGCACGGTCCGTTAGAACGAGCAAATTCGCATGAAATTGGTTGATCCATGTGAGCCCCAAAGGTATCAAAAATCAGCACCTGAAGCTCGGAGTTGGAATCCAGGCTGAACCTTCTGACAAGCTGCAAACAATAGAAACAAAGAAAGAGAGACGCGAGTCACACACACACGCACACACCGTCGAACACCTGGTGGGCACGAGAGAGAGCGCGCGTACGTCCGGTGAGGCGCGGCCGGCGGCGGACGCGGCGACGGCGCGGGGGACGAGGAGGCTCCGGCGGGAGACGGCGAGGGTGGTGGCGGCGGCGGCGGGGCGGTGGCGGCCGCGGCGTAGAGGCGGCGGCGGCTGGCGCGCCGGCGAGGAAGGGCGCGCCGCGTGGATCCGGAGCGCGCACCGCTCCGCCACCGCGGAGAATCCGCTCATCTGCACGAATCTCAACGACTCGAGAGCTCGATCTTACGGCCGGTATTGCTTCCCAGATCAGCAACTACTCCTCTCCTCTTCCCCTATCGCAACAAAGAGGAAAATATCAAGGAGACATTATCAACATCAGGAGGTAAAGAAGACTCGCGGAATGTATGCAGCTGACGAACACGGGATGCGATGCTACGCAAATTATTGACACCTCGAGCGCCAGCGAGAGGGAGGGGAAGGGAGGGGGGAAGAAAGAGAGGAGGCAGCCACGGCCGGTGGGAATGGGGTTGGATGGTGGGAGGCGATCGAGAGGCGAAGCGGACGACGCGGAGGAGAGAGGGAGACCGCTCGCGTTGCGTTGCGTCGTCTTCCTCGCTTCTCTCGCTCTGCACTGCACTTCCACCCAGGAGGAGTGTGCTTCTGCCGCGTAGCGTGAGGGGTGTGTGTGAGTGTGAATCTGACGGGGAAATGGAGTGGCGTGGAGGGGGCTGGGGAGGAACGCCAGCACCGTACTACTAGAGTACTAGTATCCCGTGCTATTAATAATTGTGTATAAAATAGCACCTGAAGCTCGGAGTTGGAATCTCCCAGCAGTTTTTTATTTTTTTTAAAAAAAATATATCCCGTGCTAGTAACTCATGCTCCGTTATTTCACTATAACTGTGTATAAGACGTTTAAATAATTAAAAGGAAAACTGCTATGGCGGCAGCACGTCATTTACTCTTCTGCAATATATATGCAACTTTACGGGGGCATATGTTTTCTTTTGCAATATATAAGCAACTTTAGGGGGCATATGTTCGGGCTGGTTACGTGGTAAGGCTAATTTTAAACGGGCGAATTTTGTACCAGTTATGCAAACATTTCATATGAACCGTATATAGAAATATTTGGTAGCCATATGTATGTTCTTCCCTCTCCAAAATGTAGGCATTCTAGTAAAGATGAAGTTTGAGAGAAAATATATGATGGCAAAAACAACTAGTTGGGTTTATGGGAATATCATAAATAGTTGAAAACTAAACTATAATGTCAAATTTATAAAATATATCCACAAAGGAGAGAAAAAACTAAAATATGATCGCGCATGAGAAAAAATTTAATGGAGTATTCTAAACCAATTTGACCAAAGCATGAAAGATGTTGATTGGTTTTATCACATCAAAATAATTGACATGATTGGGGTCATGTCCTTGTCCTAGTGGTTACAATACTCAAGTAACACCTTTAGGTTCTAGGTTTGACACTCCAAGAACGCGAACGGGTCTAGGACCAGTTGGTCACCAGAGCTTTAATAGACTAGGCCTCAGTAGGAGATTCTAGGTTCAAATCCCTTTGGAAGTGAATTTCGAGGAGATTTTTCATGAATTGCTCCAGCCTCAACACATGCTAGGAACCGGTGTCCGAGACCATCTCTTCAAGGCAGGCATGTGAGTGTGAGTGTAAAGGTAGGATTTAGCAACTTATACTCGGTGAGGCTCTCTATAAAAAAGACAGTCTAAGAACCGAATTTTAGACTTAAATAAATTAAATAACAAAAAAAATATCAGTACTGTGGAGCCTTCCCCACTGTTTCCAAGTAAAAAAACATTAAAATTATTGGCATAATAGTAGTTGGAGGGTCACTCGATAAAAAAAGCTATTCATAATATAAGTTTTTTGATTTTTTTCTACAACGTTTGACCATTCGTCTTGTTCAAAATTTTTGTGCAAATATAAAAAACAAGTTGTGCTTAAAGTATTTTTGATAATAAAGTATGTCATAAACAAAATAAATGATATCTCCACAATTTTTGAATAAGACGAATGGTCAAATGTAGTGAGTAAAAAAGTCAATATTATGAAATAGAGGCAGTATATATCTATGTATGAGTTTTTTTTCACAAACTGAAAAGTAACATGGAGGACAAAACAAAAATGAGTAAAAAATTAGACGGAAGACAAAACAAAAGCATCACACGATCCAAGCAGCCGAGCCTAGTCATGACTGGGATCCTGAGCGCGAATGAGAGGACTCCATGTGTTGCTTCCAACGTGCGACTGAAATGTGGGCAAGCAATGCCGCTTTTACCGAGAAATGATGATTATACCATCACCAAAACATGGTTTCGTAAAATACCATCGAAAAAATGGGTTTCGCTAAAATACCATCTGCAAGTTGTGATACCACTCTAGAATACCACCTTAGATGAAATTACCTTTATCTTCAGCACTTCTCTCCCAACTCCGGTTAGCTCGCGGGTGAGGGAAACTGCTAGACCGTACTGCCTCAGCTCCCACACCACCTGCACCCTAGTCGTTGCGCACGAAGCGGAAGAGCTCCGGTTAGCTCGTTGGTGAGGGAGATTGTTGGACTGCACTGCCTTAGTTCCACGCCATCTGCACCCTCGTCCTTGTGCCCGAGGCGGAAGAGCTTGGGGTGGCCGGTGAGCATATTCCGCGAGGGGGATTGGGAGGCGGACATGTCTAGGAGGCGACGGAGCAACGCCGTCATGGACATGGGTCGGCGGCGGGGTGAGGACTGCAACGGGGGCAGTGAGGGCAAGGGAGAGCAAGAGCAGGGCGCGGATGTCGAAGATCTACAGGAAGAGGCAGAGGAACTGGAGCGCCGCGCCGGCGGAGCCGCAGCGAGAGATCAGGATCGCGAGCAGGTGGGCCGCCGACACGCAGAGGGCATCCACCAACGACATCAGGAAGAGCAAGAGATGCGCCTCCCTGACCTTCTCGAAGATGTGGTCCATGTTCCTCGCCACCTCTTATTTCCCTACGCCTGCACAACCTTGCCGCCATCGACATCGGGGCACGCCGCCAAGCGGCATGCAACAGCAACATCACGAAGAGCGAGAGACGCGTCGCCCTGACCTTCTCGAAGATGTGGTCCATGTTCCTTGCCGCCTCTTCTTCCCCTACGCCTATACAACCTTGCTACCATTGACATCGGCGCGCGGCGCCGAGCGAAGAGGTTGTCGTTGTTGCCGGCAACGAGGATGCATATGGTTAGGGGGCGAGACAGCTAGCCAGAGTTGGGAGAGAATTGTTGGAGGTGAGGGTAATTTGGTTGGTGGTATTCTAGCATGGTGTCACTGCTTGAAGATGGTATTTTTGTGAAACCCATTTTTTCGATGGTATTTCGGCGAAATCATGTTTTGATGATGGTATAATCGCCATTTTCTCAATTTTTTCATGCTGCTTTTGCCTGCCAGGAACGCATTAGAGTGACATATGCCGAGCAGGTGGAGCGGATGGAGGTGGCATTAACATTTTAGGATGTCATAGTTTTGAAATTTGAAGTACTACCGCCACCTCAAATTTGAATAGCAGAGCAGTAGCTATATTGTGGTATAAAGGTAGAAGTTGTTAAGAATCTTTCTGTTTGAAAGCAAACTACAGCGAAAATGGATATAAAATGAACATCCGTGTACAGTTTGAGCTTAAACACACCGTCAGCTTACACTACTGCAAAAGCCCTTTTCATATGGGTGGAAACTATCTTTTCATATGGGTGTCCGGCCCGTTTAAATACTGGGTATGTGAAAATAGGAAACGGACAGGCTGCCCACGTATGAAAATGGAATGATGAAAAAAAATCACAAAAAGCTCTCCAAACCCTGCCATGCAGCAGCCACTGGGCCGTCACCACGCGCCTGCCCGGGGTGCGGCGCTGCTGGATTCGCTCGCCCCGGGTCCTTTGCCACCGTTGAGTCTGCTCGCCATCATCATCGCTGACACCTCCATCATTGTTGCCGTCGACACAGCTGACAACGGCTTACCATCGGCGTCACCGATGTCGTGCCGTGAGCCGCCACGGCCGCACCAGTCTGGTCGCCCCGAGGCCCCCATTACCGGATCTGGGCTTCCTAGAGCCAATGACCAGAATTTGGTCACCCTGGGAACGCTACTGCCAGATCCAGCCACCTCAAGGACGACATGACAGATCTGGCCGTTGCCCCAACCATTGTCAGTGCCCGCACACCGTCTCTCTCACCGTCGCCAATGCCACGGAGGGGAGGACGAGACAGAGAAAGAGGAGTAGGAGTCGGCAGCTAGGAGGGGTAACGGAGAGAGTTTGTATAAGCCACTAGGGTTAGGCCAGGGATGAATCTGGACCATCAATTTTAATTGGACGGTCCGATTTTGGTGGGCTTTGTCTATTTTGGCATACACGCCTCTTAATAGGCCCACATTCGAGAATAAGGCTATTTTCACGATTTGGTTTTCATATACGGGCGATATTATATTCTCGGTTTTTTTAGATTATTATATGCGGGCCACATCTAGCTAGGCTCACCTACAACATTAGAGGGGGTGTATGATATTTTTTAAGTAGTGTTAAATGGTTAGCTGAGTGAATGTTTTTTTAGTAGTGCTAAATGCTTAGCTGAGTGAATGTTTACACCACCGTTCTGAAAAGGTAGTGTCTGTTCAAAGAGAGAAAAAAGACAAACAGAACGGGACAGACAAATGTATAATAATCTATAGAACCTGGAATGAAAATGAAATATTTCATTGATGTGATAACCAGAAAAAAAAAGAAAGAAAGATGGACCGTTCGTGACTTCCGTGGGTTTATCATCGGTGTTGGATGGTATTATGCCTAGAGGTGGTAAATATAATTGGTCAGGATGATTCACGGGCCACTGTATAACAAAACTCAATCGTCATATTAGCTAAAAAATTCTACTCCATATATTCCAAAATATAGCAACCGACTCCTCGTATGATAACGTATTTAACACATAGACATGTCTAGATACATGGTCCTAGGAAGGGTCAAATTCCTTTCCAGGTTACTGTATTATATTATATATATAGGACGGAGGTAATATACAAAATTGAGGCACTTTTTTTTCCGACACAACCTTAAATTTTATAAACTAAAAATTGGGCACACTGCCACTATCCCAATTCTCGATACTATCAGACGAAAAAAACAGTACTACCTAGTATCCCACTATCCCAATATGATTACCTTGATCTCAGCCAATGCACATATGTGGTACTAGTTAATTCAATAGCAAAAGAATTGGCAAAAATATCACATGCTGATGTGAAAAAAAAAACTATAATATCCTTATTATCTAACTGTTTAAAGTGGAGTAGCTAGTCTCTCTCCACTCACCGAAAAATGGCTGGTTAAAAAAACGCTCTTCTTACTAAAAATCATAAAAAGGAAAATTAAGCTATTGTTTTAAAGACTGTGTGCTTTAGACTAATAAACCCACCTCAACCCATTCCGAGCGGTATGGTCCGTTGCAATGCATGTGCATATTAGCAGTTTTGGAAAAAAAATATTTTCCATTTCAAGCATGAGAGAAACATATATATATATGGCGACGGATGCATAATACATTGAATCATTGCAATCAAGAGAAGAACAAACATAAGAAGAACTAAGGAGATTCCAGAAGTATCCGTTTTCTTGTAGTTGTCATCACGAGAAACAAAAGTTTTTTTGTTTTGCAAAGAAAGAAACAAAACAATTTGATTGCACATACATACGTACCTGATCAACTATTGATTTGTATGCTTAAGATGTAGATGTACTACACAAAATTTCACTTCAGCTCATATAACTGTGAGACATCATAGCGCTAATCACCATAAACTCGAAATATATATAGCGAATTTAGGCCATCTCCTTACGCATTAAGTAGATCACTACTAAATAAAATAAGATAGTACTCTCTCTGTCATGCTTGAATGTACTAGTAAGATCGACCCTAGTTTCTTGTGGAGCACTCAAGTGTGATGGATTATTTTACGCTGTTGCCGACCAGTATAAAGGCACTTTTCTAGAGTTTAGAGTGATCGACTAGAAGATCTGAAGAGAAGCCTCACATATAAAGCCAGAAAGAAAGCTAAGGCAGAATCACATGCTATATGCCGTCCAAATGAATAAAAGATGAGATATATAGGGGATGAAGACCTTCCCATGAAAACCGTGACGATGAACAGAGATACAATCCAAACTAATCGATCAGATAAGGATTACGAAATATCGTCCAGTGTTAACACAAAACTTGTGCTGACGTCTCTACAGAACTACTAGCAATAATAACAGGCTTCGTCTTAATCCTATCAAAGTATCCAACACAATCAGTGTGCTCCGAAAACACACTGAGATCACCACAAACCTCTTATCCTTTCCCATTCGATTGTAGCGAGGGAGCGCGACTAAGTAGAAAAACTGTATATATTAAAACAAACTAGCTGAATGCCCGTCGTTGCAATGGAATTTTAAAAAATAAAAAAATCAAGGTTCCAAAAAACATTATTCATATCAATTTTCATTTTATCAGTCACCTCGCCGCAACTGTTTGTGTTTTATATATTTATATATTATCTAATTCACATAAGAGTATTGATTGCATTTTCGTGAATATATATAACCTGAACACTCAATGTGTGAGTTGAGCTAACCCATGAAGCATTAAACTAGTAGTGCAATTAGATTTTTACCCAAAAACATCACATCGAATATTTGGATACATGCATGAATCATTAAATATAGATAAAAAATAAAACTAATTACACCGTTAAACTGTAAGCGACGAGACGAATCTTTTGAGCCTAATTATGCCATGATTAGCCATTAGTGCTACAGTAACACACATGTGTTAATGACGGATTAATTAGGCTCAAAAAATTCGTCTCACGGTTTCCAAGCTAGCCGTGAAATTAGTTTTTTCGTTCGTGTCCAAAAACACATCCCGATATCTGGTCAAACATCTGATGTGACATTTTCATGAAAACTTTTTATGAACTAAACAAGACCTATATCCACAATACCACACATGAGAAAGAACTGAAGCATACAAGACAAAACCTATCCACAATACCACACATGAGAAAGAACTGAAGCATACAAGACAAAACCTACAACAAGGGTCCATGCGTCAACAAGAGGGTTAGTGGTGGCACGTTCAATACCACTGACATTTTTTTCTTTTTAGAATGTTATATAAAAGGTGACTTCCATTTTCAGCTCAAAGTCCACTTTTTACCTTGATATACATAACACATTATTTATTCATACCCAAATTCCAAACTAAAATAGCACGCTGAGTACTTTTATAGTGATTTTATTTGAAATGGATATTTTTTTTAGTTCTGCATTTTCTATTGAGATGTCAAATTTACTTAAATAAAGTTAACGTTGGCTCGTGAAATATGTTTTAGGGTGCTATATACTGTGTTTTGAAAGTTAAGGTTGAAAAACAACTAGTTTAAAATTTTATAGTGAAAAAATGGGATTCAATTCATCTAATACAACTCCAGTGGGACTTAAGGGCTGACATATGGGCTCATGGGTGGTGGGGCTCATATGTCAGCCACAACGTTACCACCATCACTGAATTCAGATAATACCGATCGGAAAAATGTTGAAGTTTAATTTTTCTAAACAAATAATGATACATGCACAAGATGTAATCCTTCCGTTCACAAATATAAATGGTTTGGGCAACTTTCAGGAGTCTAAGAATGTAGAGAAATATTACGACATCCCCTGTCTTGGATTATAAAATCTTCTATGATTCAAAACTTATCTAAGAATATAAACATTTATAGCATTATTTGTAGCAATACTCTTTCCCCACAAATTACTTTCTATTCGAATTCTTTCCATCTTAGTACGTTCTTACCCCTAACCAGTCAACCACGATCTCACCCAAGCACGAACTGAAATATTTTCCCAAAAACTTAGAAATTCTTAAATATTTGAAACAAAGAGAGTCCTACAACAATTTAGTAGTTAGCTACAGTCTTACTGCATACTTCCTCCGTCGTTAAATGTTTGACGTCGTTGACTTTTTTACACATTCATCTAATTCAAAAAAACTTATGAAATTATTAATTTTTTTCTATCATTTGATTCATCGTTAAATATTTATGCATACATATAGTTTTATATATTTTATAAAAGTTTTTGAACAAGAAAAATGGTCAAACGTATATAAAAAGTTAATGTCGTCAAATATTTAAGAAGGGAATATTTTGCAAGTGCTGACATGGAGAATCTCAAAAGATGATGGACACCCGTTTGGAACTCCCCGCCGTTTCGTTCGCTTCTTGATAGCGACTTATGTACCTACGTGTTTCTAAAAAAAAAAAGACTTATGTACGTACGTTGGACCGTTCTTCACATGAGGCACCCATTTTAAATGGACGGCCAGTTTTTTTCCACAAGAAAAGGAAACGTGAAAGAAAAAAAAAGGTGATAATTCCGACGGTCCATAACGGTAGACGGAGCTGAGTAAGGCTCATGGCGCGTGGGGCCCTACCTCTACACAACAAACCGATCCGACCAAATCACTGCTCTGATAAAACGACGATGTAACTATTTTTATTTTCAGTGATCAATAAAGCGCGCCGAATGGCTTTAAAAAAAAAACCGATGCAACCAAATTCCAGATCTGCAGAGTGCGACGTGCCTTTCACATTACACTACAGCAGCCCTGAAACAAACCCTCACGTTTCTGGGGGCAATCTATTTTAGCAGCAAAATATCTCAGATTCTCAGTCCAAAATCCTTTGTCCTTGCATATACGTAGCCAATCCATGCATCTCTTCAGTTAAGAGGTATCTAAGTTATTTCTCTTTTCTACCATCTTTTTAGAGGTAACTGAAATTAAGGTCTTTCTTACAGAGCTCACTCAGCTGAACCTATCTCTCCCTTCTTGCCAAAATATAATAATTTAAGATGAGATTAGACTTATCCTAGGACAATGTATCTACACAAAAGTATGTGTAGATATATTGTCTCCTAGGATGAGTTTTATGTGATCTTAGATTATTATATTTTGGGACGGATCAATAGAGTACAAAACACTACGAAGATCATATACTTTTGTTGTTTACCAATGGACCCCAGGTTCTTTCTACCTCTCGCATAGTGATATTATACACACTGCCAAAAAAAGATAAAGCTTCAAAAGCTACAGCAGAAGCTACGGTCGTATTAGACATTCACTCACTGCTACAAACACCTAATAAGGGACGCCTCTATAGGTGGCGGTTCCCCTAAAACCGCCACCTATAGACCGATTCCCGTCCTTGAAAGATTGAAAAGTTAAAAACCATCACCTATAATCGGGTATAGGTGGCGGTTCTTAACAAAAACTGCCACACAATAGATAGCGGTTATTTAAAAGAACCGCCACCTATAGTGTTGACAATAGGTGGCGGTTTTTTTTAAGAACAGCCACCTATAGTACTGACAATAGGTGATAGTTATTTAAAAGAACCGTCACCTATGGTATAGGTGGTTGTTTCTAACAAAAACCGCCACTTATAGTACTGACAATAGGTAGCAGTTATTTAAAAGAACCGCCACCTATACTTAAAATTTGTAATTGGTATTTCTCACTCACAAGAACTCCAAATTTGATGATTCTTTTTTATGATTTTTCCTAAAATCATGATCTATTATTTAATTGTAATGTTTTAATCAATTTCTATTTCTTGAATCTTTATCATATAGATTGTTTTAGGCTACATATAACCACCATTATGAAGTAAAACACAAAAATAATTATCTTATATACATAAATATATTTTTCATATGTAAGTTGACTCGTAAATAAATTTTTTATATGTAATAGGCTACATATAAGTTGACTCATAGAAGTTTCAAGAATTTTGGAGCCGATTTACTATTTTCTATATTGTAATTGAATTTCTACATGGTTATTGAAATTAATTCAAAATTAAACTACGTGTGCATCTTAAGTACCACAAATGGCAGAAAAATGATATTTGGGCTCATATGATCCATTATAGCTCATGTCTTGGATAAAGATGAAAAATTAAATTATTTTCTATGGATAATTCAAATTTATATATCCAAAT
>CM002484.1:10378004-10401202 GCA_000325765.3 Leersia perrieri
ATCCACGATAGCACTTCTGTAAATAAAAACACACACAACTCATGGTGTAGCATCCTTTGCTCAAATATATAAAATGTAAATCGAACATAAGAAACTTGCACCTGTAGTTCTATTATATAAAACATCGTTGTGGTTATATCTGTGGTGGCGATGTCCTTATCAGGTGTCGTCCTGAAGTTGGAGCCGTGGCTTATACCCCGTTGTGCGCCTATGAAGTTGGAGCCGTAATCTGCTTAGTTCGCTGCAGTTTTATTGCTTGTCTTTTGTTGTCAGGCTTTAAATACCTTTGTAATAGATGTAACTGTTATCGATTATAAATAAAGATGTGTCTTTTGTATCATTGTTTTTGTGTACCCGGCCTTTTCCTAGGATGGGGATTAATACGCTAGCATCCTGGGAAAATAGACAATATTTTCCGGGGTGTGACACTTGCTAAGATTTATTCTCACCCCCTTACAATCTTTTCAGGTACTTGTTCTGTCATTTTTGTATGGAGGGATGGGAGTAGCTATACTCATCTACACATGATGGTCTTATTTGTTTGTACACACTTTGATGTTGTCATAAAACAATAGAGAAGTCTTAATGGGTTCTTATCAATTTTTGGTTAGCTAATTCGTATATATTAGTTTGTTGTTGTTATTGTTGACTCATAAACTCTTATGTAAATAATGTTGCTTCCGCGATGCTATCTCTATTAAAGTAGTTGTTACCGAATTTTTTTTGGCAAGATTGTGCCTGACCCCTATGTTCAAATCTTCGCTTCGCCAATTAAGTACAAATGCAAGATAAAAAGAGAATAAACAACACAACTGATAACTATAAATTCAATTTAAAGCTAAGAAACAACTCTGACCATTGCAAACCAAGACGAATAATAGAGAACTCACACAATACTACCAAATTGGTAGTATATGAGGGTAGCGAGGCTAGAATAGAAGGGCATTGCTATATCTTCACACCAAACATAGTAGGATATTCCTATTTCTTTACATCGGGTAAACCAGCTTCTCATTCCCAAATAATTTCCTAATGCATGATTCTTCAAATGCTGTGGGCTTGTCTTCCTTTTCCATAATAGTAATGGGTGATCTGAATTGGGGAGAAACCAGGAATTTTAGCTTGGTGTTATGAATAAATCTTTCCAATTTATGCCTACCAATTCACAATCCAATAAGACTTCTAATATCACTCATTCATTATCGTAAGTATATGGGACCCCTCCAGACCACCTAGGTGGGAACAACCAACTTACCGTGTGACTATTTCATATTTGCAATTTCAATTGCTTTTCATCTTGTACTTGCTTATTCTTCAATTACTTTTAGGATTTGTATGGTTGATTAGCAGCAAGTCAAAGGGGTGTATAATTTGTTAGCAGATGTAACTTTCCATTTAGCTGTAGTTGGATCATCAACATGTTCTTGTAGGAAGATGCAGAGAGATAGGGGAATGCCTCACACCCAATGTGGGGGGGTGATTCTCATATATAACTCATAAGTTACAATGAATGCTAGTCAGTTACAAGAGACCAAAGGTCTTGGAAGATTAACCATCTAGTCCAGAAGACTAATAGCATATAGACTAATAAAGAATAGTAAATAATCCTAATACCCACCCGCAGTCACAGCGGGAGGATCACAGACGCAAAGACTGGACCGAAATTCAGTAAACAACTGAACCGGCAAGCCTTTGGTCATAATGTCCGCGAACCGGGGAGAAGACGGGACATGTAGCACGCGGACTTGTCCCAAAGCAACCTTCTCGCGAACAAAGTGGATGTCGATCTCGATGTGCTTCGTCCGCCGATGGTGAACTAGATTGGCAGTCATGTAGACTGCACTCACGTTGTCGCAGTAGACAACAGTGGCCGAAGCAAGAGAGACATGGAGCTCCTGGAGTAGCTGGCGCAACCAACAACACTCGGCGACAGCATGAGCGACGGCGCGATACTCTGCCTCAGCATTGGACCGGGATACGGTAGTCTGCCGCTTGGAGGACCAGGAGATCAAGTTGTCGCCGAAAAAGACATAGTAGCCCGATGTGGAATGGCGAGAGTCAGGACAACCGGCCCAATCTGCGTCGGAGTATGCCGTCAGTGACTAAACTGGTCCAGTGCCAATGTGAAGTCTGGCAGAAAGGCTACCCTTTATATATCGGAGAATCCGCTTCACCAAAGTGAGGTGAGGCTCCCTAGGAGCATGCATAAAGAGGCAGACTTGCTGGATGGCATAGGCGAGATCTGGTCGAGTCAGTGTACCCTAAGGTACTATAGGGCACCCACAATGCTGCGATACAATGCGGGGTTGTCAACTGGAGCACCATCCGTAGCACTAAGCTTGGTACGAGTGTCAACAGGTGTTGCGGTAGAGTGACACTCGGCCATGCCAGCGCGCTGAAGAAGATCAACAGCATACCGTCATTGTGACAGGAAGAGGCCATCGGAGGAGCGTGTGACCGATATGTCGAGGAAGAAGTGAAGGTCACCAAGATCGGTCATGGCGAACTCGGAGTGGAGACGTGCAGTAATGTGTTGGAGAAGTGTCGTGGATGAGGCGGTGAGGACGATGTCATCGACATACAGTAGAAGATAGGCGACACTATCTCCATCTTTGTAAACAAAGAGAGACGTGTCAGATGCCGATGGTATGAACCCAAGGTGTCGAATGTACGTGGCGAACCGCTGGTACCACGCCCGAGGAGCTTGCTTGAGCCCATACAAGGACTTCTGCAACAAGCAAACTACGTCAGGAGCAGCGGTCAATGAACCCTGAAGGCTGTTGACAGTAAACTGTCTCCTCCAAGTTCCCATGAAGAAATGCATTCTTCACGTCAAGCTGATGTATCGGCCAGGCACGGGAGGCGGCGATGCTCAGGACGGCACGGATCGTGGCCGGTTTGACAACAAGACTGAACGTCTCGTCATAGTCAATGCCGTGCTGTTGAGAGAAGCCGTGAACCACCCAACGGGCCTTGTGGCGAGCAAGAGAGCCGTCGGAGTGGTGCTTGTGCTTGAAGATCCATTTCCCGGAGACGATGTTGGCGCCAGGAGGACGAGGAACAAGTCGCCAGGTGCCATTGTCGACGAGGGCCTTGTACTCGTCGGCCATGGCCGCGCGCCAATTGGGATCAGCCAAGGCACTGCGATAGTTGGCCGGTACCGGTGAAGCCGTCATGGCAGAGAAGCCGAACCGCTGGACCGGCTTGAGGGTGCCGGCCTGCAACCGTGTCAGCATGCGGTGCACACGCTGAAGCTCGGTCGGGGCCTCAGGAGCTCGGGGAGGAGGCGGTGCAGTGGAGACCTGTGGGAAGGGGGTCGGTGCAGGCACCGGCCATGGTCGCCAAACGAAAACCTGACTGAACGGGGAGACGACACGGTGTGTCGTGCCAGTTGGCCCAGACAGAGAAGACGGGCCGTTGTTGTGGTCGACAACATGACCCCCACCCGTGGGGGCAGCGACCTGCGGGGCACACCCGCCTGATGCGACCCGCTGATGCCGGCCGAAGAAGGGGTACGCTGCTCGTCCTCAAGGGAGGGAGCAACTGAGGCACACGACGGCTCGACCTCAGTGGAGGGAGCGGCCGTGTAGTGGGGTGGGGGCTCGACGCCAGAGGGCGGAGCAGCCACACGAGTAGAAGATCCCTGTAGTAGAAAATCAAGCGAACCGGCAATCGGTGGTGTCGACGCAAAGGGAAAGCGTGCCTCGTCAAAAATGACATGACGCAAAATAATGATGCGGCGAGTGGACAGATCTAGACATGGATATATATCCTTTGTTTGAGTCGGGGTACCCTAGAAAGACACAAGCAGTGGACCGTGGTGCTAGCTTGTGCGGTGTCGTGGCACTGAGATTAGGGTAGCAAAGACAACTGAAAACCCGTAAGGAGGAGAAGTCTGGAACTGTTTTATGGAGGAGCTGGTATGGTAGGGAGTGGCTGACAAAGGACGATGGACGACGGTTGAGCAAGTATGTAGCGGTGGCGAGAGCCTCGGCCCAATAGGACGGAGGCATGGAGGCTTGTATCAGAAGGGTGCGGAGAGTATTGTTGATGGTGCGAAGCATGCGTTCAGCCTTGCCATTTTGTTGGGAGGTGTACGGACAGGAAAGACGCAACTGCGTGCTGCGGTTAGCGAGGAAGGCAGTGGTGGCACGGTTGACGAACTCGGTGCCATTGTCAGCCTGTAAACACCTAAAAGGAAGACCAAACTGGGTAGACACATACTCAGCAAAGTGAACAATATGTTGGTGAACATCAGATTTGTGTCGTTAAGGAAAAGTCCAACAAAAATGGCTGAAATCAACTAAATAATATTTAAAGCCAGAAATGCTCAACACTGGTGAGGTCCAAACGTCACAATGAACAAGCTCAAAAGGAGAGGAAGTTCTAGAAGAGGAGAGTGTTGATGTAGTAGACATCCCGGCAGTGCGGATGGAGCAGACGCGAGATGCGTCGCTGAGAAGGTGGAAGGCGACGCTAGGGGCATCGCCCGGTGAGTGGGGAGGCGACGGCAGGCGCTGGAAGCGCTCTACCGGAGAAGGAAAGCAGCGCGGCCTGGTGGTGGCGGCGCGGCCTAGGGCAGCGGAAGAGACATACCGGGAAAATCTGATACCATGTAGGAAGATGTAGAGAGATAGGGGAATGCCTCACACCCAATGTGGGGGGCTGAGTCTAATATATAACTCATTAGTTACAATGAATGCTAGTCAGTTACAAGAGATCAAAGGTCTTGGAAGATTAACCATCTAGTCTAGAAGACTAATAGCCTATAGACTAATAAAGACTAGTAAATAATCCTAATAGTTCTCTACCAAATCACATTTATCCTCTCCCATTGAAAGATCAGGATGCCAAGATACATGACCTACTTACTTCAACAAATCAAAATTGGTCTTGACAGAGATCTATTTCACAATGTGTTTGAATCTATAAAATGTTTGGCATGGCATCCATGGATCATACTCTCCCCCATAAGAAATAACAATTGGTTTGCTATCACGAATTCTTGTGTTAGCTAACAACCAATGAACCAATATACACATATTTATATTCTATATCATGCATCTAAAATTTGTAAAGTAGCTGGCCATTGCAATGTTACCACTCTATTTCATGAAAAAAAAAAAACTAAGCGGTGTAAAAAGCAGAATATCATTCATGGGATATACATGTGTTTCATGGTGTTCACTTTGCATGCCCAAGCAAACAAGTGAAGTATGACTCCATGTTATCCTTCACCTCCCAATATGAAAGTCTTTATCTTGTAGTGTGATAACAAATTTGATTGTTTGAAAGCATACATATGTTATGTCATGTTTCCTTTTCCGCAGTTATCCAAACGAATCAGACAAGAAGCCACATATGCCAACATTTCCATACTTATCCAAATTAATCAAACAAACAAGCCACGCAAACCTTTCTAGATGGCATATGACCTACCGATCGCGTGAGTAACAATCATTTCACTTCAGCGCTTGGCCGTAGTCATCATTTTCCCTATAAATAGTCAGGCCTTGCTGCACACAAAGAACACAACAAATTTTCTGTGATTATTAGAACCATAGCAAAGATGTCTCGTTGGGGCCATAGACCTGTTAGGGCCAAGCACCATAGAGTTCCATCCTTGATTCCAGAGGATTTCGCTGTTGTAAACTTTGAGGAGGAGACTATCTTATCTCGTGAAGAAAATACAATCGGTAGACAGTCACTTAAGGAGGAATCACAAAAGACGACGTTGAAGGAGGAATCACACAATATTCATAATCAAGACAAGCATCAGTGCTCTAACGAGTTGCGCGGTGAAGAAAAGGATTCCGAGAAGGGTGAAAGTAGTGGTCGAAAGGATGGTGATGGTAAAAAGGATTCCGAAAAGGATAGCACCGATGGTGAAAAATGAGTCTGATAATTGAAGGTATATATGCAATGGAAGGTTTATGGATACTATGGTCATCTCAATAAATGGAATAAGCATGCATGGTTTGCTTACTAATAATTGTAACTATACTGGAAATTAATGGATATTTCATTTCCAATATTTGTTGTAAGCCTTTTTAATATCTTATATGAAAGTTATTGATTGTATCTTTATTATCGCCAACCAATCTATCTATGTCCTATCTACACATTTGAGTCAAACGTAATGCTTGGTAAATTGTTTATATAGTTAAATCCAACATACTTAAGAAACTTTTAAGAAACACAAGCTAATGAAGCACGCTTATCGCTTTCTCTCCTACTACACCTAAAAAAATCACTAGTTCAATGCAACACATTTGTGTGCCGCCTACTAATCACTTTTCCCACCTATTCTCACTGCTAACTTGTACTTCCATATCAAAATTTCAATTGAGACCACATTGCTAAAACGTATTTTCTTGACATGTAAGTTTCTATACTTGAAAAGACTAGAAAAATGTTTTTTTGCAAAACATTTTGAATTACCGGGAAAATATTCACCTAGAAAAAAAGTAATTAGTTTTGCAAAGAAGGTTCATTCAACTAGAGTGACCATTCAAATGACTAAAGAATAATATATGTGGGACCAAGTGAGCAATGTATGCTATATTGCCATGTGGCCGAAGCGACTGTTGATGGTCCTTAAATAGCAAATCCAACCATCAATTCTCTCGTATAATAAATAAAAAATAAAAATGGCATGTCCAACATAGTGATAGGGTTTATTACTAACTATTTCCATGAGTTCTAGTAAAATATGGCCAAAGAAAACATACCTCTGGCCAATCAGGCGTGTGTAACGGATTGAAGGGCTCATAATTTAGTGCAAGTTGACTCATTTTGGGGCAATCCAGCTCCCGAGGCTCCCTGGGTGGCCCGTTGCGAGCGACGCTGGGCTTCCTCGAATTCCTCTGGTCGCGGGTGGCCTCCTCCCAGATCAACTTGGAGAGCTTGTAGATCCTGAGGTCATGGTCCTTCACCAGGACGACGCCGCGGAACGAGATCCGCCTCCACGCGGCGATGTAGCGGGAGCGGAGATACCGCAGCCGCAAGGAGACCGCGTCGGCGTCGAAATATGGACAAAGAAAACACACCTTTCGCCAATCAGGCGTGTGTACACGGATTGGAGGGCTTATAAGTTAGTGCAAGTTGACTCATTTGGGAGCAATCCACTGCGCACCGCCATAGGGACTCATCTATCAGTCCCCTAGAAAAGTTGGTGGAAAGATGCGGTTGGCCTGGTTTGGCCAAACTAGGGGGCAACCAAACCAGGCTTGACCCCTCTTGCACCCATTTTCCACATGGAGATCTAGAGCATTTCTAATGGCGATTGTGGGCGTTACCGACCTGAAAACTACCATACAACCGTCATTAAGCCCTATAAAAGGAGTTCACTTCACTTCATACACACAACTCTTGTAGTTCTTCTTCTTTCTATCAAGGCTATTCTCTCTTTTAGAGTTAGAAAATATGTAGAGTGAGCAGAAGCTCTGAAGGAGTGCCGGATTTATGGGCATCTCTACTATGACTTGTACCTCATCAGATGCTCCCTTTGAATTAAGTGAGTATTCAAGATTTTTTATGGTTATTTAATTTTCTTGTCTAAGTAAGATAGACTCACATCATTGAAGTTCATCGCTTGGTATTTATATGGAGTGCTAGGATTCTGGATAAAGCAGAAAATTCATGTACAAGGCTAGAGTAGTAATCTATAATATATAGACGTGGTGTCTAGGTTAGAGATTACATTTGTTTGTTTGTGTACTCCACGGGTTGTAGATGTAAGCGGTAGGCGGTGACAGTCCTGATCGAATTCCGTCGCTGTAATTCTCCAATTCCGGTATACCTTGAACTGTAGGCTGGACTCATATGGCTGAACAGGGGAGAACCGATGCCCGACCAATTGATAGAGTTTTACCTCAACTTAATTCAAGATAATTAAACTATAGGAATTCTCTCCAGCCTAAGCCTACCATATAGTTGTTGTCCTTGGACGATCCTGTTCTTAGGAATACACACGTTCTCCAAGTTTGATAACATTGGGTCACTATAAGATGAAGTAGTGCGGAGGTATCCATGTGCTTATGGATTTAAAACATGACGTGGATTCCCTGACATCTCCATAGAAAGTTGTGGTATGCTCTTTAAAATGGTGGGGGGAAAGAAAGAACGGAGAAGAGGATAAGAAAAAAAATAATTCTTACAGTTATTTAATAATTGTTATAAACGTGCCATATATTTTCTATGGTCATGGAAACATGTCATTTAGGCCATCATGGTGCAACTTAGATCATTAGGACTTTCTACTTATAAAGAACCTGGAATTGACGCTAAAGCTGGTATATACATACCTCTAAAACTACCCACTGTTGCACCCACAAATTTACCACCAATTAAAAATCACTCTTTAAATGAACTTAAAGAAATTATTCAAAGCTAAAAAGAAAACCTGAAACAAAAGTTTTCCAAGAAAAACTCAAATGTGGCAGGGAGTAGAGCAGGGTAACTCTTAATTAGTCCATAGACACAGTATATTCAAATACAAATCGTGATTGGTCATCCACTAGAATTTAATTTTCTGACCAATTGGCTGAAATATTATTAGGGAAACATGAATTTACATGTTTAATCTTTCTAATGACGCTGGTTTAGTTTAATTCGAATAAACAGTTTAAGAGAATGTAAATCACTCTTGTGCGTTTTGTGAAAAAACTTTCTATACGTAAGTTCTTAAATTAAAAACAAATCCTTTCTATAGTTACAATATTTTTTTTGAACGGATAGTTATAATAATTAGTATTGAATCATTCCCTAATGGCTCACCTTATTTCGCGTGCTGCTGACAATTTCAGCCAAACCACTAGAAAGAACTCACCTGAATTTCAAATGTATTTATTGCTCTATTTGTTTAAGTGTTTTAATGGTTACGATTGATACATTGATAGGGAAGGTTTTTACTCATTTTGTCAAAATTTTCAACTTTTGGGTTTTATAATATATCAAGAAATTCGTGGTGATATTTAGTTACTAAGTAGTGTGGTCAGTGGACTTTGCTATCTTATTCTTAGGTTCTGAGGGTTCCACCCATGCCAGCGTAACGCTTTATTGTCAAGGCAAAGGCAAGTACAGACCGTACTTGGTTTACATGATGAAATTGTTTATATGTGATGAATTGATGGCATATATGCTTTGTTTCGCATGTGTTTGTTTTGAGATGACGTGGGATGAATTAGTTCCATCAATGGGATGGTATGGTATGAGGATGAAATGGTCATCTTTTTTTAATGGGACGTAAGGGTATGGCATGCATGTTAGCATGGGAGAAGAAGCGGCCACGATTGGCCGGCTAGTTTTCTTTTATAAACCTGACCTGATTTCGTAGGAATATTCTTCTCTAAAGACGATCTCGTTCCACCTGTCTTTGAACTAAACACCCTCAAAAGTGGTTGGTTCCAACTCATCCCTAAACTAAAAACACACTTAGCACTATTTATTATTCATTATGCAGATAGCTGTTGTGTCTCTTTATTATTTTTGTGAATTTTCATTATTTTACGGCTATTTTATCTCTCGTGGCATTTTCTATTCAACATTTTTCTTTTTCTTGTTCAGTGTAGCCTTGTACAACTTGTGGTTCATTACTGGAGTGCTATGTTTTCTTGAAACAGGCCGGATTATGTTAAGTAATATAATAATTTTTGGCCTAGTTGATACAATAACAAAAAAACCAAAAAATCTATTTCTTATGGTCTTTTTTCGTTTGATATTGGTTGGTTAATTTAATAATTGAGCTTTAAACTAACAAACGCGTAATATTAATGGAAGCGGTACGAATCAAGAAAAATGTATTTTTGCCAGTTCAGTTCTAGCCGCCAATAAAATTTTGTGGACGCCAAGGTAAACTTGATTTCTGGTAGTTAAAGAAGTTCCACATGATAAAATGTGTTATCCATCTCTGCTAAAAAAACATATGAACAAATATTAAACTGGTTCCACCAAACAAGTCATCAATCAGAACCCTAAATCTAGCACTGTTGGTGTGATCATCACTGACCGAACCGATAAACCTTAATAAACTAGTAATTTGTCCGCGCTAACGCTACGGAGATATTCGATAATAACCAAAGACATACATTTTAACCCTGAAGTTGTGAAGTATAGAACGACGTAGATTTAAAATTTACACACATCTCTATCATGCAATTATGCAGCTTAATAAAAAAAAAGCCACTTATGGATAATTATATAGGATTTTACTCTGCAAGTGCCAAGAAAAATAAACGAATTCCTACCTCAACAACTTGAACCAGATTGTTGGTGGACCTGTAAAAAATAAATATGAAGCCAAAGGCTATCATCGGTTCTCCATTTCACATTCTGTAGTGAGCATGGCAACATTGTGTGGCTTCCAAAATATTAGAACAGATTTAAAGAAGATTCAAAATCCACCTTTCGGCAGACTAACTCGAAATGAGGTGAAGTTAGCGAATCTTGAGCTTTGAGACCTAACCAGTTTCCCAAGCTAGATAGAAGTTCCCATGGCTGGAGATAGCAGCATAGCGTCTATCAGGCGATGAATTCACTGTGTCCAGTCCCTGTATAGTTCCTCGTTCCACTAATGCCACTTGAAACTTGTCTGCACCATAAACACAAGGCAAAAGGCTGGAGAAAAATATTATGTACTGATCGAATAAGTTAGGCTTCTGAATCCCATTCAAATATTTGCCAAAAAAAGAGAGCAAGAATCAGACATGAAGTCAGATCCTCCTCTAGCACGTGTATTTAGAGCCACTAATAAAATACAACTTTCATCAATTAGAAATAATGAAACAATGGAGGATAGAATCATTTAGGAATAGTGAAATATATGTACATAACCTGACAAAATAACTGACCTTTTTACAGGATATGGTTGTGTGTTGCTTCAGTTCATTCCCATGACATCCTGTTGGATGCAGGCTGTTGCCCTTGCTCCTATACAAATGCCGCTACACCAAATAAAGTGTGTCGCCACCATTTAGTTGATGCACGCATCAGTAGTTTCACTAATCAAGAATTGGAATATGATTTACTAATCAATAATTATCAGATGGACTATAGAAAATAAATATGATTTAGGCACCAGAAATTTCTTAGTTTAATTAACAGAGGTGGCTGTACAATATACAGTTTCAAAACTAAACTCACTTAACTGAACCCAAATTAGAGTCACTACTTCATGGTTGACAGTAAAAAAATGTTAGTTAGTGAATTACTGAAATCTTTGCTTCAAGAGCCAATCATCTGCATGATGGACATATAATAATCAATAGAAACTGGGGAGATGATTTCTACACCCCAGCAAGGTTGCAGTATTGCAGACATTCATTTTTTTTATGGAAAACACACAACAGTTTAATTTTTCTTGACAAGGCCTAATGACTCAGTACATATCATCTTATCATTCTTCGATCTTCATGTTCTGCACAAATGTTTGTGAAAATCTCTCTCTCTCTCTCTCCACTCCTGTTAGTTGATAGATTTTTTTTCTAATAGCCTTACCAACAAAGTATTTTTGCACAGCAGCATAAGCAAAAGATGTGATAAAGTTTGGAACTCTACACAAGTTTTGCCTTGTCAACCAGCAAGCCATGTATTTTATGCAAACTAAACAGAGATCATGGCTTTAGTACATCACTAATCTCACAATGCAAACCTATTAGCCGGAGGGGCGGATATAACTCATGACTATCTGTTTCAAAAAAACACAACGTAAAGTCTAAATTAAGTATGCAGCTGAACTGCCCTGAAGAAATTACAATTAACACATCCTACTCTCTAATGGCCCAAGAGATCATCAAAGATCACCCTACAGTATTTGTAACATAAGGATTGCATTACCTAGCAGCTAGCCACCTCATTTCAGCTCCTCAACTCGTGCACCATTCTCCAGCAAGGCAGCAACACAGCTGTAGCCATGGCTCCACGCACCGCCCACCCGGTGTAGGGCTACAAGAGCTATTCCAACCAGGCATCCATTCATTGATGTGGGACAGAAGTTTTATAAGAAAATTCAAAATTGCAAGACAAAACAAGGTTATGTTTAAACTGGCACAAGAACAAAACTACCTATCTTTGCTTGACTCTGTGTGGTGCGCTTGGTTTAGCAGCAACTATATCCATGGCAGTAATAAGTTAAGTGAAATCATTATGTAGTGTTAGTGCATACAAAATAAGGTGGAAAAGTTGACCATCTCATTTGTCAAATAATATTAGAAGCTATAGCTCACAAAGAAAACTTATGTTCTCCAGTCATATTTAATTGTTTTAAACTGATTCATCCTAAAAATATAAGCAACTGGTACTATTCGCTCGCCCTTTTAACCTGTAACCAGTAAATAGTTATTGTTAACTAAAAGATAAACAAGTAGAAGTGCAATATTAATGGAGCTCTGAAAATGAATACTATCGGACCAAATGAAAGAAAGTTCTAATTACATAATCTTGATAGGCTACTACATACAAAATAGAAAAATGATCCAGCTATGTAAAGCACAGACAAAAATGTTGGTACTAAAATCTGAATAGGCATGTGATCCAATTAACTATGCTTTAAATTTGAAATTGAACAAGAAGTACAATAATATGACCAAAATCACATCAATCATCCCAATAATTACCTAAGTGGGTCATAAATAAATTCCTAGCAGTCATTCAAAGAAATATCTAGATTGGTGTTGGGGAGCAACCCTATGGATGGCAAGTTGCGGCTGGTGCTTTTGGGCCCATACCGCACCGACCAGATAACATCGCCGGAGGCAAGAGGCATCTAACGCCAGCAAATGGTCTTTGCAGCGTCATGGACTGGACTTCAACGTCCCCACATTTACGAAGCTGGATGTCCAGCAATTGTAGGATGAAGCTGAGTTTCACCATCTGGCTTCATGTGTGGCTACTGGCTAGTCAAATTAACTGTCAACAAAGAGAGAAAAATCAGTATTTCAGTAAGTGACAAAGGCTGTTCCTAATATCTTCTGCAAAGCTACAAACAAAACTGTATTCACCCACAAAGTGTAAGAAAGTATTCCCAATTATTCACAATCATTCAACCGCTTTCGTAGAAGATAGCTAATAACTGAATTATTTCGTGGCAAGTATCAATAAAAGATTTTCACCTCCCTACGGTATTGCTTTATCAGAATTTCTCCCATTTCGAGAAACTCCATACATCATTCTACCTCTTGCATAATATGCCTCTATATTAAGTCATGGAAATCAATCAGAAACAAAATACAGTGTGTTTCAGCTTTTCATGAATACCATGAATTACAGATTAACAGATATATGCTCTTTTTTGTTCTTAGCTCATGTCTGTATGATTAACATTGTCTTGTTAACAACCCCGACCTAAACTACATAAATCATAACAAAGAACTCGCTAATTCATCATTAAACTACCACGGCACACTAAATTCTTTCACACGCACACAAAATAGCAAACCATTACAGTCTAAAGCCGAGTTAATTGCATCAGGATGCAGCGAAAAGAAACATAACAAGAGAAGGACATCCTCACAATTGAGCAACAGGATATGAATTCCTAAACGCATTGGCAACGAGTAGTGCCAGTAATCCTAACCACCACGAGCATCCACACCACACCACACGGAGCTATCCAAAATTGGCGGGCAGCACCATGGTATCAATCAAACCAAGCCAAATCGAGAGGGATTCCTCGAAATGAAGGCACTCACTGCCTCGAGGGCCCGCCCCAAGCCAGCCAGCGAGAGGGAACCAACGGAGCCGCAGAGAAATCTCGCCACCCAAGAAGCATCGAGAAGACGAAGGGGGATGATTACCTGGAGCGCGGTCGCGCGGATTCGCTGGGAGGTTTTGGGGGATTTTGCACGAGATTCGGAGGAAAGGTGAAGGTGAACAGATCTGGCCGGCGAAGTCGTCAGCGCTTCAGCTCTGGTGGAGGGCATCGGAGGAGGTGGAGCCCCATCGGCTCCACCACAACGAGAGAAAATTAACATTTTAGGCTCCTCAAAAATGGTTTCGCTCAAACGCCAATTCAAACGAATCCTTCCCCCTAAAATGCCCAAAATCCCTTTGTTGGCACATTTTTATTTTTTCCCCTCAATTTTTATCCCGAGATGACCAAAATGCCCCTCTTCTTCACCAAGTTCGGCCGGCGGGGGCGGAGGACGACGGGGAGCGGGCGGTGGCGGCGCCCCAGCCGGAGGTATCAGCGCAACAGCGTGAAGCGTGCGGCACCTTCACGCTGCGACCCGCCGCGGGTGTGAAGGACGATAACGACAGCAACACCGCCCAATAGGGAGGGGAGTCAACAACGACAGCGGCGACCGTGGTTTCTGGATTTGGCGCAAATCCATCACCGCCGCCGACTCCCGAAACGTCGCCGCTATGGACTCCCTGCACGACGCGCCTACTGCCGGCCAGATCTGGAGCCACGAGCGTCCGCTGCCTCCCTCACGCTCAGACTGCCCTCAAGCCCACAAGCAGCGCCACCGGCCCGAGCTCGCCGGCCTCAAGCGCAAGCGGACATGGAGTGCCACTGCCGTTGCCGTCCTCGCCGCCGGCGAAACTAGATCCGAGCCTCGGCGAGCTCATCACTTTCGCCGGATTCTCCATTGGCCCGAAAGGGCATTTTGGTCAGCCCGTGTCAAAAAAACAAGAGAAAAAAAATAAAAATCGCCAAAAGAGGGATTTTGTCCATTCTAGAGTGATGGATACGTTTGAACGGGGCATTTTAACGAAGTCATTTGGCGGGAGGGTATTCCAGCGAAACCCAGTTTTGAGAAGCCTATAATGTCAAATTTCTCCTGAGTTACATTCTTCTTTTTGCTTTGCCCCAACCCAAACAACCACTGTCAGGACTGCATATTTGCTACTTCCTCTATAAAAAAAAACACAATCCTAGATTTGAATCTAGACATAACTGTTTTTTTTAGACAGAGGGAGTACCTCGTCAGTGGGGTTTCTCCACTCGACCCACAGAGGATTACACATTCCCTGCCTACCATAAGTACAAGATGATGAAAAGGTGTTGGAGGTCAATGAGCAAGGAACAAACATGAACTAACTGCGTTGAGCCAACTTAGCACCACAATTAGTGTTGTGTAGTATATCTTTGATATGGATGATCGGAGCCGACTGGAAACGACTATCCTGCTGCGGAGATGGTGAAATGTTCATAAAAAAATAATGCTAGAAAACAGGGAAGAAACTCTAAAGAGATTGCGCACGCCATGGGAAGCATGACAGTGAAGATTTCTAGCCAATAGAGAGAGTGCAACCAAACCTGCAAAATTACCAAGAGGTGGGTGCCACCTATGTTAGGGTTGCTGAATTTATAGATCGCAGCGCCGCAGTCGTGTACGGTGGATCTCGCCGGAGCCGCCGTACGCACGCTTGTTGGGCAGATGGACTCGCAGGTGAGCCCTGACGACTCCGCGGAGTAGTACCTGAGAACTGATTGGGTACGCTGCTTGTAGGATGCCAATCCCTTCAATGCTAGCTGAATTGTTCTATTGCCAATTCCTGCCATAAATCACGCTGGCGCAGTGGCGCCCGAGGACTTGTTCAGCAACAGATTTTACCAAGCTAATTTCACCACTAGACATGTAATTAGATTAATCAACAGCAAAATGTGTAAAACAGATTGCAGATATTCTTTGTGAATGCGATGCTGATAAATTTCACAGCTAGTCATTTAAATTCATTTTATCAATTGAATAATTTTATGTTTGTCACTGCAGAATTTGTCAAATACAGAACATATGCCATTAAAAAGAAACGAGCTGATAAATCGAACGGCAAAATGTGTAAAATGCAGAACAAAGCTGATAAATTGAACTGCACATGGGGAATATATGCTTCTCTTTGTAACTAACAGCCATGTTTTGCAAACTTGAATTTCAACATATACCTCCGCAGCAACCCGTACTTAATTCGGCACAAACCACCAAATCCCTAACAATCTCATGAGCTCAACTGATTCTTTGTCGCACAAAAGGAGGAGCCAGTAAATTCAATCATTCGACTCGATGAGCTCCAAGAGGGTGTCGCTGACCTCCTTCCGCAGCATGGCGAGCCGGATCCCAACCTTGACCTCAGCCAGCCGCTGCTTCCTCGCCTTGGCCTCCAGCTGCGCCGCCTTCTCGTCGCCGATGCGCCCGAACGACCTCCTGAGCATCCCAACGACGGCGCAGGGCCGGCTCGCCTCGACCGCATCCACCACCGCGGAGAGGCAAGGGTACAGCGCCTCCAGCTCCCGAGGCTCCCTGGGTGGCCCGTTGCGAGCGACGCTGGGCTTCTTCGAAATCCTCTGGTCGCGGGTGGCCTCCTCCCAGATCGACTTGGAGAGCTTGTAGATCCTGAGGTCGTGGTCCTTCACCGGGACGACGCCGCGGAACGAGATCCGCCTCCACGCGGCGATGTAGCGGGAGCGGAGGTACCGCAACCGCAGGGAGACCGCGTCGGCGTCGAGGCGGCGGCCGTACGTCGTCAGGAGGCTGCCGCGGAGGGCCGCGGCGAGATCGTCCGGCGATGGAATTCGCCCGTGGCGCTGGCGGTGCGAGACGACGGCCTCGAGGAGGGAGATCTCGTCGGCGGGCGCCCACGTGCGCTGGAACGCGGCTGGCTTCTTGGTGGCCCCGCCCCCGGCGGAGCCGGATCCGGAGGAGAAGGAGCCGTCTGAGTACGAATCGCTTCCTTCATCGTCGGTGGCGGCTGCCCCCTCCTCGCCGATGTCGAGGGATGGCGGCGGCGGAGGTTGGCGGCGCACCCCACTCATAGGCTTGCCTCTTATTCAGATGTGCCACGTAAGGGCAAGAACAATAGTAGAATAGTAGAGTATGCAATCGGCTAATGCCAGCATATGTAGATTTCTCTCTCTCCTCTCTTAATCTCTTTTATTAGTTAATTAATCTGTGGGCCCCAGCAATTAACCTCTGCTTGATTGCTACCCAATCAACGAGATCGTTTCCTATGCTTCTTCGCGCCTAGGCGCCCGTGCGAGCGGTCCACATATTCGTCGACGACGCTTCTCTCCTTACATTCTCTCTCCTCCAGCTGTGTAAATAATTTGACGTAATCGGCTAATAGTAAGCAGTTTTTCCTTATTGAACTTGCCCTAAACAGTACTCCTTCCTATAGACGTCATTGCAAAACCACCCCATCTTTCCACTTTAGGGCTCATTGAATTGGAGGATGTGTGAAGGAAAAAATAAAGGATTGAGGGAGCTCCCGCCACGCCTAACTTGAGGCTCGCCATAGGTGTTTGGTTCACAACTAAAGCTAGGCTAGCCACAGCTCCAAACCTCTCCCGCCACACTTTTTTCCCCCAAAAGTCTGGCGGGCGTTTTTACCGCCACACCAATTTGTGGCGCGCCACTGCGGCAAAAAAAACTCCCAACAACTGCAATAAATTCACTGCCCCTCCCTTACTCAGATATCACCACCCCCATGTCCCCATCTCCCATCCATGTCTGCTCTCCACCTCGTTTCCAAGGTAGCTCCTATTCTGCGACGCCATGCTTATTGATCTTGTGATTAGCTATCTTCTTTTGTAGGTTGTGCGTTCTTTCCTTCTTCCTCTCCTAGATCCATTACATCTATTAAATCTCTGAATTTTTTCATGTGTAGATCTCATTAAAGGGGCACAAGAACTTTTGTGTTTGAGGAGCAACTGCGTCTTCAAGATTTTTGTGTGCAGCAACGCGTCAGTGCGGGCCGGAAGGAGCTGTTATTTGTGTGTGGTGACGACGCTTCCGCGAGGCCGGAAAGAAAGGTAATTTTATTTCTCTTTTCCCCTGACATCGATCTGATGGATGTTTCATGTTGATTTCTGTGGCAGAAAATAGAGGCAATCCCAATGACACCTGATCAAAGGGTTCTTGTTGGTGAGTATTTGTCTTCCAAGGAGAATAAAGGTAAGCGTGGTTGGTTGTGCAATGCGAATGATGCTACACTGCATGCTTGGGTGTTCAAGTTCTTATATGAGAAAGATGGGCTTAACCTGTGAAGCATAGCTTGCTAAAGTAGTTTTTTGGTGAACTGTCAGTGTGATGTGCACATGAACTTCTATTTGGCTGTGCACTCATTTTGGCTGTGTGTTATAACGAATGATGGCTAGAATATATGTATTAGCTGTTGGTTGTCTAATTTTAGCAGTGTGGTCATGACAAATGGCTAGAAAATATCATTGAAATAGTTGTAGTTGGATGGCTGCTGATATTATTGTAACACCTTATAGAGTGTTACTGGAGTGTTATCTTTCACTGGACTAATATTTCAATATATATATGCACTTTAGTTTCAATCTACTTATTCATTTTATATTTTTTGCTGCTAAAATGTGATTGCTTTGTGAGGAGGGTAATCTTACCACTGGGTGTTTTTATCAACATGTGGTTGCAATCCAAACATGTATCATAATTTTTTGCCAAACATTTGTGGCATCAATCCAAACAACACCCACGGTATTCAAACATTCTATTTTAGCCACAAAGTATGCCTAGCCATCATTGTGGCAAATTCTTAAGCTTAGGCGTGGCAATGTTTGGCCGGGAACCAAAAAGACCCTGAGTATTTGAGTCTTCTTCGATGGGCTACCGTGGATCCATTGTTTTGAAGGATTTGCTTATTTGATTTCCTAAGAAATATTGTTCCATCCCTATGTTTTTAAAGAAAAATAAGAATCCAATTGGACCTCTTGAAAACAATCCTGCGCACAAAAAATAACAAAGTAATTCCTATTGACTGTTATATTGATCTAATGGGTCCAATATCACTAAGGGGTTTGTAATAAATTACTGCCAAGTTTTTAGACCAACACAAAAATATGATTATTGCTTTACTCTAGAATTCCTGTACTATTCCATTCCTATGTTTTAAACACCATATCCTACAAAATTCCTATGTTTTCTAATCCTTTATTTCGCACTTGCATTTCTATGAAAATCATGTGTTCTTTCTATTCCGCCGTTTTTGCAATCCAACGATTCAAAGGGGGCCTTAATATATTAATATATTAAGGGCTCCTTTGATTCAAAGGCAAATTATAGAAATTTTAGAGGATTCCTATCCTATAGAGTCCTTTGAAACAAAGAACGATTCCTACTAATTCCTGTAGAATTCCTATGAAATGGACAATACTAGCGTAGTTTTTGAGGAATTCAAACATGAGGTCTCACTTCATTTTTCTTCTTTGTATGTCTTTGAATTCATGTGTTTTTCCTGTGCTCTAATCAAACGACGGTTTTAAAGCATTCATGTGTTTTCAAATCTTGTAGGAATTCTATGTGCATGACATTCTATTTCTGTGTTTTTTCTGTTTCTGTGTTTTGACAATCCCGAGTGTTTCAAAGGGGCCCTAATATCTTTGAGCAAATTTCACAAAATTATAGGTATTTTATATAATTTATTACAAAACTATAGATTTAAAAACTTGTGTCACAAAGCTACACTGATTTAGTGTCTTCGTTTATCAAAACTATGTATTCTTTGAGCAATTTTATAAAACTATAGGTATCTTGCATAATTTATTACAAAACTACATATTTAAAAGCTTATGTCGCAAAGCTACACTGTTTTAGTGTCTTCGTCTATCAAAACTACATATACTTTGTGTGCCTACGACATGTCGCAGACGAGTAAACATACTCTCTTTTACGTGCCTATGACATGTGGGACCAGACAGCACACGACGAGAAATCATAATCAACTTTCATTGTATGACATGTGGGACCCAGAGAACCTACAACGAGTAAACGTACTCTCTATTGGTATTTCTTACGATCACAGATAAATCCGTAAGCACATAGAATACCGTTGTAGCACTTCACCCAGGAGTATAAGTTGTAGGTATTGAATCCACAGGGAACGTGTGTGAACTCCTCCTCCGGATCATCCAAGGACACGAAGCTAAGGTTGGCTAAGGGTAGAGTAGGTTTATCCAGTAAAAGACAGTGTCTACAGGAAGCTTATGTTTAATCCTAATGAGATACTTCGGGGATTGGCCAACTCGCTGCTCCCAGATGACGCTCTACTGCACACCCGGATAGGGAGGAACTAAGTGATCTTAGGGCTGTCACCACCTCTACACCTGCCCCAAACTAACTGTGGGATGTGAAGCAACTACTGGAGATTAATTACCTAGACACATTGTCTACACAACTAATAACTACCTTAGTGTTCTCGATTCACTAAAGCAATCACTATAAGACTGTTGTTTATAGTGAACAGTAATCATGTATTCTACTTACGCACTAACTGAGATATAAATCTTACTGAAATAAAATTTTATTACTCAGAATAATATTTGTATTAATATCAGAGTAATTAACAGAGTAAAAGAAAGAAGAAATAGTTACCGACAACTCCGAAACTCCTCCGACGCCTTTTCCTCTACTCTCTCCCTAATCTAGTATACACTAGTGTACAATAAAGCCTCTTGTAATTAAGCTTAAGCTTCAAGTGTGTTGAAATGGAGAGGGTGACCCTCCTTATATAGGTCTCCAATGACGGTTGCTGCGAATGGAAATGACAACCATGCCCCTTGGAACCGTCATTGAGAGTTGATCTAGAGCCTGCACGTGGAAGCTGGAGGCGATCGAGCGCTGTCATTGTTCGGCCGAACCCCAGGCTAGAGTCCAACCGACCTTAACTTCAGCCAGGTGACTAACAAGTGGGCCCTTATGATAGTTATCTTGGCCGTTATCCCTGTCAGGTGGGTCCCTCATCCCTTGGCTTGGTTTTTTTTTTGAGACTAAGGCCATTTCATTAATCAGATACAGGATTTAAATCCTGATCGAGCATACCAGTTTGCCACTCCAACACCATCTGATCAGGGGACGCTAATCTAGCACACTCATGTGCAGGCCTATTACAATGTCTAGGAACAAAAACACATTTGAAATCAGTAAAATTCCTTTGCAGTTTGTTCATACTCTGAATGAAAGGCGAAATCGTTGACTTCTGGGCCTCTCGCATGCACCATATGGACACAAACTCCTGGCAGTCAGTCTCAATGATCAAACGACGGATCCCCAGTTTTACAGCCAGTTTCATACCATCATTACAGGCCATTGCTTCAGGCCATCCCTTGGCTTGCTTAGGAGTGAGGTTTTCTCCTTTTCTTCTTCACTTTATTGATTATTCCCTACAAGCACAATATTTCCTAGTACAAGTGGAAATAGGTTATTCTAAAATAAATATGCATTGCAAGCATAGCTAGTTCCCACTTTATTTTAGTTAAATTGACGGTCGAAACCAGTCAATAACGACCGTCAACACTCTCCTATACGTGCCTACATGTGGGACCCAAACAGCACACGACGACACATCGTAATCTCCTTTCTTATATGACATGTGGGACCCATAGAAGCCACAACAAATAAATGCGCTCTCCTATATATGCCTACAACATGTGCTAGACAGCACACGACGACACATTGTAATCTCCATTCATACACGACATGTGGGACACCCAGACAACACACGACGAGAAGTCATAATCTCCTTTCATATATACGACATGTGGGGCCCAAAAAAACCCACAATGAGTAAACGTACTCTCCTATACATGCCTACGACATGTGGGACCCAGACAGCACACAACGAGAAATCATAATCTATTGTGTATTGCAAAATAGGTAACATTGTCAAACAAGCATATTCCATCGTAATGGTGTTTTGCATTGGATTCTACATAACATTGTTCCAAAAAACTTATAATGTTGATAGAGCCAATAAGCATTGTCACAACACAAAAAGTAAATGTGCCACCTAAATTCAATACTACAGCTTCCAATATTTCAAGGAATCTTTTCAGTGACAAACATACGAAAAATGGACCACACAAATACATTAGTACACAACAGCTCCTTTCTGATGCTAAAACGTGAGCAAGCAAAAAGAAACAATAGTTTAAGCCCACAATTGAGCTTTCCTAGTTCCATTTCAAAGTTTCTTGCATATTGTCTCTCAATTCACTTGAAAACCTTGATCCTCAATTCAGCAGGACATTCAAACTATGGGGCAACTTGGAAGATGATGAATGGCGGGACTGCTGCAGGATAGAACAGGAGTTTCATATGGTCGACGTTTGTTGCATATACTAGATCATGATTGCTGGATTGGACAACATATATAAGTTTTGTACATATTTTATATGTTCATAGATTGTACATTATGCTGCATGAATTGAATCATGAATGTTGGGGGTGAATGATGTTTTCATTACATAAATAATATTTCTAATTCGATCATGGCAATAATATTTCTAATTTGATCATTGCCTTGAAGAATCAATATCGTGGCGATAACATAAGATTGAATGTTTCTAATTCGCTGTGAATTCTTTATTATCACGACGTTACATGTTCCTATTAGAACGTTGCACACCATGTTGCGGTACTCTTTAAGCCTACAGCCATGATTCTTATTGTGTTGCAACACACTTTAGGCATATAGCGACGGCGTTTATTTCGTTGTGATACCCTTTAAGCATATATCTACAACTCAAACCATGTTGTGATACCCTTTTAGCCTATATATAGCGATGAATCTTATTGTGTTGCAATACACTTTAGGCACACAACAACAACGTATATTTCGTTGCGCTACCCTTTAAGCATATAACGACTACCCATACTTCGTTGTGATATGTCTTACCTATATTGCAACACCATATGAATTTAATTTTGCTATGCTCATATATCGTCACAATATAAAATATTGCTACATACCTCTTGCATTGTAATAGTGCTTGCTTGCAACTAGCCTCACTCGTTGCAATAATCATTATCGCAATGTCGCCTGCCGTTGCCTAAACCATTAATGCAACGCTCAAAGTCGTTTCTTCTGCAACCCATTGCCACTCACACTTAGTGGCAATAAGCCAAATTTTTGGCAACAACCATACTAGTGTGAGGCAAAACCCTATTTCATCGGAGGTACTTGCAATGTCTCACAACACCATACTTGCAACGTCTTGCTACATATTCCAACAAAAATGCCCTTATTGCAACGTTTTCGGCCTGTTGCTCTAGGAGCAAAACCTTGTAGTGCATGTTGTACAATCAAGGTTTTGATTTATAATTTTGTGATGAACAATTGGCACTTGAATTTTAAATTGATTTTGAGTTGATTTGGTGAAGAGGTGTGGCCTCGGGATGATGCCGGTCAGACCGGTCAGTGACCTGCGGTCTGACCGACCGGGCGGTCAGACCGGCCGG
>CM002484.1:10445664-10471317 GCA_000325765.3 Leersia perrieri
CGTCTCAGATCAGGCAATTTAGCTTAAAACTTAGGTTATCCCACCAATTTACTTGAAAAGTTCAGAATAGTATAAACCAAACACTTCCTAATCAGCATGCATGTGATTCAGATATATGCATGGACTGGTTGGTAGACCATTTTCTATTATCAACAAAAAGACATGCATGCATGGACAGATATCTTGATCGAAAAAAATCATACACATCCATGTGTCGTCCTCTCATCTCATGCACAATCTGCTCAAATTTATAGAGTTAGTGTCTGAAAATAAAATTGGACGATCGGACCAGAGAACTAAGAACACTCACAAGATAAATAACGTCACCACAAAATGTCCTATTAAAACCCCTTACTACTAATGATACTGAGAGATACAAAATGACATACTCGGATTTTCAAGTAGAAACTTTGAGATGTTTATAGAGCAGTTTACGAGTAGTAAGGTTCTATGAATGGACGCCAACATGAATGCATAAAAACCTCAAGTATTCGAGCAATACACGGTTTGTGACGGATGGCAAGGAGCTCTGAGACTCTCCCTCTAACGTGCGGGTGTCCTAGCTACCGGATGAGGTGCACAAAGTCCGGTGATGGTGGAGAGGGAGCTGAGGCACGGGGCATCCATGCGGGCCTAGCAGCATTAGCCTAGAGGTAGCATGCGGAAACTGCAGTAACAGGAATGGCAGGAGGCAGACATGGATTTCGAGGCCGGAACACTGCCACATCCTCCTCCATATCAACACGGGAAAGGGATAAAGTTAGAGGCAGATGGCCAGTTGTCAGTGGCGGTATTTGGTGAAGCTGCAGGCAACGACACCAACGTTGATGGGCCCGAGGGAGGAAAAGTATATGTGGAGGGTGGTGATTGTGTGGGGGAGGAGCAGGGGAAGAGTGGTGAAGAGAGAGGAGCAACAGGAGGCTGGCGAATGGCGAGTAGAGGGCAGCGCCAGCGATGGTGGGGTGGAGAGCAGGGATGGCACGAGGAAGGGCGGTGACGGAGGAGGGCTATAGTTTTTTTTTGTTTATGTGGAAAGTTTTGCCGTGATTGATATTTTTTTTGAAAAAATTGTTTCACCGTCTTTGATTCACCGTGTCTATGCGTCCGCACCGAGATCATTTTTGATGATGGAAAGAAACATTGTGGGGCGTTGGATGTTCAGATTGGACGGTACAATTGAGGTGAGATTATAGAATCCGGGATAATCTACTCCTTTTAACAGTAGTTTAGATAAATCACGTCGACCATTAACATGCATGTTATTTATACATATAATCACAACTATTAATGAAAGTGAAGTGTAAACCAGGGTGCATGAGGTTAAATCACTGTATACTCCAATTAATTACGAAAAATCACGATGATTATGGTTAATTGCCGGGAGTGGGAAAACATGCATGGGCAAGGATTACACAATATATATTCATATGCTTCCTATTTTGTTAGGTTCGATCCATGAAAAACATGTCACACAATTATTTCCAATAGTTACGACAGTTAAAATCGTCGAGGGTGGAGGAAAAAGAAAATTCACTGGATGAAAAAGAGAAGTCGCTGGTAGATTTATAGATTTCAAATGTGTAAAATATGAATTCATAAATGTAGTTTGTTACACTGGTGGTAATAGTGCGTACCCTGTCGGTGATACATGTGAGCTTAGATTAGCTATTCAGTAAAATATAAAAGCTAAAAGCGCCTAGCGTACAAAATCAGCAGTCTAGTCCGGCAAGTTCTCTCTTTCTGTAAACTACTCGACGATGAGATTTGTGCACATCCATGTGCATGTGGTTTCATTACTGATTGTAGGTCAACCTATAAGCAACAGTAAAATAAAAGACAAGGACGAGTTAAACTAAGCCCGCGCATTGAAAATCGTCTGAAAATAATATCGCGCGCTCGCGCACCCAAACGAAAATATATATACAGCGTACTCAGCGCCTACCTAGCGCTAGCAATACTCGATCGTTAGCTAGTGGCTAACTTAGTTGCTCGCTCGATCGCTACGTATAGCGGATAGTCCGAGTGAATATATACTCGGTATCTAAGTGAATTATTGAAGAGGAGATTGATCTTCTACCTATAGCTAGCTTACAGTGACCGAGATGAAAGGTCGGCAGGAACGTATGATGAAGAAGGGTTGGAGCGGAGCTGCAGCACTGTGGTTTATACTGCCTCTCTTCGTTCTCATTGTGCTCAAGACTGATTTCCTGCCTCAGGTTGCTCGCTGTAAGTTGTGTCATCAATCATCATCGCAAAACTGATAAGCTGTTTCACAGTTTCCTGTTTTGCATACTCTTGGTTTCTGTTTGGCGTTTTACTTTCGTGATTCTTTTTTACTATTGGTTGTTCACTCCTCGATATATATCTTTGTATAGGTTTTGCCTGTTATATTGACATTCATTTCCATCCGGCATTGATGAATTAGATGATATGCGCTTCACCCTAGCTATACACGCATGACGCATATCCTCTCAAATATTTAGTGTACGTGTTCCTCCATGGACCAGATAAACACATGTTGAATTGGTGCTGCAAGATTTGTCACCCTATTAATTCAGGTTTATGTACGTCAGACTACTGTATTCCAAGAATCAGACTAGTGTATTCTTATTACTTGACTAAATATATCGATCTTTCCTCTGGACGTGAATACTATGAGTTCAAACTTTTTGAAATTGAGAGTATCCATATATTTCTAAAAAGGTTATTAGTTACAAAAGTAAAACTCATATGCAAGAAATGTGTGTTTTTAACTGAGATTCGTAAATATATGAAATTACCACACTTGACCTATACATCGTAATATCTAAAACGACATACGTATATAACCTGATCACTATACATTTAAAAAATGCACCTGGTCGACCTTATATTAATATATGTAGTGTATATATTTTTGAATGAATTACACTTTAGGCCACCTTATATTATGCTAGTTTCACTTTGAACCACCCTCTATCATATCCTATTACTTTAGACTAGATAACATTGTTTTTGTTTCACTTTGGACCACTATTAACTCTCTTCACTAACTGCATTAGCCTCTTCTTCAGCAAAACATATCCTACACATCAGCAAGAAAGATCTTCAGTGTGTAGGTTTCGATGTAAGTTCATTGATGTGCTTGAGAAAATAATTAGGGACGGTCCAAATTAAGTACAACAAATGTAATCTTATCGGTTCAAAATAAAAAAGATTGACTAAGAGGGTGATCTAAATTGAAACCATGGTAATATAAGGTTGCCGAAAGTGCAATTTACTCTATATTTTTTTCCCATTAACAAGATAGGTGATTATTCTTGTCTTTACTGGCCCATGGAAAAAGGGCTTAATTTAATTGAACTGTAGCTTGCTAGAAACGTCAAGGTCCTCTTCATTTTTGTAATTATTTAATCAACACAATCTAAAATGTCAAATACTTTACCACAAATTAATTATTTTACTAACATATAGGACGGACATGAGAGCCTGTAGTGCTAATAACTTGTGCACTTATGGTGTTGTGCAGTGGGAGACACCAGCTTTACCAAAGTTACACATGAAATGGTTCAGAAGGTTTCGTCTTTTGGTTCACGACGCGTTGATGTAGCGTGCCAAAATAAAGAATATCGCATGTAAATTGGTCTGCTAACGCTCGAAATTAATAATCAATTGGTGTCTGATCTCTTTATTCCAGGTCTAGACAGAGCAAGATGGCAGCAACAAACACTTGACGTAGCAAAGCTAGAAGGTATGGCATTTTCAAATCTGAAAAAATATATCCTATTTACTATTATCTCTTTTTTATAATATACGACGTTTTAAACTTTTTACATATAGCGTTTAACAATTCGTCCTATTTAAAAATTTAGTGCAAATGTAAAAAAAATATGCTTATTCTTATAATAAAAAATAATTGATATTTTTATATTTTTTAATAAGATGATTAAAAATTACAAATAAAAATTAAAATATTTTTTTGGAAAAAAGTTAAAACACTATGTAACGGAGGGAGTAGTTAAGACATGGTAACTCTGCCTCGGTCGGTATTAACAACGGTACGCGCCCATGTGTACTTCATTAATTTCAGATTCCGTCGTCGGGGCACCATTTTCTGTATCATCGTCGAGTGACGAGATGACAGTCAAGGTCGATGCACATAAAGGTAATACTAATTAACAAATCTTTCTGCATAATCAATGTTAATTTATTTTTTCCAAGACTACTTGGGCGCAGTGATCGCACGTGGTGTGCAGACAAAAATTTCAACAGCAATTAACGTCTCAAAGAGCTGAGTCAGAAGATAAAAAATAAATCCATTTTTACTTTGTTCAAACGTATGAAATATATATTGTATAACTGACTTATTCGTATGGTTAGATCATCAGATTGGACGCTCGCAACACGATAATTAATGCTTGGTCAATAGTAGTAGCATCGACGATCAATTTTATATCCGGCTTGTTTTGCTTGGTTGGTACTCCCTCCGTCATATAATTTAAATGTTTTTTCTATTTGTTTGTAACGTTTGATTATTCATCTTACTCAAAGTTTAGTATAAATATAAAAAATATAAGTCACGTTTAAAGTAATTTTGATAATAAAGTAAATCACATACAAAATAAATAATAATTTTTTTTTAAAATTTAGAAGTATGGTTAAATATTAAAAAAATCAAAATCTCTTATAGTATGCATGGGTGGAGGGAGTAGAAAACTTCCGATAGTTTTCTCCATCTTAAATTAGTTGATTTATTGACTGTTAGGTCACATAGAGATTCGTGTATGGAGTATAGGTCATATAGGAGTAATAGTAAAGATAAAATTACAGTCCCATTATACTATACATACATTTGAAGTGCATCACAGCGGATACATGCATCGATCTCACGTGCTATATGACAGTTGGCTACCCGGAGTTTATTTTTGACGATAACTCTCATAAGTACCCAACATTTCTAAGATTTTTTTTTGGCAGATTCCAAGCAACCAAACCTATTCCTTACCAAGAGCGGGTCGAAAGACAGTAGCCTGATAAATTCAGGTATATAATGATAAATCTGCATTTTTAATATACAACACTGGCTAGTACTCTCTGTCTCAAACTATAGAATATAATTTAACTTATTGAAGACAATAGTTTGACCAATAGTTACTCTTTTAAAAATTTATTTTTGTGACATAAAACTGATGCTGTTATATCGTATTCAAAAGTGATATTATATGATTATGTTTTTTCATCACAATAGTAATATCATATTAAATAAATCATGGGTTTGTCCTAAACAAATGAAACATGAGAGTAGTATATTAATAAATACGGCCAACATGTCGATGTTAAATTTTATTTATGTGATATATTTGCTGTAGTAGTTAATGTGCATGTGCAGCAGATGTGTCAGCAACGAAGAGCAATTTGAGGTGCAACTTTAGCAGCACTCACATGGACACCTGCGCCATGGAAGGTGACATCCGCATCCACGGCAGGACGGGGATGGTGTACGTGGTGGCATCGTGGGCGGAGAACGGGACGGCCGTGATCCGGCCGTACCCGCGCAAGTGGGAGCAGGCGACGATGGAGAGGGTCCGGGAGATCACCATCCGGTCGACCGAGCCGGGCGGCAGGGACGGCATCATCCCGCTGCGGTGCACGGTGACGCGGGACACGCCGGCGGTGGTGTTCTCGACGGGTGGCTACAGCGTCAACTTCTTCCACACCATGAACGACATCATAATCCCTCTGTACATAACGGCGCGGGAGTACGGCGGCCACGTCCAGCTCCTGGCCGCCAACTACGACCCCAAGTGGACGGCCAAATACCAGCACATGCTCGCAGCGCTATCCATGTACCCGGTGGTGGACCTCGACACGGACGCTGCCGTTCGATGCTTCCCGTCGGCTCGGATCGGCGTGGAGAGCCACAAGGTGCTCGGCATCAACCCGGCCCTCTCCCGGAACGGCTACACCATGGTGGGCTTCCTCGGATTCCTCCGGTCGGCCTACTCGCTGCAGCGGCATGAGACGATCAGCCGTACTAGGCCTCGGGTGGTGATGGTGCTTCGTCGCAAGTCGAGGGCGCTCACCAACGAGGCGGAGGTCATCGCTGCCGTTAAAGAGCTCGGCTTCGATGTGGTGGCTGCAGGCCCAGAGGATGCGAGCGACGTGGCACGGTTCGCGTCGGTGGTCAACTCGTGCGACGTGATGGTTGGCGTGCACGGCGCGGGTCTGACCAACATGGTGTTCCTTCCACACAACGGCACCGTTGTCCAGATCATCCCGTGGGGCGGGATGAAGTGGCCTTGCTGGTACGACTATGGTGAGCCCGTGCCAGCGATGGGCCTCCGCTATGTCGAGTATGAGGTTACTGCCAACGAGACCACTCTCAAGGATAGGTATCCCCAGGACCACCCCGTGTTCACCGACCCTGTGTCCATCCATCGCCAGGGTTTCAACCACCTCTGGTCTACCTTCCTCAATGGCCAAAACGTCACCTTGGATATCCACCGTTTCAAAGGGGTCATGCAGCGAGTCTACATGTCGGTCGCTGCGCCGTAATAATGTGGATGAAGCTCATATAATTAATTATATCTTATTCCTTACTTATCTTGGCTTCTGTTTTTCGCTAATTTGTTACTCAAAGCTCAGCTCTCATAATTCCTAACTCTTCAAGAATTCAAAACGATTTTGCTATAACCATCTGTAACAAAACCTGTGCTGGAACAGTAAAAGCCGGAAAAAAAAAACGAACGCAAAAGTGCTTTGGGCTGGGAGTCGTTCCAGTAAGCCAAGCCAAGAAAGCAAGAGACGTCGTGCAGTGGCAAAAAAAGTTTCTTTTAATTGAAAACATAATTATTTAGATAATAACTACAACTTAGCTGGTAGGAAGCAAGAAATGTCGAGCATGTTATTGAAATGGAATAGTCCCATGTTGGTTATGGTAGAGCAAGTGATCTAATATAAAAGTGAGGGAGCCCCTCATCTTAATGACTAGTTTTTGGGTAGAAAATGTCCTTTATCACTAAAATAAACCATTTAATCTGTGACGAAATTTGACGAAAAATTCATGATGTTTTCAGATATCGTCATGGATATGCAACTATGGATACAAGGCCAATAATATCGTGACAGTTTATTCATTTCGTCAAAAACCGACCCAAAACCTGTGACGTTATCGCAATTTCGTCACGATTTACAAAATAATATTTAGAACAGAAAATATGATATTTTTTATCAACGAATTAAATGATAATTTAATTATATAATTTATACTAAAGGTTAAAAGAATTAACAAGTGAATTAAATACGAAAAATATATTTTTTGAAAGTCAATTATGGTTGGATTTATTTTTTTTAAAATAACCAGAAATTTATAAAATGATAATACAATATAATATAATATTTATAAAATTTATATGTCACGACCCAGAAAAATATTAATTAATAATTTGTTTTTTTAATGTTTTCTTTAGAATAAATTAAAAATGCAAAAGCAAGGATAGGTTAAAATTTATGGAAAATTTTCAACATGAAAATAGGCAAGATAAAATTTTATTAAATACTTTGTGTGCTCATCTATTTTCTAGATTTTTCTGGAAATTATTTGAGTGTTTTTAATAAACAAAACATCAATCTATTTTTAAATAAAATCTAAAATGTTTTAAAACTCTCCCATTGCTTTGGGCCATTTTCGGGCCAGCAACTCTCTCCCACTTCCCTCTTTCGGCCTAGTCAGTGGAGCCCAAGTGCCCAACTCCAACTCCCCTCCCTTTTCCTTGCTTTCAGCCCAAAGGAAGTCCAATTCTCTTCCCTCTCTTGTTTTCTTTTTTAGTTATTGCACCATTATGGGAATAACACATAAAAACAATTATCTTATATATATAATTTTATTTTTCATATGTAATAGAATACGTATATGTTGTCCAGTATAAGTTTCAAGAATTTTGTAGTTGATTTACTATTTTCTATATGTTAATTGAATTTCTACATGATTACGGAAATTAATTCAAATTGAACTACAAGTACATCTAATAAAATACCAAAAAATACAGAAAAATAATATTTAGGCTCATATGTTCCATAAATCCCATGTCCTTGAGATAGATGAAAAAATAAATTTTCATATAAGTACAATTCTATTTTCTATTCTCAAATTATCAAATAATAATTACAATAATATGTATATTTGGTCAGAAAATTATGCAAACTAACATGACACCATATTTTTATTTCATAAGCTTGCCATAAAAAATTAAATTTTTTTAATAAAATGGGACCATATATTATTCACAATTGATACATTTGTCTTTGAGTTATAAGAAACTACACGAGAGATGTATAAATTTATGAACAATGTATGATCCGATTCTCATTAAAACCATTTAAGATTTTTATGGCAAGTTTTGTGGACTAAAAATATGGTGTCATATTAGTTTGCATAATTTTCTGACCAAAAATAGATATTACTGTAATTACTATATGGTAATTTAGGGACAGAAATTTAAATTGTCCTTATAAGAAAATTTAATTTTTCATCTATCTCCAGCATGTAGGCTAGAATGGAACACATAAGCCTAAATATAATTTTTTTTGCAATTTTTTCTATCTTATAAGATGTACATGTAGTTCAATTTTAAATTAATTTGGATAACCGTGTAGAAAATCATTTAATGTATAGAAATTCATATGATGTATAAAAAATTGCAGAAAAAAATATTTATGATCATATGTTCCATTATAGCCCATGTCCTAGAGAAATATCGAAAATAAACTTATATTCTATAGACAATTCATTTTTATATCCCTAAATTACTCCCAAATAATCATAACAATACATAAATTTGGTCTAAAAATTCTAAAAATTGACATGACAACATATTTTTGGTCTATAAGCTTTCTATAAAAAAAAATAGTTAATTTTAATAAAGTAGGATCATACATAGTTCACAAATTGATATATCTTTACTATAGTTTCTTATACTCAAGACAAATGTATCTATTTGTGAACAATTTATGTTACCACTTTATTAAAACAATATATTTTTTTATGCCAAGCTTATTGACCAAAAATACGGTGCAATGTGACTTTGTATAATTTTCTGACCAGATTTAGATATTATTAGAAATTATTATGTGGTAATCTAGAGATAGTAGTTTGAATTGTCGCTACAAGACAATTTAATTTATCATCTATATCGAGGAAATGGGTTAGAATTGAACATACAAATCTAAATATATTTTTTTGTATTTTTTATATCTTATTAGACACACACGTAGTTTAATTTAGAATTAAATTTGATAATCATGTAGAAATTCATTTAACATATAGAAAATAGTAAATAGGCTCCAAAATTCTTGAAACTGCTGTAAGACAACTTATATGTAGTAAATTACACATAAAAAATATATTATCGTATATAAGATGATTATTTTTGTGCGCTACTTCACAATGGTGCAATAAAATGAAAAAAAAAAGAAAAAGTTAATCAGAGATGAAATGAGGTTAAGGCCTGTTTAGGCCCAAATGGCCCAAATATTTCTAGCCGTCCATCTCAGATCCGATGGTTCTGATCACAACCCTAACCCTAGCCCCATATAAAAACCCTCTCCTCCTCTCTTCTGCCACTCCCTCCGCCTCTCCCCTGCCTTTCAACCTTCTCTCCCCTCCCCTGCCTCTCCCTCTCCTCTCCCCTCACGGCGGCGGGCGTCGGCAACAGCGGTTGGCCACGCCGGCCTCCTCCTCCTTCGCCTCTCGCCTCCCCCTCGCTGCTCGCTGCGCCGACCTCCATCTCCGCCGCCGCCAGGCACGGAGTCGCCGACGCGGAGGCGGACGGTGGCGGGCGCACGGGGTTGGCCGGATCCGCCGCTTCCGGCTTTGAAGCGGAGCGAAGGCGCGGGGAGAGGAGCATCCGCTTCCTTGCTATTCCAGTTCCAGGTAAATTTTTCTTCCTCTCCTAGGTACAGCCCGTCAGATCTGAATGTATGTGCTCGAGTCTTTGAGAGGTATGCTCATGTGTTGGTGTTGATGCTGTACTGCTACTCCGCTAGCCTGCTGTGTTATATATATAACTAAATCTGAACTATAAAGTTGTGATTTATGAATTATGAACTGTGTCTATGTGTGAATGACTGAATCGTGATGTGCATGTACACTGGCTATACTGATTTGTTCGCTGTGGTTTTATACTGAACCCAATGCTTTGTGTGCAGTGTCAGTTTGTTGTATTGACTTGATGATTTCTGAACTTAACTATTATTTATGCTATTTGCCTAAATTTGATGTAAATTTATGCAATCATGCTTACAAAGCACATGTAAATTTGATTTGTTCTATTGTTCTTTCAGTCTTCCTCTTTTTATAGACTCATACTGATATAAGCCATTTATTCTTGTGAAGGCAAAAAATTCAATTTCCAATTTGTTGAAGATAAGCATTTTATAGACTCATACTGACATAAGAATTTTATACTGACATAAGCTATGTCTTCTCTCATCTGTGCTGAAGAAAGGTGAAGTTGGTCATCCGCCACAACGCTATCACAGCTGCCACCGCCTCCGCCCACTTTGCATGATGCTGACGAAGGGTGGACAAAATAAAGCACAAGGTCCAGGTATGGCTGTATGAGCCCATTTCCGCAAGGAGTTAGTGCCGCGTTTGTTTGTGTCCGTGGTAAATTAGATTTTGTTTTGTGCTGTGGTTTGTTAAAAATGGTTAAGTAGTGCTAGGGTATGTGATCTATGTGTTTAGCATGCTTATTTTAATTAATTGCAAAATGGAGTTTATTAAAAATGGAGTGAGCTGATAAACATGATGGCATGTTAGATCTTGCTGAAACCAATCTTTTCATGTTACAACCTATGCTGGAGTGCCTCACTGATAGTACCTGGTTTTTGGTGTTGCAGGTCCTGTTGGTGTTGTTCAACTTTTGCTGCCTTCGCTTCTGTAACCAAACAGCAAGTTGTTTCAGGTGCTTCGATTTTTTGGTGCTGCAGGTCCTGCTGGTGTGGAGGGAACCTGGACCTTCAATTTTTTGGGTGCTGCAAGTGTTTTCAGGTGTTTGTTGAACCAAAACTGGATATGCTTGAATGTTGTGTGATTCTTGAACTTGGACAAATTGGTAGCTTGGTTCTGCTATACAACTTTTTGTTGCTTGCTATGGAACTATTGTTTGATTCTGGAAGTCAGAGTATCTGAGAATGTATCTGCTATTTGGTTGAATCTGAGGTGAACTATTGTTTGAATTCTATTGTATTCTAATGGTATCTGTTATTAGTTTTGAATCTGTGATGAGAAATTGGAATGAATTTGTTGGGCCTGTTTAGTGGGCTTTGATCTGAAAGTTGCTTGACAAAATGGGCCAGTTCTGAACTGGGCCTACTTCTGAACTGGGCCTACTTCTGAAATTGGCCTAGTTCCGAAATGGGCCAGTTCTAAAAAAAATAATGGGCCGCTTTTAAAAAAAGTAACGGGCTGTTAAAAAAATTAATAGGCCGTCAAAAAAATAATGGGCCTTTTAAAAGTATTTTACTGACGTTAGCTGCCACGTCATTAGTGACACGTCATTATCAACGACTGCGTCACCTGCCATGATGGCCGCAATGTTGGCAACCGTCTGTGACGATTAATTTTGTCACAAAGGTTGAGCCTGGACTACATGAGCGCGTTTTATGATAGTTAAAAAACGTCATAGATTGTGACGATTTTGGATAAAACGTCACCAGATTTAATCTGTGACGCTCAATAGATGACGATAAGTAGAATTGTCATAGACAAATTTCTATGACGAATTTTCAGTGATCCATGAAATTCGTCATAGATTAAATAGATTCTTGTAGTGTATGCTCTATTTGATCTTTGTTACAAGGTTTTGTGGCTAATGCCACGTTTTTTTTAGCAACAGGCGATTTTTGTTGTAATTGGGGTTATTGCGACAATAGTCGATATTTGTTGGGATAAGGGGGCATGCTGCCACCAATTGAGTAGTGTTGCAATTTAAATTTTCTTGGTTGCAATAAGGATGATATATCGCAACAAATATATCTCTGTTGTAATTGTGACGAAGTTATTGCCACGCTAGTTATAATGGTTGCAATAGATGTCCATTTTGCAACATATATATACTGTTGTTATTAGTACTATCGTGTGGTGAAAAATAGTCTATGTTATGCCAACACCAAAATGAGTTGTTGCGAATATGGTCTTAGATATAGCAACGCAAAATATTATTTTTGCAAATAAGTCTTAGATATTGCAACGAGGCTTAGATATAGCAACAACACCAGAATCGTTGCTACACATAAGGTGGTATCGCAACGATATTTCATCGTTGCTATGTATAAGAATGATTAGTCAATAGATGAATATATAGGTGGCCTTTATTTTTGGTTAAATTCATATTATCGTTAAATTGGCCCAATGGACTGAACACATATGTAAATTGGCCCATGTGACAAGCTTTTCTTTGCAAGTGACATAACATGATCAATCTAGGCCCTCCTCTCTCTTGAGACAAATCCCCTCTTCCTTGGCCAACTCCTCTCTTCCCCACAACAACACGGTTCATGTACGGAGGCCTGCAAAAACAGCCTTGAAAGGCGAAAATTCAGCCATAAAAGACATTTCGAGGCTACTATAGACTGCCCCCTCAAACCCTATCGCAAAAGTGTTTTTTGAGGCTACCGTCTGCCTCAAATACTTTTTGACGCTGTCTGCCTTCCTCAGAAACATTTTGGGGCTAAACATGGCATTCGAGGCTAAAGTATGCCTCAAAAAACATAGAGAGGCAACCAAAGCTGTCTCAAAAACCTATTGGACATGTCAATTATATTTTAAATATTATTACGTTTTATTTATGATTAATAGAGAACCAATATTCGAGGATGTCTATTTTGGAAACATATGACAAATCACATGAATTCAGGGAATATTTTGAAATTGCATAAAAATCACAATATAATCCATTACATAACAACCAGGCATTGCTGGCCATGACATAAATCGTTTTACAATTAAGATACAATGAATGGCATACAAAAGGACGATAAGGGTATACAATTCCATATATGATGTCACTGTTTGAGTATGACAATCTACGCTAGGCAAAAAAATGTTTATAAAACAATAAATTACAACTGTTAAGTCCAAAATTCCAAGATAGCTCAAAGTCCATCAGTTACCAGATGAAACTCTACCACCTGCATCCAAGAGAATAGTTTGCATGAGTACTTATAGACATGGACCAACTTCACGTTTCATTTGAAGTTGACTTGTAAAATCTATAATTTGAGTTCGCCCAAACATCGGTTGATGATCGGTCATAGTTAAGTTGGTTTATATATGGCCTGTTTGTTTGAGCTTCTGGACAGCTTCTCAGCGTGAAAAGCTAGAAGCTCAAACAAACAACTAATTTTTCGTGCAGCTTCTGGGAAGCCAAAAGATCAGAGAAACTGAGTTTGAATGGGAAGCCGAGAAACTCAGTTTTATGAGCTTTTCCGTGGCTTTTTGAACCCAGAAAGCAAAACACAACTTCTAAAAGTTATGATTGGCTTTTCAGAACGAAAAACCTGCAGCACATTTTCGAAAAGCTCCAAAAGCTGCAGCTCAAACAAACAGGCCCATACTATACTGACAAGATAGCTGATAAGGTTACTAATAACTAGCTCATTTTCAGACTAGAAAATGAAATGCTATTAAGGTAAACCTAAACTACTCCAAAAGGTTCATAAGTTCTTCATTAATAATTAATGGGCTCATTTTCTGTCTAGATATTGAAAGGTATATATAGATGTTTCAGAAAAAAAGAGAAATAGAAGTTATAGCTAATGACGAAATTAAATAGTTTTGCAGCTAAGTATACATAATTTGCAATTGGATGTATGCCTCCTTTATGTCCCTTGCATTCTATTCCCCTACTGTACAAAAATTTGTGACCACTTCAAAATTCAAAATAAAAAAGTAAGAAATCAATGCCCAAGTATTACACTATCCAGTCAGATCAATAAGTACTCTTATATCTTTCTCTGTGAGAAAATTAAAGGCACAAGCAGTATATGAATGGCATTATTCTTATTCGGCTGATCAACTTGGTCTGCAAACTAGTGTATATCCTCCACATTGTCACAAATCATTGAAGTTCACAGGTTTAAGGCCATATAATCCTTCCTTAATGCCTCTGCACAACAGGCCATATTTTCAGACTAAGGGCCTGCTTGGAAGTCCCATTTTTGGCACAAAACGGGTGTAAAATACAGGTTTGTAATTTCTCTCGACCTGGGCCAGATTGGAGCACTTGGGTGGCCCGTTTATCATAGTAAAATTCGGCCGTAAGACCCCATTCCGCCCGTAAAAGAAATATCTCCTCCCCAGGCAACAAAAAAAAAAAAAAAAAAAAAACGAGGAACGTCGGGCTCGTCTCGACCACTCGATTGCTGCCAGCTCCATCCCTATCTCCTCTGAGCCTCTCTGCCATCACCATCGCCCCTCGCCGGCTGCTGGTGAGCTCAACTCCGTCGTCGCGGCCAGCGTCGATCTGCGGCTCCTTCCTTGAAGCAGCGGCCGCAGTGGCGTCAACCCGCGCCTCCAATATCCTCGTTGTGGTGTCTGCTTGGAAATCGTGTTAGGTTTCCTCTCTGCTCTGCCATTGCTGTGGTACAACGCCGCCGCGTCGCCGTGAATTCCTCGCCTTCCTCCTCTCCCAACTGCCTTCACGAACATTGTAGCTTAGATCTGCTCCTGTCACCAACCAGGGGTCGTCCTTTCCTTTGCAAATCAGTTCTCCTGTGATTCAATGTCAACCGAGGAGTTGAGCTTCTTAAAATTTGGGGACTTCAAGCTCTTTTTTGCGGGGTGGATTTCAAGCTTTGATCATTTGATTTTCTGAACAAAATATTGTGGTGTATGGGAATTACCGATCTCTCGGCTTAATATGAGCCATCGGTTCTACCTCAATTTCTTAAGTGTTGATAATAATGTGATTTGATTTGAGTTTTATTATTGATTTATTGTCAAAGTAACTTTTGTAGTTCCAAAATGATTTTCGATCTGAATTTTCTCCCTAATCTGATGTTCATAATCATGTTTTGGTTGACCATTGTACCTTAGCAGTGCAAATCAGTTCTTCTCCCAAACAGCTCAGTTTTAAGGGGCTTTATGTTTCCCTAGTATTTTTGCGGCACCTAATTTTACAAGTGTATTTGCAATCAAGGGGATAAGATATACAAGGTTCCCAAGTAGGTGGTCAGTAGCACTTGGAGTCTAGATTTGTTTTCCTGTAGGAACGAATTTTTTAGGATTTAATGGCTTTGTGCTTTCAGTGGTAAGCAACGTACCCGTCGACAGCGAAACGCTCGTGGTGACTTCGTCAATGTCAACATTTTACCGGCTCAGTCTTCGGAGATGCTTATAGAGATAGGGTTTACGTGCGTTTGTTCGTAGAGGTGAGTGTTACTTACGAGGCTACGTTGCCCACGGGTGGTGCACAGGCACCCGGGTCAATCTTTGTTTTGACTGCAAAAAACAGAATCTTTGTTTTGACTGCAAAAAAGAGCAAGTACGTAGACGCGGCACATATGGCTACACGAGCGGCATGACCACACTAAATCAGTCTCGTTGTCGTTCCCTCAAAAAAAAAAAAAATCAGTCTCGTTGTCTCGATCGGTCTCTGTGGAGGAAGATTGACCTTGCACACCATGGTAAGTTCAGCATGTCTAAAATTTATTCATCTCCTAATGATAATGATTGCAGCACAGAACGCGCAAACTTTCTTCTCTTCGTTGTACTAATTAATCTATTCTTGATAAATTAGTCCTGTTTGTTACGATCCATCAAACCTACCTAATTAAACGATGGTATTTACTAACTACTGTTTTTATTGAAGTTTAGGGTTAAAAAATTAGCATTTAATCATAATTTAAAGTAGAACTTGGGCAATTGGATTCAAATTGTTGACAAAAGCTCAAGGCAATATTTAAATTAGAAGGACTGCCGCACTAGTGATGTACATAGGAGCCTACCTGAGTCTTTGGAGCAATTTTGTAATCCTTGAGGAGGTACCAATAGGTACTAAAAATTTTAGTATAAAATTTGATACCTTCTAGTCTTCTAGCGCCTGACGTATCGATTCACTAGAAAAAGTGGTACCTACCTTCTCAAAGACCGTAAAATTGCTCGAGTTTTTGGGGTTGCAATTTTGTTTTTTAAAATATTAATGTTCAACACTGAGGTGCTCAGCTGCATATTTGTACAGTTATTCTTTGTTTTTTGATAGAGCAGAAGTAAAGGGGATACAATTTAATTTTGGTAAGCAATTTAGTCATTACTCCTTTGTTGTTATGCATCATCATCATTTATATTGAACTAGATGTTAAAAATTGCCTAAAAATACTATTACTTATACATAACATTGTCTAAAAGTTCTACATGAAGTATGAACAAGTGGGGCACCCCCCTCCAACTTCGTCTAGTCTTGCCACTGAGTGTGCGTGTGTGAGTGTCTGCGTTGTACTGTGTAATTCTTAAAAAAAAAGTTTCCAAGCAGGCCCTAAATGTAGACCGTAGAGTTGAAGTCTTTTTTTTTTTTTAAAAAAAAAGAGTTAATTTGATCCATGTCACTACAAGTGCATATTTAGAAAAATGCCATTACAATTTGGGTATTTGGAACCATGCCATTGGAAGACGACTGAAATTGGTCGTATGCCATGCCTTACGTACTGCTGCCCGTTTAAATCGTTTTTTGTTCACTGTATATTCGTATGGACGCAAATGCCCTTGGGAGATAGCTACATGAGAGCGGTTGGACGAAAAATCCCCATTTGGCAGGAACCCTAGCTGGCGGCGGCGATGGACAAAGGCGGCTTCCTTTCTCAGGCGGGCCGATGTAGCCCACCACCCCCCCCTGAGCTCAAGTGTGCTTGCCGCCGAGCAGCCTTTCGGTGCACATCCGTGATCGGCATGGTAAATCCTCCCGCCGTGTGCCGGCGCGCCACGGACGGCACACCGCGCGGAAATGGACGCGGTCGGAGAGGGACGGAAGTCGGAGAAGCACCTGGCCGACAATGACCGGCGGGAGCTCCGACCACGACGATGGCGGCGCCGCCGCCACTACCAATCGCACCCTCTTTACCTCCATCGGCGCCCCGGATTATATCGTGTTTTTGAGTTGAATTGAGTTGTGTTTAATCTGAGAATCGTCAATCCCCCATTGTTGTTGCTTTCTTGAAGGTTGGGAGATGTTCAGAGATGAGCTCAATGGGTATGAAATAGAGCATGCATATATGAAGAAAAAATTGGAAGCAGAGAAAACTCTGCGCCAATGGCTAGTGTAGTCCATTGCTGGATGGCTGAAGTAGCTAGGGTGAAAATGTGTTGATGTAATTTGCTGAAGTTGTAATGTGCCTGAATCAATGAAATCTGCTGAAGTTGTTTTGCAATCCTTTTGTGATAAAATTGAGCAGCAACACTAAGTTTTGATAGAATTTTGTGTTGATGTAATTAGCTGAAAATGTGCATGTAATCCAGAAAATGTGCAATATATATGTGAATGAATTGAAAATAGACAAGTTTATTCAGATGAATTGAAATTTTAACAGATTTTTTGCTGATTTTGTGCTGAATTTTGACAGAATTCAGAGACAATACATAATTCATATCAAAGAGACATCATACTCAGATCTAGCACATAGCCAGAATCCAGAAATTTTTAGGGCCATTCAGCAGTACACAACAGAGCAGTACTTCAGCAAAAAAAAAAAGAGCAGTACTTAGGGCCATTATATTACAAAATAAGTAGTCCTGGCCATTATATTACAAAATGAGCAATTGCAATTGCAGCAGTACTTAGGGCCATTCAAGTTTGGCTGCTTGGTTGTGAAACACTAAGCAAATCTGCCAGCCTTGAAGCAATTCTTGGCGGTGGAGCACTGGAGGAAACAAGATTCCTCCTCTTCTGTGGTGTCCTCTTCTTTTTTGGAGTCTTCTTCTTGTTTGGTGCAGATGAGCTAGCTGCAGCATCCAAATTAGCTGGCCTCCTCAGTGGCGGATTCAGAAATTTTGTAGAGCCTGGGCCAGCTTAACGATGGGCAAGCCCAAGGATGCATTTTTATCTAACTATTAGCCATTTGTGCTAATTTTGCGGCCGCCTGTTCTGTTTTAGTGAGATAAAAACCAGTGCAAGTGTATTTTGCTCATGGGTTGGACTACGTACTAGTATTTGTAGTCCAAAAAGGAAAAGAAAAGGATATATCTTAGAAAGCCATCTCATTTTCTTAAGCTGTAAGGTGATAGCTAGTATGAACATTTGGTTTTGCTAGTTTTCGTCAGACTGTCTTGTATTGACACATTAAGCATGGCGATCGATTATGGTAATTAAGTATACTGTGTTGTTCCTGTAGGCAGGCGTGCCTGTGGACTAGTGCGTGCAGCGTAAGAATCGTGATTATCTCCTATGCTAATGATGCATGCGCCGGCGGAGCCCGGGCAACGGCCGACGGTCGCCGGGCCTTGGCTCCGCCACTGGGCCTCCTCATGCATGATTACAATTCAGGTTAGAGAACTTAATAAAATTGTTAGAGCACTTACAATTCAGAGTTGCATACTTACCTCTTTCTGGGTGTTGATTGGCTGGCCATGTAATCCTCATCAAGAGGTTCAGCTAGTTTGCAAGTTTTCTCAAAGTGGCCAAAGCGGTTGCATCTCTTGCATCTCACTTTCTTTCTCCCAGGCTCAAGGCAACCCCTAAGCCTCTGGACTCTAGGTCTACCCCTCTCAGTCTGGGAGGATGCACCTGGAAACCAAGATCAACTTGCTCCCATTGTGTCCTATCAGTCATTTGTGGAATCATCCCTGCATATGCTGCTCTAAATGACTGGACAGAGTAAAAAGGATGGACAAAATCCTGAATTTCCCCCCTATTGGTGCAAATCCAAGCCAAGGCATGCTTGCATGGCTTTCCTGTGATCTGCCATACTCTACAAGGGCAATGGTGGCTGTCCAAGTTCACAATATGCCTCTTGGTGCTGTTATCAGACTCAATCAGTGTTACTTCAGCAAATCCATCATCATTTCTTGCCACCTTCACAACCTTCAGATTTCCAGTGGCAGTGTTCAACTCCTTCATCACATTTGGTAGGATCCCATCTTCCATTTTTTTGCCACAATCTCTCCTATGTGCAAATTTCTCCATTATCATCTCCCTAATACCATCAAACACCTCATGGACCAGCAAGCCTTTCAACCCCTTGCTCTTGGTTTGGTTATTGAAACTCTCAGATACATTCTTGGTGACATAGTCACACTTGCTAAGATCTGAGAATCCACATCTATACCCGATCCTACTGTGGTGCTTCTCTAAGTACTCCATTGCATCAGGTCTTGCCTCCCATATTTGCTTCAAGTGCTCAACCCATCCCGAGTATAGCATCTAGCAGCTGGGTACAAATGGTCAGTGAAGACTGGCCCTTGGTATTTCTTCATGAAATTAGCATAGAGATGTCTCATACATTCTCTATGCTCAACCTTTTCAAAAGCAGCATCACATGCTTTCTCCAACCCCTTGCAAGCATCTGTTGAAATAACTAGACCATCTGGGTTTCCTATGGCTTTATTGAGTTGTTGCATAAACCAGAGCCAGTTGTCATCTATCTCTTAGTTAAAAATGGCATATGCTACATAGTACAGCCAGTTGTGACCATCTACAACAGTTGCTGAAGCTAATTGTCCAGTATATTTACCAGTTAGTCTAGTTGCATATACACCTAAATATGGTCTACAGCCAGCCAAAAAACCATCTGTGCAGGGCTTCAATGCAACAAAAATCCTCTTAAAACACACTTTCTTCCCTACTTTCTGCACATCTATCTCAACAATGGTACCTGGGGAATTCTTCTGTACTTCAGCCTTCCAGTTGAAAAGAAGTTGAAAACTTTCTTCATATTTGCCATGTATTTGCTCCAATGCCTTCTTCATTCCACCCCATGCCTTGGAATATTTCAGCTCGATCTCATACTGCTCTTGAAGCTTATTCCTAGCATCACTTGGTCCCTTCATTGGATTTTTCTTAATCCAATCAGTTAGTCTATCAGCACACCACCCTTGAGTAGCCATCTTCCCCTCACTCAACTTTGTAGAGCAGCAATTGTGCTCAAATGGAAGAACCTTAATCTACAATGCAAGTTAGGCAAACACATAAGTAAAGATATCTATTACAACCAAAAGAATGTCAATTTATTAAGAAATTAGTAATTTGAGAAGAAATGACCTTAGCAGTCTTCTTATCCTCAATCAAGGATGCATGGATACGCCAAGGACAGCCTTCAGCTACACATTTTGCAATAAATCTTATTGGATCTGTCTTCAAACCCTTAGCAAATTCAAACCCTTTCTTAACGGCATAATGCCTTACAGCTTTCCTCAGTGATACCATGTCAGGGAATAATGGATCTTTGACAATATTTGGATTCTCAGGATCATGAATAATATTATAAATTTGAGGATCAACATCATTAATTTCAGCTTCAGCTGGCTGAGGTGCTATTGGCTGAGGTCTAGGTACATATAGGTACTCATCATCCACCCCAACATACTCTTCCTCATTGTCAAAATAAATCTGGCTCTCTAACATCTGCTTCATCTGTTGCAGGCTAGTCCAAACCTCCAATAGTGGGAGCAGGTCTATCACCACCCTTGCCAGCACCACCACCATCCACACCAGAACTACCAGCCACACCACCAACATCCACACCAGAACTACCAGCCACACCACCAACATTCTCACGTGGCACAACACATAAAGGTTCTACATTAAAAGCAATTGAAATAGACTTGGCAGGATAAGGATGGATATAATCAGCTCAAAATGGCTCTCTTGCTCATACATTGCAAACAATTCAGCAATCTGAGAATTTTCCAATAGTCTCACATCCTCACCCATTGACTTATGTAAGAACCATATGGCTGGTTCCTGGATCTTGCCCCATGAGAACTCAACACTTAGGCTATTCAACACAAACTCCACAGAAAAGCTTTCTTCATCCACAACCCATTCCCTAGTTGACCCTCTAGTGTAAATTTTCCTACCAGCCTCATCTATGGTGACATATGCTTGAACCCTAACGTCTACCGAATACCAGCGCCTACCAAACAAATCACAAACACAATGAACAGAAGTGCAAACTAGAACAAATCACAAATCACAAACACAATGAACATCAAAGGAACTAAAATTAGGTTCGTTTAATCACAATAAGAGATATATAGGATTCGCCCAACTCCATCGCCTGGCCAACTCAGGTAGTAATCGTCGTCCCCATCACATTGAGGCAACTGCCATCGCCACCGCCGCGCCATCGCCTCTGCTGCTGCCGATGCCACCGCCTCCCCAGATGCCGCCGCCGTCGCCCAAATCTGCAGCTCTAGAGGGGTAACTCAACTGAGGAATGGATATGAGTTGCCCCCTACTGTCATCGCCGACACTCGCCGCAGACGCTCTCCGCCGCCAACGCTCTCTGCCACCAAGAGCTAGGGTTTTGGTACCACACGGGATTGCAATGGGGAATGGGGGCTCAGCACGACCTGGTCAACCGTGTTGTGTGATTCAGCGAGGGCATTTCTGTCCATACGAAAATACATGCACAAGAAAATGAGTACAACGCTGCCAAACGTGTACGGCATGGCATAGGACCAATTTCAGTCATCTTCGAATGGCATGGTTCTAAATACCCGAATGGTAATGGCATTTTTCTAAATATACACATTCACAGTGGCATGGATCAAATTAACCCTAAAAAATGGGTGAAAGCATAAGCATTCCATGACTATGTTCCTATGGTTCTAAATGTATATACTAGCTACACATTCCGAATGAAACTTAACTAGCATGAGAATTCAAATTATTATATCCCTAGCTACTTCAAATGATTAAACATTATATTCCAACCTATATCAGGAGCAACAAGCCACAGGAGAAAGAGAAACCAACTTACTGCAGTGATACATTGAAAGGGAAAGAGGACAGGGAATTGGGAATCGGACAACCGGAAGAGCTCCGACTAGTCTACGCCCGATTCCTCGGGTTCCATCAACACGGGCCTGTATTAGGGAAAACTTTTATCCTCACATGCAAAATTATCCCAAAATGACGAAAAATTGAACTTGACAATGAGAAAAAAAAACGGTGATCCTTTGTGTACGCTGATCCCTAAGTTCCACCAAAACCTCTCCACCTACAGGCATCATCCTCATATATCATGAACACAAAAGGCAGAAAATATCGAAGAAATAACCTGCAAAAATCACACACAAATCAACCTATATGAGCAGATCTACAACATGCCAAGGATTGGAAGCGTGAAGTTGGGACCATGGTATTGGCTTGAGCCAGATAAAGTAAATGGTGGCGACGAATCTGGCTAACCCGTGGCACAACCTGTAGATCCAGTTGACTGACCAGCACTAGGAGCAGGAGGGGCGTGGCAGAGGCGCTAGCAGCAGAAGGGACCGCAGCGCTAGGAGCAAGTAGGGGATGGCAGTGCTGGGAGTTGGATGGCGGCAGCGGCTGAGAGCAGGAGTGGAGTAGCGATGGAAGCAGGAGTGTGGCGGCGGCACTGCGAGTGGGATGCGGCCTCGAAGCGGAGGAGGGCGGTGTCGCTAGGAGGAAGAGATTGGGGATCTATCTGTTCCCCTGTTTTCTCCCTCCAGTTTTTTCGACACCCCGCCTAGTCTCAAATTCTCCAAACTTTGCCGCTTATTTTTTCCATAGCGTATCATCAAATTTAAGTCTTGTCTAGTTTCTAATTTTTTTTCCGAAAAAAATCACATCCAATCTCTGAACACATGCATGAACATTAAATGACATCTAAATCGCGAGACGAATCTTTTGAGCATAATTAATCCATGATTAGCCATAATTGCTACAATAATCTACTTGTGAAAATGGATTAATTAGGCTTAATAAATTTGTCTCAAGGTTTTCTAACACCCTATGTAATTAGTTTTTAATTAGTCATCAAAATAGTCTTCTGGTATTCCATCAGACATCCAATGTAACAACACAATTAAAAAATGGTGCAATAAAATGAAAGAAAATTGAAAATTTTAATATAATTATACAAGACAATTTATACATAGTCTATTACATATAAAAATATATTGATATATATAATACAATAATTTTGTGTGTTAATTCACAATGGTGCAAAAAATGAAAGAAAAATGAAAATGTTAAGCTGAGAAGGAATGATTCCTTAACCTAATTTAAAAGTCCTTAACACAAAAAGAAATTGTGGCTTGGAATATCTTTTTCACACCATTAATTTTATGGGATCAAGGAATTACATAATAATTATAACCTAGATTTATATTGAAGGAAAAAAGAATTGCCATGTGATATAAATGTGCGATATAAAATTTTCCAAATTAAATTATGGTTGGATTTATTTAACATACTATGTAAAATGTCGCATAATTTTACCCTAATTAAATTCACAATTTAATGTATTTTTAGAAATTATTTAAAAATTATTGATGCCCTAATCATCATTAAAAATTCCTTAAATCAAAATAAATTGTGGCTTGAAAATATTTTTTTATAATATTCCTTATGTGTCCAAATGTTTTAACAAATTTACTAGAATTTTCAGAGAATTTAACTAATTTGAGTTGATTAAAAAGAATTAAAAGAAATTATATAAAAAGGAAAATATTATTTCTCCTCTTCACTATAGAATGTTCTATTTTTGGCCCATTCTAACCATAGCCTAGGCCTATTTCTCCTCGTCTCCTTTTTGCCTCTCTTCTCTCTCTTGAGCCTTCGGCCAGCTCCTTTTACTCTCTAGCGTGTGAGAAGCATGCCTACTCATGGGCCGGCCCACCCGGAGCCGGATGAACAGCTGCTAACGCTAACATGTGGGTCCCATAATGTTGGGATGATGAACACATGTATGCCTCATCTTTCTCTTTTTAATTCGAAATTAAAATTTGTAATTGTTATTTCTCCCTCATAATAACTCCAATTTGATGGTTCTTTTTTCTGAATTTTTCTAAAATCAAGATGTTTCATTTAATAACATTTTTAAATGTTAATTGTTGTTCATTTATTCTTTTTTCATATGGTTTTGTCTTCCATCTATTTAGATAATAGAAAAATATGTTTTTGCATAACAATTGCTAATGTAAGTTCATATTCTTTATTATTATGTTGAATATAAGACTATATCTAAATTTGAGGTGCATAAGAGTTTGAAAATATTGCGAGGTAATCAAATCTTGAAGTTAGACTTAGAGTTATAAGAAACTCTATAAGAGATGTGTCTATTTTTGAACAATATATGATACCATTTTATTAAAACCATTTACTTTTTATGGCAAGCTTACGGACAAAATATATGTTGACATGTCAATTTGTAGAATTTTCTAAGCAAATTTAGATATTATTGTATTTCTTTGATAACATGGTGATAGAAGTTTCAATTGTACCTATAAGAAAATTTATTTTTTCAAATATCTTCAGGGCATGGTTTACAATGGACCATATGATTTTCAGCAATTTTTTGTATCCAATTATATGCACATGTAGTTCACTTTTGAATTAATTTTGATAACCACGCTTAAATTTATTTAACATATAGAAAATAGTAAATCAATTCCAAAAATATTGAAACTTATATGAAACAAATTATATGTAGTGTATAAAAAATATATTGATATATATATATATATGCTAATTATTTTTGTGTTTTAATTCACAATGGTGCAATAAAATGAAAAAGAAAAAGGAAAATGTTAAGCAGAAAAGGATTAGTTGCTCATGGGCCGGCCCGACATGAGGCCGCTGAGCCGCTGCAGCCTCTGACATGTGGGGCCCATAATATTGATTGGGATGAAGAACCCTTGCATGGCTCGTATTTCTCTTTTTTGTTTGGAATTAAATTTTGTAATTGGTATTTCTCCCTCGTAATAACTCCAAATTTGATGGTTCTTTTTTCTGAATTTTTCCAGAATCATGATCTTTCATTTAATTATATTTTTGTATGTTAATTTCTGCTCATTGAATCTTTTTTATATGGTTTGCTTTGTTCCACTTAAGTAGAGAAAAGAAAACATGTTTTTGCATAATAAATTAATAATGTGAGTTTATGTTCTCTATTATTATGTTGAACTTGATATTATATCCAAATTTAAGGTGCATACGAGTTTGAAAATGTTATGAGGTGTTCAAATCTCCAAGTTTAAGTTGAGTTATAAGAACATACATGAGAGATGTATCTATTTTTGAACAATGTATGGTACCACTATATTGAAACTATTTAATTTTTTTACGACAAGCTTATCAACTAAAAATATACCGTCGTGTCATTTTGTATAATTTTCTGACCAAATTTAGACATTATTGCAATTACTATATGGTAATTAGTATATTGTCTCTCAATTCACTTGAGAACCTTGATCCTCAATTTAGCACCACATTCAAACTATGGGACTGCTGCAGGATAGAATAGGAGTTTCATATGGTCAACGTTTGTTGCATCAACTGGATCATGATTACTGGGATTGAACAATACATATAAGTTTTTTACATATTTTATATGTCAACAGTTTGTATATTATGTTGCATGAATTGAATCATGAATGTTGGGAGTTTACGATGTTTTCTTTACTAAAATATAATTCTAATTCGATTGTGCCAA
>CM002484.1:10493375-10508388 GCA_000325765.3 Leersia perrieri
TACCTACTCAAACAAGGGCCCACTTGTCGGCGACCACCCAACAGGAATAAGGGTGACACATCCCTCCCAGCTTGTCATCCTCTCTCTCCCATGCAGCCATCCGTCGTATTTAATGCGACAGTGACCGGCTAGGGGGAGGGGCGTGGGTAGTCTGACTGTTCGGTAAGCTCACGGTCACCGGTAAAGACTCTGCTCTCCTTCCGACCCAAGCAAAAGGTGATGACGAGCACAGACAGGCGCGGCTCACTTTGCATTAAATGCGATGGAGCAGCGCTTGAGCACTAATCTCGCGTTGAAATGAGTAGTAGGCGGTTGGGCTCGCTCCTCTCACGGGCGAGGTGCGGGATGGCGCAGCTAAGGTCCGGGTCCTCCCGAACCCCTTTTCTTGAGGGAAACGACCTTCGGGCAGCCCTCGGGCCAGACCCCCTCAGGGTGGCCACGTGGCCGCCCGTGGCCTGAACCTTTTAGGGCGATCCAAGTATTTTGCTATTGTACGTCACTTATGCAAATGGGTTTCTTCCTGCATGCGTCGCATCCTCAGTATACCCCCGGGCCCATATCTCCAACACCGGTAATTACCGTTTATGAATATGGAAAAATACCGTTTTTGTAAGCCCAACCCCCAAAACACAACTTCGCAATTATAATTCATTTCACATGGTGTCAACCTTATAATCAATATGAATGTAACATATCTCTTATGTACTGTCCTATGTTGTTGCAAACCTTTCTATTTGCGCACCTTATTTTATAGTGGTCTATTGACCTATCGCTTAAATATAGTGAATTGTTGATCTTATTATCAGTTTAATATGCATATAGTTTATTTCCGAAATGAATTACCGCTTTAGAGTCTTCCGACCATTACCGACATGTTTCCTGCCGAATAATTCCATTTCTGATATTCCCGGATTTTTGATACCGTTTTCATTCCCGGCTTACCGTTTCCGATTCCGTTACTGATAAATAATATGGATATGATAATGGTTTGCCTGTTTACCGGCCATTTCCGACTGTTTTGATCCCTACCGGCAGCGGTGGCAGAATCAGATCTGAAAGATTTAATGATGATGACGGCAGCGACTCTTAGGCCATCCCGTCCCCTACCTGTTCGAGCTCGTTGCCAGCCCACCCCAAGCCGAGGCCTAGCAGAAAGCCCCACCGCCACCGCACGCTTTTTTCCATAATAAACGAATCGAACTCGACCTTAGCTTCAACTAATGCTCGTGCATCACACAATGAACCACACGGTCCAATAGTTGTGAACAAATCGAATGATGTTAGCTCACCGTTCCTGTTGATGCTTCTATGTACACTCATTTTTATTGATCATGTAACAGGATTACAATCTCATTGAACAATTGCCAACACAGGTTGGTGCTTGATTATGCCAAACTGCGCAATGTAGACTCTCTGTTTGTGTTTTCTCTGTGGTCTCCATTGCTGCCATTCAAAGCAACCCTCTCTATCTTAAAATATAATTATTTCAAAATATTCTAAGTTAAATATTAAAAGTTTGCCTATTAATAGTAAAAAATATTCAATACGATCGGTCACTTCTTATATTTATCATGAAACAAGCAATCATAAACATGGGTCACAATGAAAAAAAAATGCATCACGGACAATCTAACATTGTACAGTTAAATACATTTCATGGAACTGCAAGTGTAAGACAATAATCTTACAAAAAATGCTTGTGGCCTGTTATCAAAATAGAAAAAAAACTAACAATTAGATAAAACTTTTCAAACCATCACTTCAGGTACATGAGATATGTATGTTCTGGGATATTCCCAATTTGATCTGCAACTCTGTACTCAGGTCCTAGACCAATATATTGGTCGAAAAAGAAGCATTTGGAGGCATGGACCCTTAAACAGTTTTACTTCAAGAACCCCATACACCGTCAGGCCTTACACCGTGCAAACACATTTTAAAATATGAAACAACGATGTGATATTGAACGATTGAATAGTGACTGCGCAAGACGCAATCCCTCAATTACCCATGACATGGAGCTATGGACTTTTACTTATGAACAATGAAACGTGAATGGATTCAAAAGATAGCATCCACAGATTAATTACAAATAGCCCAAAAACAATTTCCACTGCAGACAGTGTACACACACTGGCACTCAACAAAATGGACAACGTGGTGTGACAAAGATAACCAGTACAGATACAACTATTGATGATATTATATACTCACAGGTGAACTCGTTTCATAATATGATCCAATTTAAGTGTATTCAGAATATGACGCTGCCTATGATGCAAATATACATATTTGTTTATTTACTAGTGCAAGTGATATTTGGAGCCATATATGGAAAATGAACACGTCGCTCATGTTGCATCAAGAGATGAAGTTCAAGTCACCACGTTCTAGAATCCAATTTAGCCACCCGATCAAGCGCTGACTTCAAACGATCGTCATTTCTACATACTTTAAGGAAAGCATTTGGAGTCCTCTTTCCAACAGATCTAGCCTCGTTGCCAAATTATTCTTCGGATTCATCGGCAATTGAAGAAAGAATGAGCCGCATTGTCTATAACAGGCCTATGGGCATGTAACTTTATCTGGGACCCCGACCCAAGTGGGGCCAAGGTAGCTACGCCCCAATAGGGGGAGGATGTCCCCTATGACCTCGTCCACTCTTTAAATTATCCCTTTAGGATTAGTTGGGTTTTGATTAATTAAAAGTTTAGCCATTGCTATTTCTTTTCTACACATGTGTGTCGACTAGACCACTTGATACTATTTGGATCCACACCTTATCAAGTGTATCATTTAACTTGAGCTTTAATTCTTATTTGCAATTCAAATTGCTTTTATCTTGTTCTTACTTATTCTTAGTTGCTTGCAGGAGTAAGGTTGATCTGCACCCACAAGATCAACAACCCTCGGAGAGGTGTATCGATCGCTAAGGCGCAACACAACAACTTCTAGTATGGTTGTAGTTGGATCGTCAACGTCTTTTCCACAAATCATAGTTATCTCATCTCAATGAAAGATCAGGCCACCCCCATACACATCAAGTGGTATCAGAACTTTCATTGCTCGGTGAGTTTTATCTTCCTATAACCAGAAAAGGCTGAAAAATAGAAGATTAGTTTTGCATCCTTAACCTAGCCATTGTTGATTTTATTGCATTGTTCTTTTCAATTTTTGCGTTGTTGAATTTTAGTTGCATCGTTGTGTCAAGTACTGGTTTAGATCTAGTCTTGTCATCATTTTGAGTTTTTGCTTGTACCAGTCGTTTTGGTTAGTGTGGACATGTTCTGCATTGCAGGTCACCTGCACCGTGAGTTTGGTCTAATTTATGTCGTTTTCGTTGTCACTGGGACTTTCGAAAATGGAATTGGTTTGTTGCCAGGGTTCTGTTTTTCTAATTTAAGATTTTCTTGGTTGGTTTGAGAGTTGTGTCCTAGGGGTTTTGTCCCTTCGCGGCAATTGTTGTGCTTCTTCTCTTCAGTTGAGGAAAAGGACTGAACATATTTGTTTAGTTTGCTTGCAGATTGGTTTAGTTCCTTGTTGTGTTTTGTTTCTATCCATGATTTCCTCTAGTTGCATGTTAGGAAGAGGGAGACATAGCAGATCAAATTGGGTTTCCATAGAAGTTTTGTTCTGCCAGAGCTGTTGTGGAGAAAATAAAAAAGAAGTCGTAATAGATCACCAAACAGATCTATGGCCGTTCTGTTGAGTTCTTAGATTTATTCCTTTTCTTCTGGTATTGTTTCTTTCTTCCTTTCCAAGTCAGTTTTTTTATTTCTAGTGGATCCACTTTCGTGTACCATATCTCGCACCTCTTTCCCCACACGTTCGACTCCTCCCGGACTCCATATCTCTCTTCCATGGAAATCCTCCTCCCCTATCTCACGTTTGGTTTCATTCTCCACCTTGGTTGAACTCCTCCCCACTAAAGTTCAGCCGACTTCCCTCTCCCACCACCACTTTGCCATGAGTCCATCCTTTCATTGTGTACCATACACCTTGGAAAACTTTTATTTGGTGTTGGAATTGAGATTCGTTTGAAAAAATGGAATTGTCGTGTCGTGAGGATCCATTTATATATAGTTCATATTTTTGGGTGACAATTTTACGTTTATGTCAATGTAGTTTTTATATTTATTTTTGAGTCCTCGTAATCTTGTATTTTGGTCCTTGGTCAGTTTTGGTGATAAGAAAATTTCGAAAAAAATAGAAAAGGCAGAAAGGTGCTAAAAATAGAAAGAAAAAAGCCACACGAAAAAATGCGAGAAAAAATAAAAGAAAAAAGAAAAGGGTGAAATTTAGTTATCTTAGTCTGTTTGAGTTGATTCTAGTTCTCAGTGTCGTTGCTTGCTTAAGCTAGGATTGAGTTGATTCTAGTTCTCAGTGTCGTTGCTTGCTTAAGCTAGGATTGAGTCTATGCTAGGCTAGCATTTTGACAAGTACTTTGAATTATTATTTAACTAAGCATTCTTTTATTTGATCATTTGTCATCCTTGCTACATATTTAAGGCTACTCAGAGCTCCACAGATTTGATTGCAACTTTACATATCGTGAACATGTGTGCCCAGGCATCGATACATCCAACCTCCATCAGGTACTTGGTTGAGTAGGTGTGAACGCCATTCCAACTTGCACTAGTAATAACTTATAAGAGCTTGGTATAAAGCTTGAGTGTGTGTGTGACTTTTGAGCCTCCATTACCTAATAGTTAATAGGAGTGTGTATTTTTTTGTGTATGTTTCTTGTTTTCTACTCCCTCCGTCCAAAAGTATAGCCAGTTTTAGGATTCAAATTTGTCCGAAAATATAGCAACCTAGGACACTAAAAGGTGAATTTTCTCACTAAACTACCCATATTGCCCCTACTATTTGTTGTCTTTATTATAGCTAATGAGTAGTCCGGGCCTATTCACCTATCCCAAGAAGACCACCAAGTCTTTTTACCCCTCATCTTAATACCCGTGCAAAAGCTAAAACTTGTTATATTATGGGACAGAGGTAGTACTAATCAAGGCAGGATGATGCAAGGGAAATTGGAGCTTTCGAGCTACTTTTCTTCGTCAAGACATAAGGAGTGAAAGACACAATGCATGCGAGGTACGTAATGTTGTTCTAGTTAAACTCAAATCTGCATTACCTTGTTTCGAAGAAAACTATGATCCTCATGTATACATTAAATGCTTCTAATGGTTGGAAACATCTCTGTAGGCATAACAAAACATCACAATCTTGGAAAGACCTAAAAGATTATTTGAGAGATGTTTATGTTCCCATGTATTATGCCGACATTCTGTTCAACAAAAGGTTAGTTCATACTATCATGAAATGTTGCATCTGCTTCTAAATCACGAAATGTAGAGTGTTATACTTGCGGAGGAAGAGGATATTATATGAGAGATTGTCCCAATTAAAAGAAGGTGTTGATGACTAAGGGCGGCTATATTTCTGATAGTTTGTCAGAAAATTCTGAAGCTGAGTGTATTGATTATACTCACGCCACAGGTTGTCATCATATTGATGATCCAACCATGGATGATGATGCTGAAACAACAAAAGGTTTATCTATGCTTACACGTGAGGTAAAACGCGGTGGTTCTATTGTTGCTGCAAAGGGGCAGTATATTTCAATCCGAGTGCAAAATTCTCAAGACAAAGTATGCAAGTTATGGTGGTAGTTTCACTAATGCCATTAGTTTAGATTTGGTGCATGCTTTATCTTTATCTACACAGAGGCTTCCTACTCCGCGTTATATCCAATGGATGAATCAAGTCGGGACGTTGAAAATTACTCATAGAGTGAGAGTTGCATTTTCTGTTAGAGGTTATAATGATTGAGTAGGTTGTGATGTGGTGCCGATAACAGCTTGTCACTTGCTATTGGGGAGGCCATGGCAATTTGATCGCAATCCTACACACGATGGGGAGTTCAATTATTATTCTTTTGTGCATCACGGTGCTAACCATGTGCTAAAACCGATGGGTGCTGAAGCAATAAAAGTAGAAAAAAAAATAGCTGCATTGTTTTCTTTGTTCAGTTTCGGTTTAGGTTTTAACACTTGTCGAACTAGTTGATGGCGATCCCATCTGCTGCTACGTCTTAATCCACCATCAGATTTGGAGTGAGCTCGTGACTAGGGATCTATCTCCTGGGTACGATCTTGATTCTTGTTGGAATCAATTCTTCTGATTGTGTTTGTTGCTGCTGCACGCGTGGAAGAATATTAATCTAGGTTTTGGTTCCAGCTATTGTAAATCAGACCAGGTTATTTCTTGCTGCTTCTTTCAGCTATATACGTCAGTTTTGCTGTTGTTTACAACTGCTTTGGCCGTGAAATAGTTTTTCTTTACAAAATATCACCATGTTATTTTATCTATTATTGTTGGTACCGTGAAAGAGAGGGAAATTCAGGGTACTTGCCGCCGGGTGCTCATCACTAGCCGTATACGGCTTGAGTTTCCTATTCTGGTACATGAACCTACCCGATTAAGTTTCCATAATACCGTCACAGAAAACAAGACAATACTTAGTCGGACTCTATACAATTATATGATGTAACCTAGTCAGACATGACTCGGGTTCCTTAGTACCATAAACGGTATTGCCCGGATAAGTTTATATGATTAAGTCGTGGGAAACAAGGCTATACTAGACGTGTCTTATCCTATTACATACTACCTTTCCAGTACACCTCCAATTCCTATGTCTATACTACACGTATCCTTCACACTTAGCGGCCGATACACCTCTCTTGAGATTGTTGATCTTGTCAGTGCTGATCAACCTTAGTCGTGCAAACAATCGAGAGTAAACAAGAAGAAGATAAAAGTAGTCTAAGATGCTAATAAAAATTAAAGCTCACAATAAACGATAAAGTCAATAAGGTGGGGTTTCGAACAAGTAATCGGACGGTCTAGCCAACATGCACAATTACAAGCAAAGTAGCAATAGTTAAACTTTTAATTAATCAAAAACTAACTATTCCTGAAGGGGTAACTAGATATTTAAGGTGTGAAGGATCCTAGGGGCGTCCTCCCCTTGGTTAGGAAACCCCACATGGGCCCCACTTATGCCGGGGTCCCAGATATAGTTACAAGCCCATAGCCAGATTACAGTGGATGCAACACAATGTTTTCGTGATTGCAAGTGACTTGGATGAATTTTTGCAATGACACAAGATCAAAAGAGGATTCCGAAAGCTTTGCATCAAGTACTCATGGCCCTGAATCGGAGCTTGTATGTTGAGCTGGCGGCCGTTTGAAGTCTGCACTATATCACATGGACGAATTAGATCCTAGAATGTGGTGGACTTGATCTTTCATCTCTTGATGCACCATGAGCATATATTTTGATTGGTCCTAAACATACAAATGGATATTGATGAGGACATAACTAGCTTAGATATGAGCATGACTACCTNTTTTTTTCTTCTCCCAAGCAAGTACCTCTACAAATGAAAACACACGAAATTCATTGTGTAGCAATATTTGTTCAAATATATAATAACTAAATCTAACATAGAACATATACACCTTTGGTTGATGAATATATAAGACAGTCATGCTCATATCTGAGCTAGTTATGTCCTCATCAGATATCTTTCGTGTTATGATGTGCCATCATTAAGTAGTGTCATATTCGTTTTTAAATTAAATTGGAGCATGGTGTTAAACGACACTACCTATACCTATAGGTATACGATGTGATCGATTGTTGCATCCATAGTAGTTATACTCACATCACACCCTCCTGCTGCTGCTCTCCCGTGGCAGTTGTTGCTTGACCTACCCGCTTTGGTCATCTTTCCCTGCGCTAACCAGCTCTAGCCGTCGTGCCCCTCTGCCTGCCTCTCATTGCGCACCCGCCATGTCGCTGCTCACCCGTGGCTGTGTGAGGAAGGGACGAAGACATCGACGACGACATTGGCCCGCCCATGCGGGTGACCGAGAGGGGAGGGGAGCGGAGGATTCGGTGGCGGAAAGGGTAGATAAAATCATTGTGCAAAATAAACCTTATACTTCTATATTTACAGTGCTATCCCCATTTGCGAAATTTTCTCTTCTTCGCGTTATATTTTCATGCAAAATGAGGGCCTTTACGAAACAAAGACAACGAGGTGTCAGGTGGTGCGGGGGCAAGTCCGGTATTTGTGTATAGACGAGGTGCCTTTCTACAAATCTGCCCAAAGTGCAAAAAGAAAGGGTGAAAATTCAACGAAAAACAAGTCCGGTTTTTGATAGCTCACGATGACTGACAAATATTGTAATATCTTTTTTTTCTCTGACTCATTATGTCTTAACGGTCAAATAGTATATATTGCTCGTGGTTAATTAGTTTCGTGTCACACAAATTCAGAACACAATTCTGATAGCACATTAGTTTCATGTGCACGGAAAGCATATTAGTAGAGGCATCTGCATTCAGAATTGTGTTCTGTTGTTCAGTCAGAAAGTGTGATGTCTGTTCAAATTCTGTTCTCCGTCAGGGACTCAGGGCACCAAAGAACACAAAATCCACCTCAAGTGAAAGGGTACTAACTGCTAAGGAGAGTACAAGAGGTTGTGACAAAATGTTTTGAACAATAATGGGAATCCCGAATGTGAAGTGAACTTATAATTAAGTAAATTAAGTACAACACGAATCACTATAGCTTCACCAATAGTGAGATTGATCTGCTAGTTTGTGGACATCGTGTTGATAAAATTGATTAAACAATATCGCACGTCATTGTGCTTACCCGAATCACTATAATTTCAAACTGAATTTCCCACGCTACTCCCTCCATCGCAAAATATAGCAACCTGTCTTTAGGAGAGGTCAATCCCCTCCTACCTTGTTATATTTTGGAACAGAAGGGGAGTAACTATTAGAAAAATATAATATAGCTGCAGAAACATATGATGATATCACGACACCGTAGCCCATATGTAACAAGCCACGTTTTCCAAAACCTATGTTCTGGGGCACGACACCGTAGCCCATATGTAACAAGCAACGTTTTCCAAAACCAGGATACGCTGAAATCCAACGCTGCCAAGAATTACAGGCTTACAGCAAGTACCAACAAAATTAAAGTTTATCAGATCCTCATGATGTCAATTCTCATGCGTAGCCAGTCATGCCAACATTGGGGGTAGTCCTGTTGATATTTTTGGCAGCTTGGCTTGTCGATTTTGTGTAGTACATGTAGAAGTATACGTTCAGAATCATAGTGAAAACAACGAAGACTGCTCCTGCAATAAAAACTCCTTTGCGCAGAGACTCGCAAGTCCAACTCCCAGCGTATACCATATGCCTATACTTGGTGTGGTATGCGTTCTTTGTTGCTCCACCAATCAGACATGACTCGGCGATTATGAATGTGACCCTGACAATAGGAAGGAAATATTATTTAAGAAAATAAAAAGGGCACAATCTGAGAACCGTTTTACTGGTAATCTTAACAGTTACCATGAAGATGCAAAGTATATAATTGACCAGGCTCTACTTCCACCGGGTGCAAGTGGCTTGCCAAAACACATACACTTTGTGACCACCATAAGAAGTGACTGACTAGAAAGGAGAAAGAGGAATGCACCAACACCATAGCCAGTAGCAATATCAGAGTCATATACACAAAATGTGGAATTGAAGTTGTCCGTAACAATTGACCCCTGTTATAACGAAGTAATTGGCAAGATATCACAGTCAGCATATATATAAGATATACAAAATAAACTCAAGATGAAAAATGCTAGAACAGGTACATATGAAGAGTATAAACAAAAAAAATCAATATTCCGCATATAAGAGATTTTACATGCTAGACCTTTGGATAAGTGCTCACTGTGGAAAGTGCATTCTTCTTCTGTTAGAAACTTAAATATGTTCAACAAAATTATCAAAACTAACAGTAATGTAGCAATTATGCAATTAGAACAAGATGCCAACCACAAATCAGTGGCAAAAAAAGTAAAAGCTCGCTGAAATCAAAAGATTCAGTGTGTGTGGATTTCCAATTAGATTGACTTCAAAACTCCTAGTTGATAATATTTTACAACACAAGATAATTAATGTTGTGAGTGAAAACTTGAGTCCAAATTCTTCATGATGGCAATCAATGTTGCAACAGACGCAGATGGAACTTTGGGGGAGGATGCAACTTAATGCAATACATCTTTCTTGCTGAAATACATATATACACTAAAACAACTCTGGACTATATATCTTAACGTGCATCAAATTAGTTTTGATTTGAGTTAATCCATGGATTGGTTAGGAAACCTTACTTGTTCAGCAGTTGATTGCTTATGGATGAGATAAGTTTACAACACTCTAGAGTTAAACAACAGTTATCCGTACAGTTGTTTGGTATTAAAATGATTTGCAAAGTCCATGTCAACAACAGAATGTACCCTAGGCTGGCCACCCCACTCAGACATCTAGAGCGTGTTTCACATTACAAATGCATGGATGTCCCCCTTGTAGGCTGCTTGGTGCACTAAGCTAGTACGGAGGCATCAAGTGCAACAGGGGGCAGCTCCCCTCACTTGAGGCAATGACTACATAACATACCATACAAACCCGGCCCAGGGTTTGACCATGGCCATCATCAAGCAATGCAGTTCGTTTTCCATAGACACTAACCAGTACACTTCCAGAGCGGTGTACATGTGTAGTACTTATTTATTTGATGTTTGGCATGCAAGTAGACCAGTTTAGACCCTAGTTGTGTTAGTTGTAGTGAGTACATGAACTTAGGCCTGGGCACATTCACTCTGTTGTATCACCCAATGCCTCTAACAACACATGGAGAGGGGATATAAATGGATGGCAAGAAGTGATCCAGAGAACCCTCGAGAGTAGTCTAGCATTTAAATCCAATGATCAATAAAGATTATTGCAGTCCCAAATCCAGTTTTGGAGACACATTTTGGTGATCAGGAAGCTCCCAAGTGGATAATTGTTGTTCTATTACTTGTATGGACCATGGCATGACAATGCAGACATCCTAAGCACGCAAGAAAGTAGGTACATTCTTATTACTAAGACTCCAAGTGCTTACGTAACTTTGCTTGTGCCTTAAAAGACAAAATGGGTATTTCATTATTTGCCGCAATTCAAGATTTAAATCCTGAGTTATGCCAAGATAAAACATACCCTGGAAATAATCCTAGGCGAAATACTTTAGTACACTCCATGTGCTTCACTGATTCTGGATATTATCACTTTATCACCAAGGCATATAATCAACAACATTGTTGAAGTTGTAATTGCATCTCTCCAATGGAGAGGAAGAAGCTCATGAGGGTCAAATTATGAACTTAGAAAACAGTGTATTGTAAAATTTCATCCTTCAATATTGTCTGGATTTATGATCTAAAAAAACTTATCTGGATAAATGTAAGATCGATTGTTAATCTTGTATGGTACCTGGTAGCTCCTCTACCCCTCCATTGGTGTAAACTTGTTCTCAGTATCACATTGTATGGTATAGTGAGTTAATCCTGGTGTTGTGGAGATAAGATACTTCTCTAGCAGATGAACACCTTGTGGTGGGTAGGATGAAACTGCAATCTTAACCAACCTGACTCCAGAGCATGAACTGATTAAAACAGACCAACTTGAAAAATATGCTGGTTGTTTTAGTGTTTTTTTTTTACTCTAGGCACAACTCTTTGTAGCTTTGAGCCTTTGACACAGAAGTTTATTTCTCTTATATGCTTATGTATAAATTAATATATCATACTGTACATGGATTGTGTTAGCTCATATTGCCGTATTATTCACAACAGTTCAAAGTTTATTGGTGTTGAATAGTATTTGCATCCCCCGCAAAAAGAAAAATAGTTACTGCATAGGGGAAGGGGTTCTCTAAGTTGAAAGTTAAGGCATTGCCAGACAATCCACCCCTTATAGGCATGTATTGGTAATCTCTATCGGCAAGACAGCCACTAAGTTCTAAAGAGAGGTTAGAGTATATCAACTGGATCATCTGCACCCAACTACATATGGAAAATTGCCATTTCAGATCTTTGACTATCTTTGACTAGATCTTTTAAGTGCTCGCTCAAATTGTCCACCTGCATCCTGCCGGTATTGAGAAAGGGGTTCTGTACGCTAAAAGTAAAGGACGGTCCATGGGGGTAGGCAAACCACTGCTAACAAAAAATATGTATTTTGTTTCAACATGAAAATCTTGATTCTAACCCATGGTTTTATCAGCTTGAGAAAAGTAAGTCACTAAGTATCTAGAAAAGGCTACCAAAGTATCAACTTAATAACATCAGGATTTCAAATAAAATAAAATAAGACATGTGACTTCACAATACCATAACTGGGTTGTAATGTGTTGCACATTACCCATTCTGTGTAAAAATTGTAAAAAGCACTTCATCTATCTATTCAAAAACAGAATTCAAAACATACCTTTAGTATGTTTAACCTATGTAAATCAAATCACACAGTACATTTGAATGAGACAAACAAAACATGGCAAAATGCTTGAATAATTCATTCACAATTTTTCACTGATGTTAGACCCCTTTTGCTAAAAAATGCTTACGAACTGAACTCCACCTTTTAGGAAATATAACACATATTAATACCACCTTCTTATTACCCAGTAAATCTGCATAAGTTGGTACATTTCTTTTCAAATATTTCAACTGAGTTTTGGTCCTATTGTTGTACTTGCAAGTGTGGGATAGGGCTGTTGAGATTTAGCATTAGTTTCAAGTCATCTTATAACGGATTGAGATGATGGGATTGTGAAAATAAATATACTTCAATTCGATGTCTTGAGGCCTTACATCCTATCTAATGTCAAAATCTTTATAGTCAAAACCCCAACAATTTATTGCACTTGTTAATTGTGACCTATTCGGCTAACTGGATTATTGATTCAAATCATAAGGATTTAGCTCAGACCAAATTCCAAAATTCTCAGAGCAACTCCCCTCCTAATGCCCCACTCCTTACATTACACTATAACATGTTAGCTTATCGACTCTATGAATCCAACCTAACAGTAAACAGTAGCCGTACATCTTTTGAACACCTACTAGTTGTGCACTCTATAAATCTACCTTGTCCAAAGACAAACAAACTTATCTTGAGATCTCCGTCACATAATCGTCGGCTGAACCAGATTGTCAGCAGCCAGTGGCCCAGCCGTTGATAAAAATCTAAAGCTCTACACACACTCGTGTGTTGATCTATTCGAATCCTTCTGATCCAGAGTTGTGCCACTCAAGAAGGTCGATACTTGGAGAATACTTGAAGAAGAAGAAGAGAAAAAGAGGCAAGGAGAATACCGTGCTGCGGCGGCGCTCGGCGGCGATGGCAAAGCCGAATGCGGTGAGGCAGAGGGCTATCACCAAAAGATGCACCAGTATGGAGCTCCTATCCGTGTCCCCCATCTCCTCCCTTTGTCCTCAATGCACTTGCTCTTCTTCACTGATGAGTGAGCACGTATGCACGGAAACCGGCGTCTGCAAATGGGGAAAGGATCACTGGTCTGGTCTGAGTATGTTACCAAGATACGGGGGCACGGATACAGATAAGCGATACGAGGGTACTCTATTTTTTCAAAAAAAAAAAAGATATGGGGATATGGCTATATATCAAAAATATAAAAATCTGTAACTTTTTATCAAAAATGAGCATTCTACGACAATCTTCCATCATTTAAGAGAGAGGCTAATAAATTAATGTTATCATGCTTATCAATTGAAGTGTAGACTACACCAGTAGCAGCATACGCCAGTACCAAGCCACTAACTACAAGATCAAGATGTTACTTGCAGTGGCGGAACCAGGATTTGTCTAAGCCTAGGGCTCAAGTAGTAGGCCAAAACTACCGATAACGATTCATACACCGAAGTACAGTAGAATTAAGAAAAAAAACAGATTGGACTAAAGCTTCTCTATCATACCGAGTGGGACATATCTTCATGATTTTCACTCTTCATCTTTATCAACAGTAGGGAGAGCAATCAAGTGATATACGAATGGAAAGCCAATAGAAAGCATGTAAGCCTATCACTCTGAACCATCCTCACAACAATATTACCAAGAAACACATTCAGAGAAATCAACAGCATAAATCTTAGAAAGTTCAATTAGCTTGTCTTTGTTGTAATTGGCAAAACAATTTCTGGGATCAAGGCAAGCAATACAACTCACTTGAGGACTGTACTTGGTAGAAATTTTTTATTGTTCTACATCTCCTCATTTACAGATCAATGAGACGATCTATTTCACTAATTGCTGGCAAATGCCTACAAGTTAATTAAAAGACATGATCAAACGATTTATTTCACTAATTGCTGGTAAATGCCTACAAGGTAATTAAAAGACATGATCAAGTGAGTAAGCGGGAGAAGAAATGATACTGTGCCAACTGCCGTCCTGCCTAGTGACGCTTGCGCTGTGCGCCTGCGCCCTCCCCGGTGCTCTGCCGTGCGCCGCTACCCTCGCCGATGGGCACACCCTGCGCCGCTGCCGCGCTGCCCACTGCGCGCCTGCGCCGCTGCGCCCCCGTCGGCCGCCGCACACTGCGTGGCTGCAACCCCGCCGGCCTTTGCGGCTCCACTGCAGGATGTGCAGGCGCCGGCCTCCGTCGCCCCTCACCGCTCGTGGATCTAAGTCGTCGTGCACCGCCAGGAGGAGAAGAGATGGGCTGAGGAGAATGGAGAGAAAGGTAGGGTTTCTCTTTGAATGGGCTGATCATTTGATGGGCTTATTACAAGCGTGCGGGTCGTAACTTACTTGTACCTTGCTGTTCTACTGGTTTCTCTCGATAAATCTGCATTAGCACTAGCACACGCATTAGCACTAGGATTGCTAGATGCAGTGTCACTTCAGCTTCCAGTTCCAAATCGATTGGATCTAACGAAAAATAATAGAACTACCTGTGACAAGAAAATAAGAAAGGCATCGCAGATCAAGCATAGAAGGCCATAATAGGGGATTTACATCACAGGGGATTCTCGATCTCGGTGGTGCTGTACTGCTTCGCTGGCTCTGGAGTTG
>CM002484.1:10518494-10530958 GCA_000325765.3 Leersia perrieri
TCGCTCTGCTTCTCCATGCTTACTTGGGTGGATCCCCTGCTGGTTTATCATGTTCATTGTTTTTCCTTTGGCATGATGGTGGTCCTAACTGGAAAATGGAATTTACTTCCTGGCAATCGGAGGAACATTCTCAATGGACTCTTGTTCAGTTAAAATAGAAGAAATCTTATGCTGAAATGACTAAGCAATCGATTCCAATCCCAGTTGCTTCAGTTATTTCTAGACTTAAATCTGATCAGCATATTTCTTCTTCACCAGTGGTGATCTCTGGATTACGATCAGATGCTGGTTCAAAATCTCCTATCCGATCCATTTTTTCAGGCCCATCTAAATTTCAGAAGTTTGTTCCGCTATCTTTGGCTTGTTTGAACGAGTCCTCTTCTAAGCAGAGGATTCATTGTTTTTTCTGTCATCAGTTGGGCCATGTTCAACGTGTTTGCTTTGCTAAACGCAAACAACTTTCAAAATTTGGAGACCGAAAATCCCTGCGGAGAAGCCTATAAAAGAGGTCTCTCTGCATTCCTCTACAGTTCTTCCTGCTCTCTCTTTCTCTCTCTGTCTGATAGTTGCGAGTGATTCAATGGCAAACCTCAACCCTAATCCTGCTCATTTTCTCCTCCCCGGCCAGCATGTGCTGCCACCTGGACCTAATAGGCTACGTCGAGCTGACATGACTGCAATGGGGCATGGACCAAGGAGGCACAAGCAGTATGTTCTTGGGCTTGTTCATCCGCAGCTTCCAGAAGAACTTTGGAATATGTATTGGCATGAGATTGCTCAGTTCCTGCATCAAGTGCATACAATCAGTATTGTAAGCTCTCATCCTCGTCCTTTTGCTCCTGGGCTCTTTCAGATTCATTCGCATGTGCAGCATGATTTACTCGTTTATGAGCCTTTCAATAGGCTTCAGTGGGTTATGATTCATGGATTTCCTTTGGATTTAATCAACCATCACAATGTTAATCATGATGTGTCAACTTTTGGTAAACTTCATTTCTGGCATGAGAACGATCAAGTTAAAGCAAGAGTCCTAGTTAGAGTCTGGATTAGGGATGTGGATAGTGTTCCCCAGTGTGTAGTCTGGCAAGAAACTAATGCTCCTAATGGACAATCTTGGACTTTATATTTGTTTAATCTGGAAGGGGAATTTGCTGATATAGTGCCTCCTGATGAGGATTTAGCTCCTGCTGATGTTGAAATTAATGGTGATCAAAATAGGGATAATATTTGGCAATTTGGTAATGGGGGAGATAACAATAACCCAGCTCAGAATAATTGGCCAAACTAAGATAATGATAATGATAATCAAGAGGACCATGCTGTTGATTTTGATGCTGTGCCAGCTCCTCATGTGCCAGACTTTCTGCCAAAGCATCATGAGATTGCTACTAATTATAGCTCTGCTCCTGCGAGTTCTAAATCCTCTTTTGGTGTGATTGTCAATAATTCTCCAAAGAAAATGGCTGAAATGGTTTTCTTCAGGAAAGCTAACCCATGTCCAGATGCTACACTTGGAGTTATGTTAGAAGAGAAATTCCCTCAGATCACACTTGAAGATAGCTTGATCAGTAGTTTGGAATTCTGGTCTATTTTTTCGGCAAGGTTTGCTTTAGCTCACTGTTAGAAATATGCCCTAGAGGTAATCACAGAGATGATCATATTTCGTTGCATACATGACATTTATTTATATATTGAATATTCATGAAAGACAACTTGTATTAATTGGCAATTATATGAATTGTTTGTGAAATTCTTTACTTGTATGATTATTCTAAAATTATCCCTAGTCGGAGTTGAAGACTAGCACATGTATTAGTTGATGACTATGTTTCACAAGTCATGGACATAGAGATGTCAAACTAATAATGTGGGCATATGTACGACACTGGACTGCCCAACATGAGATATTATAATATTGTTCTCTCTTTACACAACATATATGCTTTGTCCACATTAGAACTGAGATTATCATATGTTCTCAAGGTGTGAATCGACCTACTCAGGGGCTATCAAACGCTATTTCAAAACTAGGTAGTTATAAAGGTAGCTTTCGGGTTTATCATGAAGCATGATGTGAGGCATGATCAATCAAGATGGGATTTGCCTCTCTATATGAGAGAGATATCTTTGGGCCCCTCGAGTGATTAGATCAAGAAATGCATGATCGTGCTAGGTTAAGTGTTAACCTATTTAAGGATCTGACTCACAGCATTGAAAAAGAGAGGTCAGCTTGAAACTAGACCAAATATCGTGAGCCAAAAGGAATAGCTTTGTACATGACGTTGTGACGGTTCGTCTGATATAATCTTTACTTGCGCATAGGAGTTGATACGTCTTGCTAGAGGCCATTGTCAACTTTTGGGCCAAGTAGAAGTATTTGGACCATGTCTATATATGCGTGAACCCATAGGGTCACACACTTAAGGGGCTCGATGTCTAATTTAGATAGGATCTGAATTAGAGAAGGCTTAGGGTTGCTAATGGGCCTTGGGTTCAAATGCCCATTAGAACGCCTATATAATGAGGAGTGGGGTGCGTGGATTAGGGTAATCCACGGCAGCCACCAATCACCCCGTTGCTTTTGTCAGGAGGCACTCCTTCGTTGCTCTCGCGGACCTAGAAGTTCGGGGCGCGACTACTTTCCTCCCTATACGTGTGGATACCTCGGAGGTGCTGCAGCTTAAGCACGAGGACGGGCCGCACGCGAGGACATGATCGAGGAGACGTTGATCTACTGCACGGCACTACATCTATGACACGTTCATCTACGCTAAAACGGTTTCGCTGCTTCTGCGTGTCTAGTGGTAAGCCCGTGATCTATAACAACAGTAGTTCCTGATTTATGGGGTAGAAAAATTTTGTCTTTCGCTAGCGTAGCCTTCCCATAACCCTACACTGACAATCCTGGAGCTAGTACTTCTCAGGCTACTATTGTCAACATGGGTATGGTGATCTCCCCCCATCATGTGGTTTGCAGGGATCTCACTGTGGTTGAAGATGTGGCTCCTTTAGCTAATGGTTTCTTCGACTCTGCCTGATGTTGAAATGGTGGATAATGAACCTTGTACTCCAGTTGGACAGTTAATTGCAAGCTTTGGTTATTCTCAGAATCAGGTGGATCATAGTAAGGGCAAAAGAAAGGTTGTAACTACTGGCCTTAGAAGGAGCTCTAGATTGAACAAGCTGGCAGATGGTTTGAAGAGATCCAATGCACTCCTAATGCATCCTAAACAGGGTATTGGTAAATCCAAAGAAAAGTCATTGCATAAACTAATGTCTCTTGCTGCTGAGTCTGGTTTGCTGTCCAAAAACAGTATAATCACTGAGCTAGATTTTTCTACTACTTCTAATCCAGATAGCTCTTCTCAGCTTCCTTCTGATTGTTCTTTCAACTTCCTTCAGAAGATAGGTATACAGGTCTGGTGCAGCTCCTGAGGAGGTCACACCTGACAAACTTCTTCAGGTTAAGAATGTTGATGATGATCAGGGTGCCTCATTGGAGTAACTTCTACTGTCTGTGCTGAACTGGATTTGTCTCCAGCCTTATCCCCCTTTGTCTTATGTGGGGTGCTGTACCTTCAAGGCTACCTCCTTCTCCTCCTTTATTTAGTTTCAAATCTTTCTTCCTTAGTTTGTCCAAGGTTATTGGTCCTTTGTTTCTAGTCTCCTGTGTTACAAACTATCTTGTGATCAGTACTGCAGCTCTATCTTGTGATCCACATGGAAACGAGGTGGCGATTGCACTGGATTTGATGCAGGCGGCGCCAACGGCAAATGAGGATGCCTTCCCTGCCGTGTGTGGCGAGGACAGGATGGCGCATGCAGAGTGGATGGCGGCGGTGGGATGACGACAGGTTGGCAACCCCTCTACGGCGCATCGTTGCCGCTCTAAGCAAGCCCTTGGTGGAGTGCTGCCGCTCTTCCCAGCCGTCTTGTTGTCGTTGCTGCCGACGAAGTGGACGCAAGCACGGAGCACACAGAGGCCGCACAATCACAGATGTGCTAGGAGAAGATGCAACATTGGATCTTTTTTTGGATAATAGATGCAGGCATGCAGCGTTGGTTGGATTTGTTGTAGATTTTTCCGCCATTCTTCTTCCTCCCTGGTGCTCCTCTCTGTTTCTTTCTCCCCTTCGTTCTGATAATTGAACAGTCTTTCCCTGGTGTAGTAGTACGATGGATGTGTGCAGTTAATGAGGGCAATTTGGTATTTTCACTTTAGCACTAAACTTGCATTTGGATTCTAGGAATTGCTTTTTTCTAGGATGGAGGGAAGGGAGTACTGTATTATCACATTTAATATTTTGTACTCATATGATCTATTGACAATTTGTGTGTACACTCTTATGGAAATAAGGACACTATAGACCGAACCAAATTGGTACTGAAATTTTCCAAATTAGGTAAATTATTCCTTAACATACTGAACCCCAATGCTTGATGTTTTGCAGATATACTTACATAAAAAAGTCAAAGCAGCTCCAATCATATTGAAGTGGATTAAGAGTGTAATCTGGGTGGTAAACTTCAGACCTACTGCAACATAATCCTTTTTGGCTTTATCAGGTATGTTCAGACTGACTAGATCGTTCTCCTTCAGTTCTATGTGAGCTAGCATTAGAAATAGTAATTTTATCATTATTACCATCATGTACAGTATTATTTTAAAGCGAACATGAGCAAGGCTTTGACTGAACCAAAAGTACAGGGACAATATACGTCCTATAATATTTGTTGTGACTTCTAACAATTAATCATATGTACTCATTAACTATGCAAGTTTATGCTAAAGTGAAAATATCAAATTGCCCTCATTAACTGCACACATGCATCGTACTACTACACCAGGAAAGACTGCTCGGTTAACAGAACAAAGGAGAGAAATAAACATACAGGAACACCAGGGAAGAAGAATGGCAGAAAAATCTGCAACAAATCCAACCAACGCTGCATGCCTTCATCTATTATCAAAATAAAAAATCCCAAGCTGCATCTTCTCCTGACGCATCTTGGTGCTAGAGAGTGGAGAAGGATGGGCAGTGCGCCTGCGATTGTGCGGCCTCTGCGTGCTCCATGCTGGCGTCCACTTCGTCGGCAAGATGGCTGGGAAGAGCGGCGGCGCTCCGCTGAGGGCTTGCTTAGAGTGGCAACGATGCGCCGTAGAGGGGTCACCGACCTATCGTCATCCCACCGCCGTCGTTCACTCCGCATGCGCCATCCTGCCCTCGCCGCACACAACAGGGAAGGCGTCCTCATTCGCCGTTGGTGCCGCCTACATCAAATCCGGCGCAATCGCCACCTCATTTCTGTGTGGAGGGCAAAAGTGGAAGAAATGGGGGTGGAGCCGTGGAGGGCAGAACAGAAAATGATGGAGCATGGACACCATGGAGGGAAAATGATGGAGCATGGACACCATGCAACACTTATCCCACACATTAGCTATGTTTGTGCATGTGTTGCCACAAAACCTAGCAACGACAGCATAAGCAATGGCTATCCAATCCATTGGTATAGGTGTTAGCAATGCTTATTTGGACTTTTGGCAATACATGTATGTGTTGCCAAAGGGGTAGTCATTTTGTAGTGTACATGTGTTCATCGTCAAAACCAACACCATCACGCAGGATATCAAATTAAAGGTAAGGGACAAAAACTAAACTCAAACCCGTTAGACAAAGCAAGCAAACAATGAGTACTCATTGATACAAGCCATTTAACTTTTGTAATATTACTTTACATATAAGACTCCGTGTTGAAATTATAGAAGGATTGTTTATCTTGCTCGAAGAAGTCCAGAACATCTTCTTGCTCTTTAAGTCTTGATGTCCATGGCTAGGGTAGATGAGAAGATCTTGGAACTGATTTATCCCTTGCACTTAAGGTTTTTCTTTTTCCTTCTATGGGTGGCTTTGGGTGGCAGATTAAGATCAAATTCCATTGATGTGTTGGTTTAGTTCTAGAGCTCTTGATGCATGGAGTAATCTGTGATCTTATGGCTTGTAGTTCAGGAGGTAGAGTACATAGTGGTCGAGCAATTTTCACTGATCATGTGATGGTGTGTATGTTCATGTGTGTCTAGACGGGTAATCTGATGGCAGTCCTGCACTAGGATATAGCAGGTAATGTGGGGTAGAGAATATCTTTTTGCTGGTACATGTTATTTTGTTGACAAAATTTCTACTTTGGTTGCATGCATCAATGCACCTTATCATCATCCTTGTTTCAATTTTGATGGGTGAATCAGTCTTTTTCCATCTACCTTAAATCTTTCCAATTTTATGTAATCCTCGACATTCGTGCTAAGGGAGCAGCTTAAACCAAAGCTAACACTTTCATCAAGAGCTAGTTTCTTTTATGATTAAACTGAGCGAACCGTAATCGATACTAATGTAAACCCCCTCTCTCTCTAAATATAAATATAAGGGATTTTCTAGATATAAATACATATGAAAATTCCCTTATATTGAGAGACGGAGGGAGTATAATCCAACAACGAAATTTGGTTGATTTTGATATTTTGTAAATAATGCCTCCCTTTACATTTAGCTGATTTTGTAGAGTATGAACAGAGCTGTTTAATTAAATGGACATTGCAAGCCACCTTTAGTAACAGACGCAGCGACTAAGAGTGAGTAATGGCACACACGCACAAGGACACGCCAACCTAGCCTGTGACCGTTGCGCGTCGGACGACAATACAAGCGCCGATGAATTCAAACCCAATCACATGAAAACCACACCCGAAACAAACGGACAAAACGAAAAAGTGTGAGCCAGGCTAGCTAAGCTATCCTGGCCGTCCCGACACCAAATCACACACACCCGTGGCAAGCTGAACCAGGCGGGGCCCACCTGTCAGCCTAAGGAATGTCGGCGTGCTCGGGCTCAGCCGTCCCCTCCGCTGCTGCCGGCGTCGGCTGCCGTGGTGCTGTGGCACTGGTCGGCAGGCCTGGACTCGAGTGGCCCGCCGATGATGGGGCACCCGTCGGCGGCGGAAGGAGACGGCAGGTCCATGCAGTTGTAGGAGAGGCAGAGCGCGGCGGAGTCTGGCAGCGGCAGCGGAGGCACAGGGAAGCCCGTCAGGAAGTTGTGCTGCGCGTAGAAGGTTGTCATGCGGCCGGCAAACACGCTGCGCGCCACCGCCTCCGGCACCTCGCCGGACATCCGGTTGTTGTTCACGTACAGGCTCTCCACAGCCGCCAGCTCCTCGGGCACCTCCCCCGTGATGCCGTTGTGGCTGACGTCCACCACCGACCACGGCGGAGTCGCCGAGTGCGCAGAGGCGGACGCCGGCACGGCGATAGGTCCGGTGAAATTGTTGCGGGAAAGGAGGAGCGACGACGCGCTCGGGAGCGCGAACACTTCCCGCGGGATTGAGCCCGAGAAATTGTTCATTGAGAGGTCGAGGAAGGCCAGGTCGACCGGAGCCGAGCCGTTGCCGAACGCGCTGTCGAGGCTCCCCTGCATTGAGTTCGCGGCCACGGAGAAGTAGCGCACTGTCTGCGGCAGAAGGGGAAGCGTGCCGGTGACAGAATTCCGGCTCAGGTCGACATGGAAAAGTTGCGAGCTGTAAAATTGGTCGGGTATCTGGCCGGAGAGGCCGTCATTGTTCGCCAGGATGAGCACCTTGAGGCTCGGCGAAGACGGCAGCAGCAAGCCGCAAGGGATGGTGCCGTCGAGGCGGTTGTTGCCGAGGTCGAGCGTATGCAGATCCGGGAGCCCGGCGAGGGACTCGGGTATCTGCCCGGTCAGCTGGTTGCCAGCCATGGACAGCAGCCTGAGCCGGCGGAGGCCGGAGCCAATGTCCGCGGGAATAGACCCAGAGACGCGTCCCGGGTATAGGACGAGATCCGTGAGCGCGGTGAGGCTGGCGAGCGAGGCCGGCAGCGTGCCGGCCAGGCCGGGGGAGTCGGCGAGGCCGGTGCCGAGCGTGAGCACCGACACGCGGAGCGCGGCCGGGTCGTCCTCGTCGGGCTCGCACACCACGCCGGCGTAGTCGCACGGAGTGGTCGCGTCGTCCCACGACTCGAAGAACCTTGACCCCGGCAGGTCCCGCAGCCCTGCCCGCACGTCCCTCAGCGCCGCCGCGTCGCGCTCTTGCAGCGTGGCCGCCCAGGCGGTGCTCGAGCCGAGCACCTCGACTACGACGACGACGACGACGACGAAGAAGAAGCGGAGCTGGGGAGGGGGCAGCGCCATGTGCGTCGCCTCGGCCTCAGCGAAGAGGACAAGCTACTCCTACTCCAACAGAGAGCGTAGCGTTGTGGAGTGGGCTTCAGAACAGAGCTCACTTCACACTTCGAGAGGGAGTCGCGACCCGCGAGGCAAGGACGAGACGAGACGAGACGAGTGAGTGGTGGTGTGGTCTTGTGGATCTGGCGTCGGTCGCCTAGGCGCAGCAGCAGAGGGCTCGCGCGATTTAAAGAAGGAATAGATGGTGGGGTTGGGTTTTTGACAGCGCTCACTGTGGATCTCTGCTGTTTCTTTACCTTCCGGTCGGTAGGTGCACCGTGGACTGGTTTGATAAAAGCCTGGCTCACCCCGATACACAGCTTCTGACCGCGGCAATGGACAGAAAGCCGGAAAGGGCGTGGGTGGCCCGGGTGTATATACCTGTACCGCTGAGTACGTAGTGCCATGAGTATGTCTCTTTTTTTTTTTTTGACTCCAGCATGAGTATGTCTCTGGGTGGGTCGATCAGTATCAGCGCTTCGTAATGATGGGTTGACATAATTACATTGTGTGGGCGGCAAAGCAGCTACGGGCACCGTGTTTATGGCCGATTTGCGGGTTCGCTAAGAAAGCAGAGTGGATGGAGTGGGCGCTGTGCGGTACGTCCTGCTGTCTCTAGTGCTACGGCCGCAATAAACAAGTCACAGAAATCGCGTTGTGCTCGACCGTACTCTTTGCAATTTTACATTGACGCATACGTTCCGGATTTACACGCGTGTATACCAAGGGTATGTTCCGAAGTGTACGAAGAAATCGGTGTTGGCAATTCTTATGGGTTGGATTTGGTTAGAAGGAGTTTTTAAGAGGGAATAAGGGTTTAAAGCATGTGGATATTAATTATTTTCTTTGGTTAGAGGACACGTGAGTGGGGAAGGAGAATTGAGGAGGACAACTCCTACCTTTTAATACCTAGGGTGGGGTGGGAATTGAGAAGGAATTCTCTCTTCTCTTACTAATAAATAATTTATACCTTTATGAAATCAATACATTACTAATAAATAATTTATACCTTTATGTCGTAACTTCTCGATAATCCCTGGGTAGCAACCTTCAATCAAAGAATAACAACAGTGGAATATACAAACGTAGCTAGGTGTTTGACACTAGAATTTCACATCGACTATAAGGCAAAGCCGATTACGAATCGAAATGGAAGAAGCCGATCGATGAAGAACATGAAAAGAAGTCGATCGGGATCGGGTGTCATATTTATATCGGTTTCTATACTTGGAGTCCGATTTATCTAGGTTAGGAAAAGCTTGTTACTTTCCGTGTTTCGTAATAAAAGGAATCTTGAGTTTCCTTGTTTGTAACGGTCGTATATGTTAAGCTGACCGAGTCGTGTCCTAGTAGGAGTCGAATTACCCATGGATATAAATATTATGCACCCAGTATTTTAAAAATACACACACAATCAATACAACTTTCGGCATATTGCCAACCTAGCTTGCTAAGTTTTCGATGAGATCGTGCTTTCGGGTCGTGCTGTATCGGTAAGGTCCGAACTACGGCAGGAGGTATGTCTCGTCGAGGGCCGGCCCTGAGCCAGTGCGGACGGTGCGACCGCACTGGGCCTCCAAAATATGTATACAAGATCAATATTGACACCACCATCACTGATTTTGCAACTAGAACTGTTAGAAGAAATTATTTTAAATGATCTATAGACATTTCTTTTTTTTTGTATTTTAAACTTATTAGTGTGAAATTTGATAATGACGATGGGTTTTTAAATACTATCTTGTATTTGTATGGTAAATGGGGTCCTTCATTTTTTGTTCTGCACCGGGCCACCAAAAAGTCAGGGCCGGCCCTGGTCTCGTCAAACTTCATGCGCATCGTCGACGACCGGGATTGGAAATTTGTCCTTGATGGCGGCATCGGCTATCTTGTACTTCCTCAGTTAGGTCTGATATACTCAGATACCGGTACGTATATCGCGTATCATATATATCATCTGATTCTGGATCGACTTTGATGCATTTATATCGGTTTATCTCGGTTAGGACTTCCATGGTTAAGTCCAATATTCTAATCAAGATACTTGTAGGACTTGCTCAGTTCAGTCTGATATTCTAATTAGGTTTCTACCGCTGCTAATGTATCAAAGTTTGACTTTATACGGCACGATATATCTACCATCATACATATTGCTAATTGATTCATTTAGATCGGTTAGTGATAATCTTGGCGCAAGCTATCTCGGTTGGGTACGATCATTTGTGCTAAGATTAGAGCTAATCTATTTAGATGCATCGGCTAGTATTATGTATGGTTCTATCGGGGTTTCAGCCGCTAGCTTATCTTCATTGCGCTTCACTTTCTATTGCATCGGCTACCAATATGGCTACAGCCGATTTAATCTTATCACCTTCGATAACACAACCAATCGGTCCAAAACTCTTGGCATCAGCTACCGGTATTGGCCAAGTGGCCGAAAACACCCGGGACTAATCTTAGTTTTAATATTTTTTGATAATTGCATGATCAAATCAACTGGCACACCCGCACCCCATTTTCATAGGACCTGCACTAGAGCTAAGCAGATCTCCCAAGCCTTTGGCATAGTACACGTGTCCAAATTTTGCGTCAACACACTTTTCGGCATGACCGTTGGGACACTAATCAATCGCGAGGGCTACAAATCAAGATGTTGTGATCCCGGTGACAATGGAGTAGTCAGACTCCCAACGTGTTGAAATCGAACAAATAACAGAAGCATATAGAGCCCTGTGTTTAGAGTCATATTGTTTGACCAGGTGGTAGCAGTGAAGAAATCGGCTTTTCCAAAGGTGATGACTGTTGAAGAATCATCGTCAACACAAAATTCTAATGAAGATGTGAGGAAGATTGAGGAGATTATTTATCATTCAGTCAATCAAGCTCTGATGAATCATTCAATAGTATTTGGCAATACAGTAGCCGATGTTCTGAAAGGTGTTTTCCAGTGATTTCCTAAAGCTCCAGGAACAATATATTTTACAAAGGATTCAAGTTATAATTAGATGAATACTGGTTTTAGGGAGACAACAGATAATCAAATTCCAAGAGTTCCCGTAGGAAACCAATCGCCAAGACATGTGGTTTATGATTACAGTAATGCACCACATGGAGATCATGATCGGATTCCATCGCAACATTGACCAGAAGATTTTCAATACAATCGGTATCTGACCAATCAACAAGGAAATCAGTACCTATATCCAAATCAATCGTAGGAAATTGCTGATAAGATTGCCGAAGTGATGAGGGAGCAATTTGGATTGAAACCTAAAGAGCAAAATTATATGTATCGCCCTCCATATCTCGACTGGTTTGATAGAGTTCCTCTTTCTTCAAGATACAGAGTACCAGATTTCTCTAAGTTTTCTAGTCAAGAGAATATTTCTACAATAGAGCATATTAGCCGATTCCTTGCACAGTTTGGAGAGGCATCGGCTGATGTGCACGAGGATGGTCCGATCTTTCGGCGAGTTAAGGTAACTACGATTTGAGGAAAGAAGTTGTCGACTCGACTACAACCGTATTAGATGTTGTTGTGTTGCGGCTTAACGATCGATACACCTCTCCAGCGATTGTTGATCTTACCGGTGCAGATCAAACCTATTCCTGCAAGTAATCGAGAACTAGCAAGAAGCAACTAAATTGCTAGATGAATAAGTCGCACAATAAATTGATACACGATAATGTTGGGGTTCTGAACATGTAACCAGGAATACTAGCCGGATGCGTAGTTACATGGAAGCAGCGCGTGGCTAAACTTTCAATTAAACAAAACCCGAATAACCCTGAAGGGGTAGCTAACTATTTAAAGGAGTGGGAGGACATCCTAGGGTTGCCTAGTGTCATGCTCCACCAGGTTGGGGCGCACCACACTTGGGCCCCTCTTGGACCGGGGTCCCAAACAAAGTTACAGGCCCATAGGCCCAATATAGGTGATGCAGTACCTTGTTTGCATGATTGTTGATGACTCAGATGGAATTATGCAATGAGGTTGGATCCGTTGGAAAGAGGACTCCAAAAGCTTTCCATCAAGTACTCATGGGTCTGAAACGGATGTCGTATGAAGATTTGGCCACCATTTGAAATATGTGCTGCATCGGGTGGCCAAATTGGATAACAAAACGCAGCGGCCTTCATGCCCTCCATCCTTGCATGCACTATGGACAATGTGTCCATCCTCCATATAAAGGTCCAATGTGGTTTTGCACTCCTAAACAAATAAATGTATA
>CM002484.1:10614280-10635250 GCA_000325765.3 Leersia perrieri
ATGATGAACTTTAATTGCTATCTTCTTTAAATATTGTGGGCTATATTCAGTTCGATGACTTTTGTGAGCTCAAATGTTTGAAGGAGAAATTGTTTGCTAATTCTGATTTGTCTTGTCCTAGTAATGTTATTTTTCATCTCTTTGGCAAATGCAATGATGAAGGAGTTTATATGGTGCACAAAGTTTATATTTGTTCAGATATACAACCCGATGTTATTATGCCAGGAAAATGCAAACTAGAGAGTAGCGTTACGATCGCTAATATTACTTCAAGTTTGTTTTGCTTTGGTGCAAATATGCAGGTTGATTCTGAAGAAGGGGAGCGACGACGTCGCTCAATGTTGATGCCATATCCGTTGGCAGATGCACGACATCAAGCAATATGTGCGGACCTCCTACATAAGTTGTACATGTTAAAACCGAGGACGGTTTTCCGTGAAGAAGGGGAGGATGATGTGACCATGACTGCTATGGACGAAACAATGAAACACATCATGTACTCATAGGTGGTCTCGTTTCATAACAAGTGCCAATTTAATCGAATCAAGAATACGACACTACCTCATAATGTATGCATTTATATGTTCAGGTCCAATCTACTAATTTGGGGCTGCATATGGAAGATGAACAGGATGGCCATGGTACGTGCTGAGATGGGGATGAAGTCCGCAGCGTTCTGGAATCCAATTCGGCCACCTGAGATAGTGTTGAATTCAAACGGTCGCCAAATCTTCATATGGCCTGTGTTTTGGGCCTACGAGTACTTCATGGAAAGCTCTCGGAATCCTCTTTTGCAACGGATCCAGTCTTACTGCAAAATTCCATCTAAGTCATCGGCAAATGAAGAAACAATGAGTTGCATTGTCTGTAATGGGCCTATGGGCTTGTAATTTCGTCTGGGACCCAGGCCCAAGTGGGGCCCAAGGGGGGCTGCACCCCAAACAGAGGAGGACGCCCCTATGACCTCCTCCACCCCTTTAAATAGATAGTTACCCCTATAGGGTTAGTTGGGTTTTGTTAATTGTAAGTTCAGCCATTGCTATATCGCTTGCAGCGCACGTGTCGGCTAGACCGTCTGTCTGCTTGTTCGGAACCCCACTTTATCATGTATCGATCTATATTTGTGCGTCTTGATTATCTAGCAATTTAGTTGCTTTTATCTTGTTCTTGCTTGCTCTTGATTGCTTGCAGGAATAGGGTTGATCTGCATCATCAAGATCAACAAACTATCGGAGAGGTGTATCGATCGCGATCGCTAAGGCGCAACACAACAACGTCTCGTACGGTTGTAGTCGGATCGTCAACGTTTCTCCCAAATCGTAGTTATGTCAACTCACCGAAAGATCGGGCCACCCTCGTGCACATCAGAAATAAAATGGAGATGTGATTGGATGGGAGTAGACGGTAAATGCAAACTAACTATACTTTGAGACAAATTCGATATGGTCTAAGTTCGTATATAGTAATAACTTTAGTTATTAGGTGCATTATGTGAAAGTATGCATTCAATAGCGTAGAATAATTTTCGTTTACGTTTGAGAAAGCATCAAGGTGCAGTCACGGGTAGGGGTGGATAACGAGTCAGCTTGGCCCATTAAGGCTTAGCTCAGCTTGACTCGTTAAGACTAATGAGCTAAAAACCTAGCTTAGCTCAACTCGTTAAGCTCGTTAATTAGCTATATATCATTTATATAATATTTATCATTTCAAGTTTAACATTTTATCATACATTAATATAATAGTTAAACACTAAGACTAAATATAAACTATTTGGATGTAATTAAATACCTAATCATCGATTAAGAAGCCATAAGTACATAAAATTATGGTGATCTTATGTATTAATGAGTTAAACGAGCAGCTTGCGAGCTGGCTCATTAAGCTAACGAGCCAAAAGGCAAGCTTGGCTCAACTCATTAAGACTACAAGTTCGAGTCGATCCGAACCGAACTCGACAGAAGCGCTGATCCGAGTCACAAGCTTTGAGTTTTCTGTCCACCCCTAGTCACAGATGCATAACCATGTACAAAATTCTAGCTATAGTGCCCCTTGATATATATTACGAGACAATTCTAGCTATGATAATGACACATGGAATACTCTGAGTACATAGCGTTCAGGTTAAGATGACCTTTCATCAAATCTACAATCTGAAAAGTGCCATATCATTAATTAACTCCGTAACATGAAAACGGGGCTGCGTTTTCAATACTAGAGTTTCGTGAGTACGTGGAGGATTTACTATATATTGGTATTAATTAGTCTATTCGAGCGTGTGGAAATGTGGCGTGCCTTCCACTAATAAATTTTAATTTCGAAAACGAGCGAGCCTTGATAATTTCTTGGTTTATTACACGAGAATATTCAACTATTTGTAATGACAGTATCGTATCACCGGTGAAATAAAGTTTTACCATGATGGAAGCGTCGTAGTTGAACCGACGAAACCTGGTGCTCATGAAGCACGCCGGCGTGGTGGCGAGACCTATGTCGAACACGGAGCACCCGGCCGTCGCCAGCCCCGTGAACAGCGCCGCGCCCAGCCGCGCGCCCGACAGCCGGGGGTCCCGCCCAACGGACACCTGAATCTCGCCGCCGCCATCACTCCCGCCATCCGCGAGCTTTCCCCGCAGCCACTCCCCGAAGCTCTCGGCGATCACCTCCACTGCCAGCGGCGTGAGGTCCACGGCCCGGCCCTTCTCCCCTTCCAGTGCGACGCCGCGCACGTCTGGCCCGTTCTGCAGTCTCCTGATCACGTCGCCCTCCTCGCGGGGCGCCGCCTCCGCGACGACGCCGGATGACGTCGTCTCGACCCGGCCGCCCATCGTCGAAGCCTCTTTCGGCCCACGAGACGACGATGAGCTTGCCGCGGCTTTTACGACGACGACGTGCTGGTGCTGGCCACGGAGCCGCCTCCTCAATGGGTGCAGAAGCGGCGAACGGATCAGCACGCTGTTGCCCCTCGCGTTGTTCTTGCATGCTGGCTGCTGCAGAGTGGCCGGAGAAGTGGTGATAGCAGCAGCCATGATGAGTGAGTGACAGTACGTACGTCGTAGCACGGCGCGCGGTCAATGAATCACGCGAGGTGAAACCCGCACGCGATGGGCAAGATATTATATCCACCGAAGCGCACGTACGCGCGCGTAATATCTTGGCGTGCGTACCTGCAAATGCAATTATGCAAGTGAGATTTTGAAGTTAGTGGCAGATTCGTCGTGCGTACGTGCAGAAACGGGCGCGCTAGCTGCCGCCGTCCGCGAGGGATATTTTCTCGGGCCGGGAAGCGGCCCGCGGCGTGAAGTTCGTCGGCACTCGGGACATGATAGACCGTGTGCGGCCGTGGAGGCGCTACTGTACCTGTAACAGTTGTGTGGTGCTGCGAACTCGAGCCAAGCTGCTGCACGCATTATAAATTTATAATCGGTATCTGACAAATACCTTAAAATGACTCTACTGCTCGTTTTGAATGGTCTGCCGTCGAATAGAAAGGTGTATGAGAGCGAGATGTGTATCCATAGGCTACGTTCCTGCAGAGCAAAAATCGCATGCCTTTGCTTTGATGGGGCACATAGCACTACGCCAGAATGGCTTATACCGGGCGGCTGGCAACCGAGTGAGCCACCTGCAAAGCGCGGCGCCAGCCCAACTAACTCGTGCCTGCCCAGAAAAACGCCTTATTGCAGACGGCTGACCAGGTTAAATTTAGGTTACATAGATAGAAATTTATTTTTATATTGAAGGTAATTAGGTTAAATTTAATTAATTTGTGTTTATGGGGAGAGAATATAATAATAAAGTTTGTTGGTTAAATTAAATTCATTATTTTATTTATAAAAGGCTAACAAATGTGCCATTTGAAACATGTGGTTTGAAATGTTTAACGGATTTTTCGAAATATTAGTATTATTTATTCAAAAATATTAATTAGTACTAATTAACAGTGTTGAACAGATGGAGAGGCACAAATGGATGTATGATACGCTAAGATATGAAACTGTGTATTTGGAAGAGCTGACAAAATTCCTCGGAGCAGCGAAAGAACACAAGCGAAAGAACACAGTTTGAGCAAAACATATAAAGAAATACATTGCCCATGTGTGGACTGCAAGAACAAGAAAGTATGGTTGGATATAGAAGTTATTCAATCTCACCTGATTCGACGTGGATTTCATGCAGGCTACACGATTTGGTATAAGCATGGTAAGACTGTCGAATCTGAAAGAAGCTGCAATAAAGTTGGGAACAACGTCGAGACGGTTGATTATACTACTGGGATGCAAGATGATGACCATAAAATGTCAAATGCTGATGATATTGAAATAGAAGAAATGTTGTGACATGCTGAACCAGAAGTGGTAATGTGGTCAGCCAGAGGACTTGACAATTTCGAGTCATTACAAAAGGCTGCAGATGAACTTTTATATGAGGAGTCTAGAGGGTATGGAAAAGAGTTCTCAGTATTGCGTTCCGTGCTTGAGCTTGTAAGGTTGAAGGCAAGGCACGTTTGGTCCGACCGGAGTTTTGACGATTTGTTAGCTATTTTAAAGAGAATGCTACCAAATCCGAATGCATTGCCAACCAATATACACCACACAAAGAAACTCATACACCCCTTGTCTCTTGGTGTGGAGAAGATACATGCATGTGTTAACCATTGCATCTTATACCGTAAAGAGTTCGAGTCGTTAAAAAGATGCCCCACTCGTGGCACAAGTCAGTATAAGACTAGTAAATCACTAGAGGAGGGCGAAGTTGCTTCTGAATCGAACAACAAGACACCTATCATGGTGATTTGGTACCGGCCAGTGAAAGATCACATCAGACAGTTATTCTCAAACCCAAGGGATGCTAAACTTTTGCGATGGCATAAAGAAATGCACAAGAAGGACGGCATGCTTAGACATCCAGCGGATGCTATCCAGTGGAAAAACTTTGATGAGAAGTATGACAATTTCAGTCGGAACCTGCGAAATTTAAGGTTTATATTGAGTACCGATGGCATGAACCCTTTAGGTGACTAATGTGACCATAACTACGACGGATACAACCATTGATTATGTCATATACCCAAAGGTGGTCTCGTTTCATAACAAATTCCAATTTAATCTAATCAAGAATATGACACTACCTCATAATGTATACGTTTATATGTTTAGGACCAATCCACTTATTTGGGACTGCATATGGAAGGTGAACATGACGGCCATGCTGCATGCAAAGATGGAGGAGACGAAGGTCGCTGCATTCTGGAATCCAATTCGGCCACCCGATGCAGCATAGACTTCAAATGGTCCCCAATTCTTCGTATGACATCCATTTCAGGCCCATGAGTACTTAATGGAAAGCTTTCGGAGTCCTCTTTCAAATGGATCCGGTCTCATTGCTAAATTCCACGAGTCACCGGTATTCATGAAAACAAGATGCTGCATCCAATGTAATGGGCCTATGGGCCTGTAACTTCGTCTGGGACTTAGGCTCAAGTGGGGCCTAAGGGGTGCTGCGCCCCAAACAGGGGGAGGACGCCCCAATGACCTCCTCCACCCCTTTAAATAGTTAGTTACCCCTTTAGGGTTAGTTGGGTTTTGTTTAATTGAAAGTTTAGCCATTGCTACTTTCTTGAAACTACGCATCCGGCTGGGATTCCTGGTTACATGTTCAGAACCCCAACTTTATCGTGTATCCATTTATTGTGTGAATTATTCATCTAGCAATTCAGTTGCTCACTTTTATCTTGTTTTTGCTAGTTCTCGATTGCTTGCAGGAGTAAGGTTGACATGCACCGGCAAGATCAACAATCGCAGGAGATGTGTATCGATCGCTAAGGCGGTACACAACAACGTCTAGTACGGCTGTAGTCGGGTTGACAACTTCTTTCCTCAAATCGTAGTTACCTCAACTCACCGAAAGATCGGGCCACCCTCGTGCACATCAGTGACCTGAGCAGCACGAATAGCATGTGGTCTGTGATGATGTCAATGTATAACCTTTCGACATACCTTTGCCAGAAGTGAAAGCACTGGATCATTATATCTGGTCCACGACAACCTGGCATTGACATCGACGTATTTCTCGTTCCGTTGTTGGAGGACATGGAGAATCTATGGAATGACGGAATGCGGGTGTGGGACGAATACATGCATAAGTATTTCACGATGAGAGCCATAATTTTTGTTACTATCAATGATCTACCCACGATGTTTTCTCGGTCTGGACAGATCAAGGGGAACACCGGATGTTCGATTTGCATCAACGGAACGATGTATATGTACCTAACTTCATATAAAAAGTTAGTGTATATGTGTCACCGTCGGTTCTTACCAAGACATTTTAGATACTGCTCCATGGCAAGTAAGTTCGACAATACAGCAGAGACTGGTGTCGTCGCTAAACTTAAAGACTTTGGTAAGATTGTATTTTATTTGACAAAAAAACTAAAGGTTGTACTTGGTAAAGGAAATAAGAAGGCAACAAAGCGTAAAAATAGCACCAACGAAGAGGAGAGTGTAACTTTCAAGAAGCATTCAATATTTTATAAGTACTTACCCTACTCGCAAGACTTACATGTCCGTCATGCCATAGATGTCGTCCACTTAGAGAAAAATGTCTTTGACAGTACCATTGGCCTCCTATTGGACATACCAAGTAAGATGAAGGATGGGCTCAATTCACGAAATAATCTTGCACAAATTGGGATAAGGGAATAGCTTCACCCGATGGAGGGAGAAAATGAAAGAGTGTTCCTTCCTTCGGCTAGCTTTACATTGACACCCGAGGAGAAATTGTCACTGTGCAAGTGCCTTCACGGAGTAAGAGTTCCAATTGGATTTTCGTGAAACATAAAGAAGCTTGTCTCCATGAAAGATCTAATGGTTTTTGGATATAACTCCCATGATTGTCATGTGTTGCTCACAGTTTCCTCCCTATAGCAATCTAAGAGATAGAGCCAGTACATGTGAAGATGGTCGTAACTAAGATGTGCTATTTTTTTAATGCAGTTTCACAAAAGGTCATCAATCCGGACGAACTAAGTCCTCTTCATGTGTTCATTGCTGAGACTTTGTGCCAGTTAAAGATGTGCTTTCCACCCTTATTTTTTGATATGATGGTGCATCTAATGGTTCAAATTGTTACTCGGATAATTGCACTGGGTCCTCTATATCTGCATCAAATGTGGGCACACGAGCGGTACATGTCAATTTTAAAGGGATACGTACGGAACCGCCGGTATCCTGAGGGATCGATGATCGAGGGTTATACAACAGAGGCAGTCATTGAGTGCTGCATTGATTACTTGCAAGATACACAAGCAATTTGTTTACCTGTNAAGTGGAGAGCTGAACAGGACCATGCCTTTGAAGAGCTAAAACAAAAGCTTTGTGAAGCACCGCTGCTACAACTACCAGACTTTGGTAAGACCTTTGAGATCAAATGTGATACAAGTTGTATTGGCATTGGAGGTGTGCTACTTCAATAAGGTAAACCTGTTACCTACTTTTTTGAAAAGTTAAATGGTCTACATCTGAACTACTCTGTCTATGACAAAGAGCTTTATGCCTTAGTTCGAGTTTTGAAAGTCTGGCAACATTATTTATTACCTAAAGAATTTGTAATCCATTCTGATCACCAAGCTTTGAAATATCTGAAAAAGGCAAGGCAAATTGAACCGTCGACATGCGAAATGGATTGAGCTCATCGAAACATTCCCCTATGTTGTCAAACATAAGCGTGGAAAAGAAACATTGTTGCAGATGCTTTGTCCCGATGGTGTGCTTTGATTACACAATTAGATACAAAAGTGCTTGGTTTGGAATCAATTAAAACTCTTTATGCTAATGATCCTGATTTTAACGAACCTTTCTGTAATTGTATTGCTTGAAAAGGATGGGAAAAATTCTATGTGCATGATGGATTCTTATTTCGGACTAACAAATTGTGCATTCCAGCTTGCTCGATTCGAAATGTTCTCTTGTAGGAATCACATGCTGGGGGTTGGCTGGTCATTTTGGTGTAAAAAAGACATTGGCCATGCTTTCTGCTCATTTCTTTTGGCCACATATGTGACGTGATGTCCAGCGTCACATTGAGCGATGCATGACCTACTAGAAAGCCAAGTCTCGTCTTAATCCCCATGGTCTATATACTCCATTACCAATTCCAAATGTACCTTGGGAAGATATATCTATGGATTTTATTCTGGGGTTACCTCGGTCTCAGAGTGGGAGGGATTCCATTTTTTTTGTTGTCGATCGCTTCTCAAAGATGGCACATTTTATTCCATGTCATAAGAGCAATGATGCATCACACGTTGCTGACTTTTTTTTCAGGGAGATAGTTCGTCTACATGGAGTGCCAAAGACTATTGTTTCAGATTGTGATAGAAAATTTCTTAGCTACTTTTGGAAGACATTATGTGGTAAACTTGGCACTAAGTTGTTATTTTCCACCACTTGTCACCCACAAACTGATGGGCAAACTGAGGTTGTCAACCGTACTCTATCCACAATGGTACGGGTTGTGCTGAAAAAGAACTTAAAGATGTGGGAAGATTGCCTTCCACATGTTGAATTTGCTTATAACAGGGCAGTACATTCCACAACCAAATTTTGTCCCTTTGAAATTGTTTATGGTTTTAAACCACATACACCTATGGATCTTTTGCCCTTACCACTACAGGAACAAGTAAATTTGAATGTTGTAAAGAGATCTGAATTCATTAAGAATCTACATGCCGACACAAGAAAGAATATTGAGAAGAAATCTGCACAATATGCAAGGCAAGCGCACAAGGGTAAGAAAACTATTATTTTCCAGCCTGGCGACTCAGTGTGGTTGCATCTATGCAAGGATCGATTTCCCCAACAGTGTAAGAGTAAGTTATCCCCTTGGGGTGACGGTCCATTCAAGGTTCTAGAAAAGATAAATGATAATGCTTACAAAATTGAGCTACCACCTGACTATACCAATGTGAGTGCAACATTCAATGTGAAAGANGGTTTTGTTTAATTGAAAGTTTAGCCATTGCTACTTTCTTGAAACTACGCATCCGGCTGGGATTCCTGGTTACATGTTCAGAACCCCAACTTTATCGTGTATCCATTTATTGTGTGAATTATTCATCTAGCAATTCAGTTGCTCACTTTTATCTTGTTTTTGCTAGTTCTCGATTGCTTGCAGGAGTAAGGTTGACATGCACCGGCAAGATCAACAATCGCAGGAGATGTGTATCGATCGCTAAGGCGGTACACAACAACGTCTAGTACGGCTGTAGTCGGGTTGACAACTTCTTTCCTCAAATCGTAGTTACCTCAACTCACCGAAAGATCGGGCCACCCTCGTGCACATCAGTGACCTGAGCAGCACGAATAGCATGTGGTCTGTGATGATGTCAATGTATAACCTTTCGACATACCTTTGCCAGAAGTGAAAGCACTGGATCATTATATCTGGTCCACGACAACCTGGCATTGACATCGACGTATTTCTCGTTCCGTTGTTGGAGGACATGGAGAATCTATGGAATGACGGAATGCGGGTGTGGGACGAATACATGCATAAGTATTTCACGATGAGAGCCATAATTTTTGTTACTATCAATGATCTACCCACGATGTTTTCTCGGTCTGGACAGATCAAGGGGAACACCGGATGTTCGATTTGCATCAACGGAACGATGTATATGTACCTAACTTCATATAAAAAGTTAGTGTATATGTGTCACCGTCGGTTCTTACCAAGACATTTTAGATACTGCTCCATGGCAAGTAAGTTCGACAATACAGCAGAGACTGGTGTCGTCGCTAAACTTAAAGACTTTGGTAAGATTGTATTTTATTTGACAAAAAAACTAAAGGTTGTACTTGGTAAAGGAAATAAGAAGGCAACAAAGCGTAAAAATAGCACCAACGAAGAGGAGAGTGTAACTTTCAAGAAGCATTCAATATTTTATAAGTACTTACCCTACTCGCAAGACTTACATGTCCGTCATGCCATAGATGTCGTCCACTTAGAGAAAAATGTCTTTGACAGTACCATTGGCCTCCTATTGGACATACCAAGTAAGATGAAGGATGGGCTCAATTCACGAAATAATCTTGCACAAATTGGGATAAGGGAATAGCTTCACCCGATGGAGGGAGAAAATGAAAGAGTGTTCCTTCCTTCGGCTAGCTTTACATTGACACCCGAGGAGAAATTGTCACTGTGCAAGTGCCTTCACGGAGTAAGAGTTCCAATTGGATTTTCGTGAAACATAAAGAAGCTTGTCTCCATGAAAGATCTAATGGTTTTTGGATATAACTCCCATGATTGTCATGTGTTGCTCACAGTTTCCTCCCTATAGCAATCTAAGAGATAGAGCCAGTACATGTGAAGATGGTCGTAACTAAGATGTGCTATTTTTTTAATGCAGTTTCACAAAAGGTCATCAATCCGGACGAACTAAGTCCTCTTCATGTGTTCATTGCTGAGACTTTGTGCCAGTTAAAGATGTGCTTTCCACCCTTATTTTTTGATATGATGGTGCATCTAATGGTTCAAATTGTTACTCGGATAATTGCACTGGGTCCTCTATATCTGCATCAAATGTGGGCACACGAGCGGTACATGTCAATTTTAAAGGGATACGTACGGAACCGCCGGTATCCTGAGGGATCGATGATCGAGGGTTATACAACAGAGGCAGTCATTGAGTGCTGCATTGATTACTTGCAAGATACACAAGCAATTTGTTTACCTGTTTCTCATCACAAGGGTAGACTACAAGGGAAGGAAACCATTGGAAAGAAGAGATTTAGCGCCAATGACAACAACAAACTAAAAGGAGCGCATCTTAGTGTCCTGTAACAGCTTGCTATAGTGGAGCCATATATCGAGAGACACGTAAACATGCTTAGATCCCAAAATGTTGGATGCTCAGATGATTGGATCCTTAAGATGCACAGGCGTTTGTTTGTAGAATGGTTAGGAACCTAGACCTACCCGATGGTGAAACCACGGATGAAATCACTGTTAAAAGGTTATCGTGCAGTCCGTTGAGTTGGATAAACTCTTAGCAAGGTCATGATATTAATGGCTATATATTTTATACCAAGGCAAGGGATATGAGGACAGTAGCACAAAACATGTCACAGCCCGAAAAATCATTAATTAAATAAATCGCTTGTTTAATGCATTTTTAAGAATAAGTTAAAATGCAAAAGAAAGACTAGGTTAAAATTTATGGAAAATTTCAACAAAAAAAGGCCAAGATAAAATTTATTAAAATACTTCGAGTACTCAAGTATTTTCTAGATTTTTCTGAAATTTCTTTGATCATTGGAAGTATTTTTAATCAATGAAACTTCATTTCAGCAACAATGTAAATGAAAAATGTTTTTAAAAGTCTTCTCCAAGTATTTTCGGCTAAATCCAGCCCATTCCCTCTCTCCCTCCCTCCCTCTTGGGCCCAGGCGCTCCCCTTCTCTCTCTATCTCTCTTCCTCCGTCGGCTGGCCTGAGGCCCACTAGGGCGGCCTGCTCCCTCCCTTCCTCTCAGACCGGCCCGGTTCGATCCACGCGCACGACTGGCAGGTGGGACCCGCGAGGAGGAGTCGTCTCCTACCTCCAGCCGCCGCTGCTCCCGCAGCCGTGAGCCGATGCGCCGCCGCCATCGCCCGATCTCTTTACCCGTGACATTTCTCTTCGAAGTAAATTCGAAAATCGTATCCTATCCTCTTCCTCTTTGATTCCCCCATGAAACCCCACCTTAATTCGGCCTTAATTCGCCGAATTTAACACCCCTATACTCCGGCCATCTAATGACATAAACCGACATCGATCTCTCTCCTCCTCTGTCTTTTCTTCCAATTGATTGAGAGGAACCGTTACCCTAACTCTCCTCTTCAATTTACCATTGAAATCCCCATAAATCCCTGCCTTAAACCGCCGGTTTTAATCCTTTTTAATTCCTCTCTCTTAACTCCGGCAAGAAATCCAGTGGCCGTTTCCCTCTCCTCTCTCAGCCTTCGGCCCTATAAAACCCCTTCCGGAGCTCTCCTTCGGCCTCCTTTGGCTCGTCCACCCCACAAATCGTCCTCTCTCCCTCTACACCAAGCTATCCACGTTGCCTACTCTTTCCACCTCGCCGGGCCAACTCCGGCGGTGTTTTGCCGCCTCATTCGTCGTCCTTTTAAGCCTCCGCCACAACCTTCGGATCTGTGAGGTCAAGGAGAACATCGTCCACCCCTTCATCGCCGCCATACGTCGTCGGAATTCCATCGCCAAAGTCAACCCGAGCCGCTGCCTTTGTCGTCCTCTTTGTCCACCGTCCGACGTCGCCTCCACTTGCCGTGGACACCTCTGGATTCGCGAGAAGCGAGAGAACGTTGTCCACCACCTCTTCCCCGCCGTTCGTTGCCGGGACTGCGTCGTCGTCGTCATCCCGAACCTCGTCCTCGCCTTTGTTTTCCTCGACTCCGTCGACGCTGCCCCATCGTCTCCGTCGACCTCTCCGCTCGCTATCGACACCTTCAGAACCACAAGAANGATTGTTGTTACTTCCTACTGCATGTTTTCATTTATTTTTTAAAAGTAACTGAAGACTCCACTAGTGCTATATATATAGCCATGTAATAGATGACAAGGGGACTTTTTGGCTGCCAATTCAGAAATACAAACTTTGAGTTCCTCTTTCCATGTGAGTCTTGAGTGGCTTGCAAACTTGTTCTTTTGATTCCTGAGGGAGTTGTAGAACGCCGAACTGTGGTTCACCCAGTTTGTGCCCTCACATCTTTACGGTGTGATTGCATAAGTTGGCTTCGTCGGTACGTGGAAGGGTGATTGTCTCGGTAGTTCGTCGCATGTGCAGACTCGCGGTGCACTATCTCTTCACCAGGTCATGCAGCGATAGTTATCAAGATCGTGGATCCTTCGAGAAGATCGGGACACAACTAGTCGTCACACGTGATCGATAGACGCGTGCACATCAGCATGGCACGATAAGTAAGTCGGGCCGGGGACCCATTTAGGCACGAAGCACGATGGGCTGTGTTGGGCCGACATGGCACAGCCCAAGTCCTAGCTGTATTATCTAAAGTGTCTATGAGTAAAAGTATCATAGGCAATTTTGAAAGTGTCTCTAAAAATTGTCTCTCAACAACAAAACTCCTAATTAACTTTAGTGGAAAATTGAAAACATTCTAGGAAAGTGCCTCTTTGTAAGGTTTTGTTGTATTGTTCTTCCTATTGAGCACTTGCATGACATGTTATTAAGAAAATAAAGGCCCCATCTAGTTTTCAAGAGAGTTTTGTCCTACTTAGCACTTACATGCCATCCTGCTCGGAAAAAAAGGCCCACATTCATTCACTCTCCCTACTCCTTCCTCTTATGTCCTTACCTGTTGGACACACCACCAGAAATAATATTTGTTTTGTTATGAAAAATGTAAAGATAGTAAAGACAAATAGCTTGAGAGGTTGAGAGAAGAATAATGTTCAGTTTAAAAGTTCAGAGATTTGTTTTTAGAACTTTATGGAAGTTGGAGGAGTAAAGTGATATTCCACTGCTTTAGGAAAAAACAATGATGTATAACCTATGTATCAACCAAACAGGATCTAAATGATTATTATCAGAGAGGGTATATATTTGTCTTCTCTTTATCGATACCATATCTTGACACATGCATTCCATTACTTTGGGAGCCTTTTTGTTTTGCTTAAAAATGCCAAAGTGTTTCAATATGTTTCGTGATGTCCTCAGTCCATTTTCTCATCTTCTGCTTCTACTGATTTACCCAGAAAGATTTGGTTTCCTCGATTAACATATTTCACGTCGACAATTTGAATGCGTGTTGCGGGCATTGCAGATTTTATTTATCTAGTTAATCCCCCCAGTTTGATAATTCTAGACGTTTTAGACTGTCCTAAAGTCAAAATTTTCAAACTTTGAATACATATAACTTTTGAAATATTTATTTTAGCAACATAAAGATCATTTATATAGATTAATCTTGAAAGTACTTCAAAAATCATATATTTGTTGGTATTTTTATATGTATTATAATAGAAAAATATAGTCAAAGTTGTTTTTTTAAGATTGTGTCCTTATCAAAACGTCTAGTTTTTTCATCCCGAAGGAAGTAGTAATGAAAACTAAGTCACTGCATCGAGACCCAATCCTTCTTCCCGGACTTAGTCATAACACCACTACTGTTGTCTGTTGAACTTCCACTGAAGCTCTAGCTGTTGTTAGCCATAATCAGTGCATGCTTTGAAGTTAATGAAATTGTTAGAGCAGTATAATACTGTTTTTATTTTAATAATACCAATAAACGTACATGCAGGATTTCTAATTGAAGGGATATAAAATATTCTAGTCTCTACGTACTCTACTGTAAGCTATTATTTGGCCAGCAAAGAACTAAACTGTTATACATACTCTCATACAGGTGTACAAAGCTAATGGTTATCAAAAAATATAGTATCTATTTTACAAACTTTTGTACTTGACTGATGTCAACATACTCATTGACTCCACTTATCAACAAATACCTGTAATTCAAAATCAATTATTATTCTCAAGAAAAATAGAATAACTTATTGTGTCACAAATAAAGCGAGCATTATATGCGAGCATTATATCAGGATTTTGCACCTGTCAAGAAGATCCTTAGCCATGGATTTGCATCCACCAGGAATAGAAGACTGAATATTTATTGCTATGTTGGGGTTATGCACACTTTGACGTATGTGGACCCAGCCCAATTGTCCCTTGAACTCATCAAAAAATGTGGCCCTGTTTTGACGAATTAAATAAAATTAGTCATGATGTCTAAATGTATTATGTATATAAAGAAAATATTGTTGGGGGATGCATCCATCCATAGAACCAACAAAGAATGGAACAAACTAAGTTTGCCATATGTACCATCGGTGCATGAATGGGAACGTAACTGTGTGGACATTGTATGAAACAACAGCATACACAACATTAACACACTAGAGTGACATGACCTGAACAACATTACCAATTGGCCTGGAACCTGTCTTTGATACACAAGCCAGAATTTGCAATTGAGGTTATTATGTACTCCTAATTGACACAGTATATAGATGTTTGACATAGGACAGCAAAACCAAAACATATTGTAATATATAACGGATGAAGTACAACTGTGAAAGCTGCCCCTGGTAAAACGATCTAAAAAAATGAAATGGGCTACCGTATAATGGTTACAGTGCTAAGTAGCACCTCTGGTTCTATTAAAAATAAAGTAGCACCTCTAGGTCATGGTTTCGACTCCCCAATGGAACGACTTTTAGGCTTGAAAAGATACCAATACAGTTGGGGTGTCCCTAACTTTTTTTTATGAAAAGAAAAAAGAACCAAATGAAATATAATGGCCAGGATGTTGAAAAAATGCAAGTTCCAATACCTGTACATGTACGCATCGACATCAATTGGACGATCATTGGTGTCCACGAGGCATCCCTGACTAACTGAACAATCCCCACAGTCATCGAGCAGCCAACCATTTAGTTTCCCTTCCTAATTTATGGGACAAAAGAGATATATTAAATTTATCTCTAAAAATATTTCAAAAGATATAGTACTAATGGGTATATAATATGGTCATAACTTCTGTTAATTAAAAAACATAAAATCCAAGAAATACCATTTCTTAGAACTAATACTTTTCAATGTCATTTCTTGGAATCAGATGTTTGTATGTGAATGACATTTTTTATATTTTCTTAAAAGAAAAAGAACTTGTGGACTGTTCGGAGTTGATCACCCAAAACCTCCTATCAAGACCAGATAGGAGATAGACTTAATAAATGCGAGGCACATAAAAATATAAAAATATACAGACAGTTGATTGGTTGGCATGGATCCAATTAACCCTAAATAAAGTACATTACAATTGCCCTCGCACCACACCTAGTCAACAGCCTCTCTGCCATACCCCCCTCCCTCCACCTACACACACGCCAAAAAAAAATTGCTTCATTTAAATGTACTCCTATTTTTTTCTTTCGGATTTTATTTTTTTGGACATCATCTACATTTGTATATGTTATCTTCCACTTTATCCAACTCATGACTTTTGTGGATAGATAGGGAGAACATGAGTGATTGACCAATTGAAGAGTGGACCATTAGTTGTGATTCTTACATAAGCATTCAGGATAGTCATACAGGATGTGACTCTAACACTCCAGCGCAATAAAGCAATATGATGTAATACCTGGTGATATAAGTGGCCAAGAACTAATGTATAGTGATGGTTTAATACCAGTTTAGAAGTTTAGGTGGATGAAGCCCAGCTTATAAGCCTTCTTTCTCCAACAATGATACCATCGAGCTAACCCTTTTACACTACTTGATAACGAAAGAATGCTACTATGCGAACACAGGTCCGCTCAATATAAAGAGCGGACTAATGCGACTGTTGGAGACAGAGTGTTACAGTGACATCCTAGTAGACAAATCTCACATAACCTTTATGCATATTTATTGACTCAGGACATGTCAAATCCCAGCCAAAATGCTTAAATATTTGGATGTGCGGTATACTTTTCTCTCGTCTCACTCATCCGCATATAAAAAAACTGGTGATGTAAGCATACTATAAACCTTCTATTATACCTGTTCTAACCAGCCATTCTATCACAATCAACTAATTTGTTTTGACTTAGGAAGTTAGGATACAAAGCTCATGAGTTTGGCCTTACTTCATCCTAAACAAATGAAAATTTCCATATCCAAATTTACTTTCCATATAGCTTCATTTTTATTTGGGCATAAATAAGTGTCAAAGCAAAATTCTGAATAAACACAAGCATTAGCTCCCCTAAAATAAAAGGTAATCTAGCCGCACCTTCCAGTACGGTTACCTTGTTACGACTTTACTGCAGTCACAAGCCTAGCTTGAGGCATCCCCTACTTACGGTTGAGGATAATGACTCACTTAAGTCCGAACTGTGATCGGACACAAATTTTGAATACGACAAAGTTAACACAAGCAACGCAAATGTTTTGTTTTTCTTTGGTAGACAAAAGTCATGAAAGGAGGTTGCTGCATAACGAATTCCAATACAGTAAGTTGTTGCACCTGGATGTAATTCTTAAAAGTCTCAACTGCTTGGCTGCCTCTTGTTTTTGCATATTTGGCTTCTCCCAAAATGTCCATCCTCAACAGCACTGACTCAGCGGGATCCTCAAGGTCGATGATGAGGGTGCCCACGCTTCCCTCCAATCCCGCAAGTCTCATTCTAACCATCTCGATAATAATCTTCACCACCATGTACGCACCTTAATTCACAAACTACACAATTAATTGACTATTGATAACTATGTTGTAGATAAATAATTAATGTGGGATCAATCCAGATGACATGGACATTATTATAGAAGTCTCTATATTTCAGGCGTCTAAAATTTTAAATGTTAGAGTCATTTTTCTTATCGTTTGGATGATAGTCCAGTGGTTCTTCAATTGATTGTATTCTCCATTTTTTGCTATAGCTACGCAGACGATAATCCAGAGGTAGTATCAGGTAGGCTGGTGTACCGTCGTCGAGAAAGTAGTTCTCCTGGAGCGCGCCGTGGCCGGTGGTCTCCATCATGAGGTGGGTCTCGACGCCGTCGGCGTTGAGCTGCACGCCCTTGTCGATGACATTGCGGTAGCCGACGCGGTAGAGGCAGTGGTGGCCCCCCCTGGCTTGGATGAAGTGGGTGAGCCCGTCGCTGGCCCGCGCGTCCGTGACCACCGTCGTGCCGGGGTGTTCGTCCAGCACGATGGCGGACATGAGCGCGATGAGCCGGTCGCCGTTAATGGCTGCACCCGTGGCGTCCACCACGCCGCTGCGGTCCACGTCAGTGTCGAACACCACGCCCAGGTCTGCGCCGTGGTCCAGGACCGCGCCGCGCGTCAGGGACATCGCCGTAGCGTCCTCCGGGTTGGGCATGTGGTTCGGGAACCTGCCGTCAGGGTCCAGGTGAAGGCTGCCCGTCGTGTCTGCGCCCAGCTTCTCTAGCACGTCCCATGTGAAAAACCCTCCGCACCCGTTGCCGGCATTCACAATCACCTACACATGTACATACATACATTTAACTCGAATTAATTACTCCCTCAGATTTTCTTTATTTGATATTAGTTAGCTCAAATTTAAGCTAGCACAACTATAGTGATTGAATGTTTAGGGGCCGGCCCAACATAATGATGTGTATAAGTAATGCAGATTTTCTTGCCTTGAAGCCCTTGAGGGGGGTGTTGTAGTGTGTCGGGTGGGCAACACGCTCCTTGATGATGTTGCGGAGGTGCTGCGCATATGCGCTCATCAAGTCGACACGCATCACCATCGGCAGTTTGCCTCGCCCGCCCAAGCCAAGGCCCATCTTCCTGGCCACGTACTTCCTTGCCGCACGGTCGCAGATCCCTTCGACCTCGACGGAGGTCAGACCACCGCGCTTCGTGAAGAACTTGAGGCCATTGCGGGTGTAGGGGAGATGTGATGCAGTCATCTGCAGTAGTAAATTTCACTTACAAGTTAAAACAAAACTCGAATTAATTAAAGCAACAAAATAAAAATTACTATCTCTTTATTAAAAATAAAATGATGTTGTTGATTTTATTAGGTTTTGGTATCCAAATGTATGTTTATAACTATTTTTCGTAGCTAATATCTAACGGGAGAGTAGTCACCCGTTTGCGTTCCGCAGTTACGGCCATGATGCATGCGCGTGTATGCGGGGGCGACAAGGCGACGGCGACTCCGTCGAATCCCATCCCTATATTTAGGGTTTCGGGTGCAACAGGGGAGGGAAGGGGGAAGCAGGGGGTCGCCAGCGGCTTAGAGTGAGGCCAGGGAAGTAGCCGGACCGAGGGTGGGTGGCGAGGCGGCGGCGCCACCGCAAGGTCGGAGGTGTGGAATGGGCTAGGTAAACGTGAGGCAACCAACGTCAATGGCAATAGCGGCAGCGGCGCCGCCCCCGGAGACGGGGAAGAAGGAGGAGAGAGAGGGGGTGGGTGGAGGTCGGTTGGCAGGCCTCGACGGCAGAAACTATTTTTACATGTGGACATAGAGCATCTTCGTGGGTAGCTGGCCTGTCCGCTTGGAGTACTCGGTGTATAAAAATAGGGATTATTGCAAAAGACTTTTAGCCCATATACGAAAATGCGATCTTCACATACTTGCTGCTAATATGCCTTTACGTAATGAAGAAAAAACCCAAAAAATTCCCCTACCACCCTATTAGGCCACCGCGGCTCATCGTCGCCATCTCTGAAGCCCACTGTGACCATCGACGTCGCAGAGCCGCATGCCGCCGCCATCGTCGCCCTCGCCGAACACCACACTAGATCCACTCGTGGCTGCCATCTAGACGCCACCCTTGTTGTCGTCGACACCGCACAATGCCAGATCCGCTCGTCATCGTCGTCCGCACACCTCCTTCGTTGTCATCGCCAGGGCTCGCTACCAAATCTGCACACGGGGGCCCATCACCGCCATCGCCGTTGTCGCCACATGCCGCCACTGTTGTCGTCGCTGGCGCTCGCCATCGAATCCGGGCCCTGGGGCCTGCCGCGCCACAGTTGCCAGATCCGCGGCTCTGCGAATGGAACCATGCCCCAAAGCACTGTCATGGCCGTGCACGCTCTGCTCGCCGCCGAACGTGTTTCGCTGTGCTCCGCTCGCTGGCCGCTCACCCATCGTCGGAGGGGTGAGTGAGAGCAAGAAATAGGGAGAGGTAAGAGGCGCACACGTGAGAGAAAAGTCAGCTAAGTGAGAGGAGAGGCAAAACTTAATAACGCGGCATCTCATCAGCCTCGCATGACTCGTCTGTCTATATTTGGTCCACACATGAAAACAGGTCTATTTTCACATGCGGGTCTGTTGAGACAGGCTCACACACGAAATGGATTTTTACGTATGGGTAACAATTTTTTTTTGCATAAGGTTTCCTTTTAGTCCGTTTGCGAAAAAATGCATTGCACGTGAAAAGACGTTTTTGGCGTAGTGAATGTTCACCTATCGTTGTTTGGCATGCATTATTTTAGATAAAAAAAACTAATGATGCAGGACGAATTCCTCTTGTTTTCTTCCAGTGATACGTTACCCCGTTAACTTTCGAGAAAAAGAAAAGAAACATTCGTATCCTCGTACTTGCGAGCTTCTTTGACACGTCGGATGGATTGAAGCAAGTCCTTCTCTGATTGTGATAACCCGTTATTTGACCCACATATCTAGCAGGCTGGCCACGTATATTTCTTACTTGGACTTGGTCCATTGCAGCAGCTCGACAATTCGGCAATCGGCATAAACACATCCATTCTTAAAGTCTAGCTAGCATGCATGGACTCCTCTAAGCAAAACTCTTCAGGGGCTTGAAGATGAATTGTATCCCACCTCCCAAGGCCCAAAAACCACTTCTCACCTTATTCAAAGGTCAGTCAACGGATTCCACCGTGGCCACGGGTCAAGCCTCTTATGGGCTTTCTCCATGTCTAGCTAAGCCCAACTCTCGCCTAACAGGAAATATGCAGTAACATGATGGCTAAACTACAGTAACACGATGACTAATCTATAATAACAATGCCGAAACATAGCCATGAGGAATCTACTTTTTTAAAGCACCTTTTCTAACAATATGGTATAAACTTTTAAAAAAAACAATATATGAGGTGAGAGATAAAGTTGTTTAAAGTTTGAAATCTTAAGAATATGTATAGGATTTTACAAGTATACACTAATGCTATGCCAATAACTTTGTAGTAAAGTCACACCTCCTATGCAGTAACGACACGATGTTGCTGTGAAATATATGCATTGTTATACAATTGCAGCACCAACGTGATAGAAGTGTTGTAACATGTGTGTTGTTACTGCACAGTTGCAGTAACATGTGCATTGTTAGTTCACAATTACAGTAACATTATAATAAAAATACAGTAACACGTGGTGTGTGACTGTATAATATTGCTACAGTCCA
>CM002484.1:10641702-10664887 GCA_000325765.3 Leersia perrieri
CTCAGAGAAAGAGTCAGGATTGAAGATGTCGTAAAGAACAAGGCTTATACCCCAGTTGAGCTGCCTGTGGGGTGGAGCTAAAGCCTCGCTAGTTCGTCTTTCCGCTGCTGCCTTCTTTTGGTGCGAGGACTAAGTGCCTCTTGTAAGTATTTATTGTTTTACGTTATGTTGGATCTGTATATTTATTGTTAGTTTGTGTACCCGGGTAGTCCTAGACGGGGATTTAATACACAAATTGTTCGGAAATTGGAACTAAATTTCCGGGCGTGACAGGGCGGGTGGCCAGCCCACCGGTAATTACACGGCCACGCCATATATAAGCGGCAGCGAGAGGCGAAATTGCTAAGTCTCCCGGCGAAATTTCAGTTTTGGCGTCGTCAGGCTACCGAAAAATTTCGCCTCCCGCCTCCGCCGCGCCGCTCCACCTGCCGCCGGGCCCCCACCACTTGCCGCGCGTAGCTTTCCTCCACGCCGCCACCGCACGAGCCACCGCCGCGCTCCGCATACGCCGACCAGCTGGGCCTCCACACCGCCACCGCGGGTCCCCTCGACGCGCAGCTCCATCCACCGTCGGGCCTCGTCGCTGCGCCGCTCCACCCGCCGCGGGACCCCCTCCACTCACCATGTCGCCGCCTCCTGGACGCATCCGCTCCTCCCGGATGCCTTGCCGCGCCGCAGCCACCTCCTCGGCCCCGGTCGCCGCCGACCAGCCGCCCGCCAACTCCTCGTTGCAAGGTGTGGAATACGCTTTCCCTTTGGGAAAGCCTATTTCCTTTTAGGGTTTGCCTCCACTGGGAATAAGCTTTCCCTTTATGATCCTCTCTTTATGAATATGAATAAGCTTTTCACGCGAAATCATATTTTCCAAATTCATATTACAACATATGTATAAAAATTCGTAGAAAATTCAATCTAATTTCGATCGACGCAAAACAAAATTTGGACATAATCCTACCATGTTGTATATCATTTCATAGGTTCATACCATTTTTTTTGTAATATTCATTGTATTTAATATGTGCAATATATGTCACATTTGTATAAAAATTAGTAGAAAATTCAATCTAATTCCCATCGATCCGAAACGAAATTTGGAAATATTTCCTACCATGTTGTACATCACGTTATAGGTCCATACCATTTTTTTTTGTAATTTTCATTGTATTTAATATCGTGCAATGAATGTCACATATGTATAAAAATTCGTAGAAAACTCAATCTAAGTTGGATCGACACGAAAAAAATTGGAAATATTTCCTACCATGTTGTACATCATGTCATAGATTCATTCCATTTTTTTTAATTTTTTTGTATTTAATATTGTGCAATAAATGTCACATATGTATAAAGATTTGTACAAAATTCAATCTAATTCCCATCGACGCGAAACGAAATTGGGAAATATTTCCTACATGTTGTACATCATGTCATAGGTTCATACCATTTTTTTTAGTTTTCATTGTATTTAATATTGTGCAGTAAATGTCACATATGTATAAACATTCGTAGAAAATTCAATCTAATTCCGATCGACGCAAAACAAAATTTGGAAATATTTCCTACCATGTTGTACATCATTTCATAGGTTCATAACAATTTTTATGTAATTTTCATTGTATTTAATATTGTGCAATAAATGTCACATATGTATAAATTCGTAGAAAATTCAGTCCAATTCCGATCGACGTGAAACGAAATTTGGAAATATTCCTTTTATAGGTTCATACCATTTTTTATTGTTTTCATTGTATTTAATATTGTGCAATAAATGTCACATATGTATAAAAATTTGTAGAAAATTCAAACTAATTCCGATCGACGTGAAACAGAGTTAGGAAATATTTGCTACCATGTTGTACATCATGTCATAGGTTCATACCATTTTTTTTGTAATTTTTATTGTATTTAATATTGTGTAATAAATGTCACATTTGTATAAAAATTAGTAGAGAAAACTAATCTAATTCCAATCGGCTCGAAACAAAATTTGGAAATATTTTCTACCATATTGTACATCATGTCATAGGTTCATATCATTTTTTTGTAATTTGTTTTTGTATTTAATATCATGCAATAAATGTCCCATACTTAGGAAAATTTGTACAAAATTCAATCTAATTCCGATCGACGCGAAACGTAATTTGGAAATATTTCCTACCATATTTTACATCATGTCATAGGTTCATACCATTTTTTTTTAATTTTCATTGTATTTAATATTGTGGAATAAATGTCACATATGTATAAACACTCGTAAAAAAATCAATCTAATTCCGATCGACGCGAAACGAAATTTGGAAATATTTCCTACTATGTTGTAGATCATTTCATAGGTTCATACCATTTTTTTGTAATTTCCATTGTATTTAATATTATGCAATAAATGTCACATATGTATAAATTCAAAGAAAATTCAATCTAATTCCGATCGACACGAAATTTGGAAATATTCCTACCATGTTGTACATCATTTCATAGGTTCATACCATTTTTTGTAGTTTTCATTGTATTTAATATTGTGCAATAAATGTCACATTTATAAAATTTGTAGAAAATTCAATCTAATTCCGATCGACGTGAAACAAAATTTGGAAATATTTCCTACCATGTTGTACATCATGTCATAGGTTCATACTATTTTTTTTGTTATTTTCATTGTATTTAATATTGTGCAATAAATGTTACATGTGTATAAAAATTCGTAGAAAATTCAATCTAGGCAAGGCGACAGGCCCTGTCATACTTACGGGCTTCCTATTGTTAGGAGAAATGGCGATAGGCCATGTTGCCCCATTGAACGATGTTTGGTGAAAAATTAACACATGTATTGCTCCATACGTTTGGTGAGAAGTGATTAAATCAAGAGAAATTCAAACAAATGCCATCGACGAGCCCTTAATTCTAAGAAGTGCCTTAATTCTAAGAAGTACCATTAACGAAGTCGAGCTCTAAAGAATGCCATCCAACAATCCTTTGGTTCTAACAAATGCCATCACGTAGGGTTTATGTTAGAGCCCACTGTTAAGTGGTAGGAAATGACGATTATACCCCTGCAAACTATGTAAATAGCAGTTGTCATATTTTCTCACATATGTTTCTTTGATAATGGATAGAGAATAATCCCAAGGTAGTTTTTTTGGCCGAGCAAAAAAATTTCACATAATTTATGATGTCAATCATCACGGCCATGAACATATTTACACAATTGCCATGACATGTTGCATCCGTCACCTGCATCTGTTGCCTGAGGCTCGCTGCAATCAGATAACTACAAAGGAGAGGGGAGCTTATTGGTGCACTTAAACAAAATAAATCAGGCATTAAGCCATCGCGAATTTAAAATCTTCATGACAGTCTAGTGGTGCCTTGAACATAGGCAGCTATAAAATAAATATATTGGCAAAGATTATAAATTATAACCCAAAACCATGAAACTGACCGACAATTGACTCGGCAGTCAAGCTTGCTGACAGATTAAGTAAAAGACCAAGTCTACTGACAAAAGAGTACCAACAAAACTTACTCTCAATTCAATCTTACAAAAAAATATCAGGCAATTAGCACAAGGTGCTCAATCTGATAATCTCACATGAATATATCTGCAAATCAAACCCCCTACTTAATGGGAACCGACCCAGGTTAATAGTCAAACTATTATCAAAAAATAATTATGAAGCAGAGTATAAAAGTCAAAATGAAGTATGTACGAGGCAACCTCTGTCCTAGGAAGATTATAATCCTCATTATAAAGGAAATTTATGTAAATAAACCACATTAGTATTGTCCTAGCAAGAAATTTATGCAAAATTATGAGGTATCTCCAGTAACAAACAGCTACCACAAGAGATAACTTTCTACAGCAACCTTATTATGAAAAAAAATTATGTACATAAAACGCATTAATATTGATAATATCTAATGAAAAAGATGAGATATATCAATGGACAATTTGGAAAAAAAAGTCTGCTTTTTTAAGAGTAAATGTCTAAATTTATTTAACACAATAGAATTTGAACTACAGTGATGAAGATGTAGAACAATGTCTTAGTAATAATAATCCAGAATAATTATGGCATACACTTGACATGGAGCTCCCTCTAGAGAATTTCTGTAATATAGTTCCCATGCATCTCATCTAGCTTTCTAGCATTGAACACTTAAACAATTAATTGATATTTCTGACCAGAGGGTTTTGCTAAGTTTTTTAATTTTTTGAATTAATTTTAATTTTTTGAATTAATTACTTGCAGAAGACGTTGAGGGGAGCCCTTTGCCTCACCTGTAATCATCTCCTAGTGCTAGGGTAGTCATCGAGTATAGGGTGTGCTGGCCAAGTGCATCAGCGTACTTTGCGGCCCTCTTATGCTGTCAAGCATCAATAATGTCGTACAATCTGATTATAATCAAAATAGGTTCAGTTAAAACATGCACTTTGGCCTACTCAATTAAAAGCCAGATACATGATGTCCAGAAATCGCAGAGCTTTTCTACAATGGTAGTAAGGATACACATGATATTTACGTCCTACAAAAAGATCGGTTCAAGTTAAACAAATATCCCATAAAAGTGGACAACGGTCCAGCTGACAAGGACTTGAAGTTGATATAATCAAGAAAAACAATGATAAGGGAGAAAAATAATGATAGCATAGTGCAACCCTCAAGAGCAGGATTAAACTAAGAAATCCACCAAGGTCCAAGACTCTTCCTGAAACAGTTAATCAGATAACATCAGTTGAAGATTGATAGAGATAGACGATATAAGTGTTTGAACCATGAGAAGTTAATAGCTCTTCCAAAAAACAACATAGTAAAAGCCACACTCCAATTAGCCAAGGTCTAATAATTGGCTTTGAAATACCTGATATTATAAGAACTCACAACTCAGCACAAGAACATGGAACTTATGTAGGGTTCACAATATAAATTAAGGCTCATAGTAGGAAGAAATTGAACCATAAAGGAAGAATGTAGTATTGACCTTTGACATAAAAACACATAACCATACAAGACTAGTATTGACCTTTATTATTGTAGCACTTTGACATAAAAACATCTCCAAGTATTGACCTTTATTAGGAGGAGACTAATGCCCCGATCTTATCATATCACATAAATCAACAACCTAGAATAGGGTTTTCCAATCATGTAAATTCCTCCCACATGAAAAATGAAGCTTAAAATAAGTATGGTTCACAAAGACAACAACATATCAAGGATGTAAAGAGCTCACTTCAAACTTATGAGATGATTAACATTGTTTTCTTATGAGCAATTGATATTTGATGGAGGAATGAAGAAACATATAAGAAAATATTATCATGGCATCAAAGAAGTAAAAGGAGTAAGGGAAAGAATGCCTAACCATCACCATCCTACTGGAGAAATTATACCTAATCACACTTATGAAATGGTCCCTTTCCAATACTAAAATCTTGACAAAATTTAGATGAAATGTAATGACTCAACTGTCGGTACAAGGTACAAGAATGATGAGTATGGCATATTGACTGATAAGAACAAACAGAAAGAACCTTAGCTAACAAAACAATGACAGTTCAAGGAGATGATTACTGTGGATAGGTGAGCTTATTGGTGCACTTACAGGCCAAAGATGAGGCACAACAGGAAGCAGTATTGATGAAATCTAATGAAAAGGGAGACATATCAAGGGAAATATGGGAAAATTTTGAGTTTTTTTGTAGAGTAAATGTCTAAATTAATTTAACACAACAGAATTTGAACTAGGGTGATGAAGCTGTAGAACCATGTCTAAGATAAAATACGTAAAGTCCTGGTGAAAAAGCAAAGTCCCCCGAATTGATGGCTGCGCTAGTGGGTAAGAAAATCTTAGGCCTATGTGGAGTCTTGCTTTTTGGCTGTATTTCTTCATCTCGGTGGGTTGGTGACTGAAATGGTTGGTTGCATGGCATGTTTTGGTTGGTGATGTTGAAACAAAAGAAGTTTTTGCTGTTCCTCTTAAAGTACATGCTTATCCCACTTTCAAACAATATAACAAAGAGAGACACCCAAATGTTGCAGAATTTAATGCGATTGGTGATGGATTTTCAATTATTTACCTTACTATCTGCCGATGATGGAACAATAGTAGTTGGAGCAACAGGGATACTGGCTTGCACTGAGTCCCACTGCAGTGGAGACAAAAACAGTCAACAATTGTGTCAGCTGTAAACACACTGTACAAGTGAGTAGAAATGTGTGTATGCATAGAAAATACATGTTAGTTAGCGACCTGTGTGGGTTGTTGATGGTTTATATTCGACTATTGTTGCTTTGAAAGCTCTGTATGAGCCTTTTGCAATTAGGCAGTCCTTTTCCCTTTTTTTCCTCTCTATGTCTTATGGGAGTTCAACTTTACGGCTGTCTTTTCATCATCCTTAAGGGCTGATTGCTTTCTATCAGAGCCTTTGGCGATTGGGCTTGTGGACAGATTATGCGAGCTCTTCCAACACAGATGAGAGGACAAGGCTACTGCTGGTTCACATATCATCATGGACCAAATTTTGTGAATTCCCTTTACTTCCGAACATTGACAATAGACTATAGTCTCTCGGATGGAGCACAGTGAATGGATGCCCAAGTCCAATTTGAACTCAGCATAACCAGACATAAGAGGCCATAAAACAAACGGTATGCGAAGGAAACGGTCAGCTTTGAAAAACAAGATTTCATAAGAACTAAAGCCTCGACAAGAGTCAACACAGAAATAAAATCATACCTTAAGTTTCAAAGTACCCGCGCAATTCAACAAAATAGTGAGACATAGTCCTAGGAAAGTGCCATTAAAATCAATGCCAAAATCCAAGAGGTTGAAAGGAAGAATAGACAAGTTCACCACAAGTTTCTTTTGCAACTATTGGTCAATCCTGCATAACAAGTTGAAATGAACAGTACAATCAAAATTATCTTGATGAAAAGAATAATCATGCAGCTAGATTAATATGGTAACTTAGAAATACCAGAGAAAACATATATATTCTAATGAACTCAATATCAAATATATAGGTGACCATCTTTAGATTCGGTCTTCTACCACATATTGCTCACCTAATGCACAGCACATGATTCTGCGCCGTGAATAAAAGTTTCTCAATAATTTACCCTTGTAAGACCACTCGCTAAAGGTGCTGATTTGCGCGCACATTTGAGGTGTTGACAAGTAGAAAAGATCATATTTGGAGGTGTTGAGAAGTAGAAAAGATGGTTAGGAACTCTAGTACCCTGTCAATTAAGTCCTATTCAAGTCAAAGGCATGCATGTATTGCAGCTGTGTTTGCCATAGAGGCGGATTATTATAATCTGGTTTGGAGCAACTGCATTTTAAGTTGTGAAAACAAATATTATGCTTCACAAATCAGACAAGCGTTGAAGTAATAATGGTTGGATAGCTAAATTTGTATCTTAGTTTATAATCTGGTCTGGCATTAAAGCACAGCCGAAAACAATTTTTCATCTAAATCATATTGTCATGAATGATAGAAGCATCTTTGTCAAAAAGTGTCCCTTTCATGTTGTATATTAAAAACAAAGTGTAGACCACATAGTGATGTGCAGTACACATACTGAATATGGACCTTCCATTCTATATCACAATACTTTGGTCAATAGGTCAAGTTCTGCATTATAATCTTCCACATTCATAATAAAATAAAGTTAGAAAACTAGTAAAAATACATAGCTTCTAGTTGTAGCACCATCTTCATATTTGTTCTACAATGTTACTATGTTCTTTGTTGTTACCATGTCATGTATTTTTGCATTCTAGGTTATATATGTTAGATATATATGTATTCTTGTATTTCCCCATTGTATAAGGGGCTTTGTGCATATATTTGGGCCTAGTGCCTTTATAATTAATACAAGTGCTATTCATAACATGGTATCAGAGCAAAATTAGGGTTTTTCCACTGCACGTACGCACTTGCGTGCACATGTCGATCTCCTCGTTCTCTCTAGATGGAATCGAGCTATTTCCTCTTTGTTTGAAAGAAGTCAGCAGCGTCGTTCTTCAGTCGACGCTGCCGCTGTTCATCGACCGGCCGTCATTCACGCCGGCGTCGTCGTTCTTCTGTCGTCGCCGCCAATTTGTCGTCATCGGTTCGTCGACGCCACAGCCGTTCGTCTACCGACCGTCGTCCATGCCACCGTCGCTTCATCGACACCCCCGGATTCGCCGCCGATTCGTGGCCCGGGTGTCGCCGCTAACTCCTTGGCCTGGCCGCCGCCGCTGGCTCCTGGCCCGCCCGCCGCCTTGTCCCCTTCGCCGCTGCTCCCTCTTCCGCCGCTCGTGCCGTGATTGCTGCTGCTTTCCCATTTTGTAGCTGCCTCGGCTCGATCTATTTTGACCGGCTCGATCTTCTTTGCCGGCTCGGCTTGTAAAAAATAGAGGACTACTGTTTTGTTTTGCTGGCGGGTTGCGACTTTGTTTGTCGCCTTTTTGTCTACCTGGACTTTATCAGTAGGGTACTAAAAAAACTGTTGCTCGCGCCGTCGTTCTCTTGTGCTCTCGTCGTCGCTATGGCTCCTTCCACTTTGTCAGGAGGGGTTTCCCTTCTTCGTTGTCCAATGCTTTTCAATGGCACCAACTATCGTGATTGGGCTCCTCGTCTTTGGATTCATATGAGTGGTCTGCGTCTTTGGGAGTTTCTTACTGGCGAGCTGTCTAGTCCGCCTCGTCCTACTGCTCCTACACAGCCTGTGCTTCCAGGTCAGCCAGTTCTTTCTGTGACACCTACTGATGCAGAGGAGTTTGAGAGGTTGCTTGCAGCTTATGATACTCGTGTGGTGCAGTTGCAGTCTGACTTTGATGATCAAATGTCTTCTTTTGAGTCTCAGTATGCTGCATACAAGGCCTGGATTGATGAGGATGCTCGTGTTGCTTCTATTCTTGTCGCTAGTATGGAGGATCAGTTTTCTGCAGATATTGATGAGTTTGAGTATGCACATCAGGTGAGGGCTTTTCTTCGTGAGCGTTATGAGCCTTCTGGACAGTCCACCTTCCTTGCTGCCATACGTCAGGAGCAGCTTGTTCAATAGGGTGATGGCACGGTTGATGATTTCTATGGTCAGATTTCTACTATTTGGCTCTTGGTCCTTAGTTGTCTCCTAGCACCTGTCAGTCCTGCTTGAGTCAGAATCAGGCCCTAGAACTTCATGATGAGCTTGTGCCGCTTCACGCTCAGCTGCTTGCTCGTCACCCTTGTGTCTCTGATGGATGCTCTTGCTAAGGTTTGTAATGAGGAGATTCGTCTTCGTACTGCTGGTATTACAGACTTCTTTGGTTTTGGCTGCTCGTTCTTCGTCATCTCCGGCTGCTCCTCTAGTGGTGCCTTCTTCCACGCTGCCTTCGTCCGGGAGTCGAGGTAGTGGTCTTCATTGCGACCATTGTGATAGAGATGGCCATGTGGAAGCTTATTGTTACAGGAAGAAGGAACAGGCTCGTGCTCATTAGTCTTCACAGCGTACTACTAGTTCTAGTACTGGAGGTTCTCAGAGGAGTTCTACTGGTTCTAAGACACAGGAGATCATCAAGTTACTCAGTCGCCTAGTCGCCTCTTCAGCACAAGGAGCTGCTGGTTCTATAACTCAGTCCTCTACACCATCAGGTTCTGCTGCTTCTTCTCAGTCTTCCGTTGTGGGATTATCCTCCTCTACTCCAGGTATTGGTCGTTGGATTCTTGACTCTGGTGCTTCTTTTCATGACTCCATATCGCACTTGTCTCTCTTTCATGGTTCCTTCAAATCGTTCATGTTTTGTTCATACTGCCAATGGTTCTCCTCTTCCTATTGTAGGGCAAGGTGCTCTTTTATCCGACTCTTTCTGTTCCTGATATTTCTTGTGTCCCTGATCTAACCATGCAGCTTATATCAATCGGTCAACTTACTCATCATGACTGTCGTGTGATTCTTGACCCTGATTTTTGTTATATTCAGAATCGTTGCACAGGTCAGTTGGTTGGCACTGGCCCTCAGCGCCATGATTCATAGCGTCTCTGGTAGCTTGACTGGTGTCCTGTTGGCTCGGTTCTTGCTGCTTCGTCTACTTCGTTCTTCGCTCAGTAGCATCATTGTTTGGGTCATATTTGTGGCTCCCGCTTGTCCGCTATGATTCGTCGTGGTCTTTTATGGTCTGTTTCAGGTTATGAGTCCTTACATCAGTGTCAGGGATGTTGGTTGGGCAAGCAGCTACAGCTTTCTTATCATTTTAGTGAGTCGGTGTCTCAACGTCCTTTTGATCTTGTTCATTTTGATGTATGGGGTCCTGCTCCCTTTGTCTCCAGGGGGCATCGATATTTTTATAGATGATTTTTCTCGCCACGCCTGGATTTACTTTATAAAACATCGTAGTGAGGCTTTATCTATCTATAAGACTTTTACTCCTATGATTCGCACTCATTTTGACACTTCTATTTGTGTTTTTCATGCTTTCTGTAGCTCTTCGTCAGGTTCTTTCTGATCATGGCACTCTTGCTTAGTTTTCATGTCCTGGTGCTCATGCTCAGAATGGTGTTGCTGAGCGTAAGCATCGTCATCTTCTTGAAACTGCTCGTGCCCTTTTGCTCGCTTGTTGTGTTCCTCATTTCTAGGCTGAGGCTATTTCTACTGTCAATTATTTGGTTAATATTCAGCCTTCATCAGCTCTTCATGGAGGAGTTCCTTATGAGCATCTATGTAGCAAGTTGTTTGATTACTCCAGCCTTAGTCTTTTTGGCTGTGTGCTATGTGCTTCTTGCACCTCATGAGCGGACCAAGTTGACTGCTCAGTCAGTTGAGTGTGTCTTTCTGGGATATAGTGCTGAGCATAAGGGCTATCATTGTTGGGACCCTGTTGGCCGTCAGATGCGGATTTCTCGGGATTTTGTTTTTGATAAGTCACGTCCTTACACCGTTGAGACTCCCATGGAACTTAATATTCTCCTTTTTCTCTCTGATAGTGCTCCTCTCTCTGATCCTACTCGCTATCATCACATTTTGGGTAGTCTTGTTTATCTTAGTATTACTCGTCCTGATATCTCGCATTCTATACATATTTTGAGTCAGTTTGTTTCAGCTCCTACCCAACTTCACCATACTCACTTGCTCCGTGTTTTACGTTATCTTTGTGGGACTATAGCTCATCGCTTGTTCTTTCTTCCCTCTAGCTCTTTACAGCTCCAGGCCTATTGTGATGCTACATGGGCTAGTGATTCCCCTGATCATCGATCTTTCTACGCTTTTTGTGTGTTTCTTGGTGGTTCTCTCATTTCATGGAAAACTAAGAAGCACACAGCAGTTTCCCCCGTTCTTGAGTTGCGTGCTATGGCTCTTGTGATGACAGAGGTTACTTGGTTGCGGTGGTTGCTTGAGGATTTTGGCGTTTCTGTTTCTATGCCGAATCCTCTTTTGTCTGAACTTAGTAAACATATTGGTGTTGATGCTTTTTATACACAAGCATAGGTACAGGATGGCATTGTTCCTCCTTGATATGTGCCCTTAGAGATTCAGTTGGATGATTTATTTACAAAGACACAGATCGGAGTGAGGCACATGTTTTATCTCTCCCAACTCAGTGTTCTTGATCCACCCTGAGTTTGAGGGGGATGTTAGATATATATGTATTCTTGTATTTCCCCATTGTATAAGGGGCTTTGTGCATATTTTCCCTATACCTGTACCTGTGTATATATGGGTCTAGTGCAAGTGCTATTCATAACAATATAATTCTTGACGCTCTCTAGACATGACAAACGCATGGAAGCTACACGCAATAGTTCTCGACTCCCTGTTGAACAATAGATTGCATGTCGCTTTATACTATTAAATGAGTTTAAATGTCCCCTTAAGTACAGTCAAATTAGTCATCCATGTTACATGCCTCACAAATAGATTAGCCAATAGCATAGGTTGCCATCTTTACCATTTTGTTGCTATGTACTCCAAAGTTTTAAATATTAAGGAGAGGTGAGCTTATTGGTGCACTTACATGCCACTGATGAGGGACTCCATCAAGCAGGTGATCATGGCCTAGCTGCAGCGATTGACGCCAGCTCTTGAGCAAGCGATGGGAGTCCTTGATGAGGTTCTTCCATTGTTGATGTAGTCCAAGCTTAACCAATTAGCACATATGCACGACAAGTGCTGATCTAACATTATCAGTGCTCAAAACTTGATCAAATGCCCAAACATGACAAAATTTGAATCAGGAAAAATTTACATAACTTGCAGATAAACTAAAAATATTAATCGGTTGAAATAAGCTTGCTTCTCACGGAAAATCAGAGTTTGGTGAAAAACGAAATTGGTTGATACTGCCTTCCAGACTTATGGTACTATTAGCTGATTATCTACTACTACTAGCTGATAAAACTAAAATAGTTCAGATAAATAAAAATCAATTAGACAACACTAAAAAATTATCACAACTAGATGCCAACAAAAAAGACAGAACTAACAAAATAGCAAAGCATACAGAGAAGCTACAATTGTCCAAGCTACAACCTTTTTCAAATAAAGAACTATCTACTCAGTTTGGTTTTGATTCTACACCATGGGTGGTGTAGCATCTCTTGTGCGACAGGCTGTGGGTTTTGCCTGGTCAAATCCTTGCAGCATACAATTGTCCAAGTGCTTAAATATTGTCCAGCAGCTGTCTATTATGGTGGGTTCAGAAATGGAAAAAAGTTTGAACAAGGCAAGAAGGGAACGGAGTAAATGTATATATTTCATCAAATCTGCATGACCGTTAATACGATGTCACTTATTCAAAAACAGGTGTTGTAGTGTCTTTCTAAATTATTTATCTTATAATGTTATCGGTGCCATTGAGGAAAGAACATCCAGCATCACAGATCTATTTTTCTTTTACAGTACTAATAAAAGGGAAAGTGTTACTCATAGAGTACCTTTAAATTTTTTTAATACCATCCGTTTTGAAACCAGCTAAACATTGGCATTTAAAAGTTCCTGATTAATGTAAAATAAAAGATTTAAGTAGGATTACAGCAACACAACTGACCAGTATTCATTACAAATTATCACATGCACTACTAAGGCTGGGACATTAGTTAGTGATGGATGAAATATAAAAGACTCCTTCACTTTCTTCTAAATCGTGGAATAATATATGTTCAGCTAAATTGAAATGATTATACCATACACATAAGCATATATAATTTGTAATCATTGTAGCCTTATTATTTTTTATAACATAAAAGGAAAAAAATGAGTCTGACATTAATATATTGCAATGATCTATCATACTAGAGTGGACCGCGTGCCCTATCAGTTGTTTCTTGACAGGGGGGGGGGGGATGAAGTCATAGATAAGGTTGCACACCTTGTCAACGTTTCTTCTTGTACATCTGGTCAGCATTGTCATGAGTTCACTGCCTAGTTACTGGTTGTACATCTTCTAAATATATTATATGTATTCATTTTGAATCTTTAAAGAATTGCAAATACCATGTTTTAGTGACCAGATATTGCCCGTTTGACAAAAGAGGATAAAAGTGAAAACCAGTCAGCTTGGGCAGCACTCACTGTCCAAAATTGAACTTTTATGGGTTCATTACCTATTCAGGCGCTGAATGAAGTGTAGAAACAGGCCACTCTGCTCCTCCAGTTTCTGCTCACCTGAAAAAAGTGCAATCATTGTTCGATTGCAAGTGGTATGGTTTGGATTCAAACATCTAATAAGAATGCAAAAAATGGAGGTATATTACCAGCAGCATACGTAACAATTTCGCACATTAGAATATCCATGCGAATCAGAAAACTGTCCTACTCTTGAGAAAAGAAGAGAGCTTCCAGAATCGTAAGCATAGTAAATCATGTGGTATTGACATTTTAATGTGATACAAAGAATTTAGGCAAAATGGCTGTAAAGATGAAAGCAGAAAATATATGTTGCATTTGACAAGTGAGATGCAAAGCAAGCGTTGCAACTTCAGAGAGACGGTCATAAAAGAGGTAATAAGCAAGTGGTGCTTTTAGATTTACACAGATTATGGTCATGGGCATTGAAGCATATTGCATTAAAACAATAAAACCCATATGGTTTACTGACAAAAATCTGGAGCTTACATTAAAACTAAAAATAAAATTGCCTAAAAGCTACTACCTCTATCTCAAAATACAACTATTTAAAGCTATGAATATGAACATATTTCTTGTCTAGATTCATAGCTAAAAGTAGCTATACTTCGAGACGGAGGGAGTAAAACCAAAGATACTATTCAGTTATCATTAAGCAATACATACAGACGTTTGACGTTTAATGCAGCAATCTTGGAAACAATTAGCTTGACTTCCATGAAGATTTCCATGCAGCAAGCTAAGTATCTTTTCCTATAGCATAAGAAAATATGAATATTTTAAGTTACAGTGTTCGCATTAATATAATAAAAGGACAACCATTAGCATGTGTGAAGCACAAGAAAGCTCCAATGAGGCTTTCCTGACCATGGGGAGCATTGCCACATCAAGCACACAAGAAAAATTAGTAGTGGACAACATCAAAATAAGCTAACTTGCTGTCCCTCTCACTGTACTTTGTGATGAATCTACTTCCAAGCCCAACATATAATTAACATAAATAGAGGACAGGATACACCACTGAAAAGATTGAAAGAAGCATGCAACAAATCAAGATTTTGTACCTGCTCAATGGGTTGAAAGAATCATCCAAGACTTGCACAGAGTTGTGGATACGTTTCTGCTAAGCTCAAGCACGCCAACTCTCTTAAGGTTTTACATTAGCTAGGAACTGATTCATCTCTATAAGATCTCTAAAATCTTTTCCATGTGTGCCTTGCAGATCAACCAAGAAAACAAGAACTCAGAGAGTAGTTGGGTAGAAGGATTAACTGTAAAATAAATCAAAAAACAAATTAAGCAAGATCATGCAAAGATGTGAAACAGAGCTCGCAATATGAAAGCATATTCTCTTTAAGCATTAGATACCGTCGTAGTTGTATCACCCATCACACAGCAGAAGTATCACAATCGACAATGGACAATGATGACATGCAGCTGGACTAACTACATAAAACTGCTAACTGGTTGTTCCAACTATCTAGCAAAACAATCTGACAAGAAGTCATGCAGGACAAGGCCAATCCTATCGTCTCAAATCTGAAGCAACATGTGGTCCATTGTGCATCACATGTTATTAACCGCAAATCAGAACAACAAACTTAACAGGACAATTTTCAAAACACTTCATGCACTGATAAAGAAGAATCGACCCAATTTGGATGGTTAGGCTACGGGAAATTAACTAAAAAAACAGGACAATTCGTGCACTGTAAAAAAATAACTAAAAATCAGTTCCTTGAGGAATTTTGGAAAGCCTCAAAGGCCCATTTGCTGATTCTTTTAGTTATTAAAATATTGAAGAAATTCAGATGAAATGTAATAACTCACCTGTTGGTACAAGAATGATGGGTATGGCATATTGACTGATAAGAACAAACAGAAAGAACCTTAGGTAACAAAACAATGACTGGTTCAAGGAGATGATTACTGTGGATAGAAGGCGATTGAGCTTATTGGTGCACTTACAGGCCACTGATGAGGGACTACAGCAAGCAGTATTGATGAAATCTAACGAAAAATGAGACATATCAAGGGACAATTGGGAAAAAAATTCAGTTTTTCGTAGAGTAAATGTCTAGACTTATTTAACATAATAGAATGAAAACTAGGGTGATGAATGTAGAACCATGTCTTAGATAAAACACGTAAGATGTCCCGAGGCACAAGCAAAGTCCCCGTAATCGATGGCTGCACGAGTGGATGAGAAACTCTTAGGCCTATGTGGAGTCTTGCTTTTTGGCTGTATTTCTTCATCTTTGTGGGTTGGTGACTGAAGTGGTTAGTTGCATGGCAAGTTTTGGTTGGTGATCTTGAAGCAAAAGAAGTTTCTGCTGTTGCTCTTAAAGTACATGCTCTTCATGCTTATCCCACTGTCAAAACAATAGAACTAAGAGAGACACCCGAATGTTGCAGACTTTACTACGAATAGTGATGGATTTTCAATTGTTTACCTTACTATCTCCCGATGATGGAACAATGGCAGTTGGAGCACCAGGGGTACTGGCACTGAGTGCCCTACAGTGGATACAAAAACGGTCAAGAATTGTGTCAGCTGTAAACACATTGTACAAGTGAGTAGAAATGAGTGTATGCACAGAAAATACATGTTGGTTAGCGACCTGTGTGGGTTGTTGATGTTTTAAATTCGATTGTTGTTGCTTTGAAAGCTCTGTATGAGCCTTTTGCAATTGAGCAGTCCTTTTTCCTTTTTTTCCTCTCTATGTCTTATGGGAGTTCAACTTTACGGCTGTCTTTTCATCATCCTTAAGGGCTGATTGCTTTCTTTCTAAGCCTCTCGCGATTGGGCTTGTGGGCAGATTATGCGAGCTCTTCCAACACAGATGAGAGGACAAGGCTACTGCTGGTTCACATGTCATCATGGACCAAATTTTGTGATTTCCCTTTACTTCTGAACATTCACAATAGACCATAGTCTCTTCGATGGAGCACAGTGGATGGATACCCAAGTCCGATTTGAAATCAGCATAACCAGACAAAAGAGGCTAGGAAAAAAACGGTGCGCGAAGGAAATGGTCAGATTTGAAAAACTAGATTTCACAAGAACTCAAGCCTCGACAAGACTCAACACAGAAATAGCAAGCATATTCAATGGCTGAAATAAACCTAATATAAGGCTTTACTAGGAAAATAAAACCATAAGAGAATAAATGTAATGACCGTGGTATTAGAGAGGGGACTAAATCTCCTACCTTAACATAAAGCAGCAGTTTACGGAAAAACATCTCCAAGCTCCACCTTTACTAGAGAGGGGACTAAATCACCTACCTTACCATATCACATGGCTCAAGAACTTAGGCTCGAATTTTCCTATCAAGTATATATATGGATCCACATAGAAGCATAGTTTATAAAGGTAGCATATGAAACAAGTAAGGCTCATTTCAAACATATGAAAGAACTGCATTGTAGCTATGTGAGTATTTAAATATTTAAAGCATTTATACTAGGAAAATGGTTCAAACTTATGAAGAATTGCATTGTAGCTTTTGAGTATTTAAATATTTAAAGCACTTATACTAGAAAAATGGAATGACAATGTAACAGAAGTAAAAGAATAAAATATATGAATATAACATAATCAATAAACAATGGTTTAATGTATAAATTCATTTCATGTACAGCATAGGTAACAAGGTAGACCTCTCTCCCAATACATAATAGATTTGTGTGCATGTGATAAAAATTATATGTCCAAAACGCCCTACCACATGATTCATATATGATGAAGGTTAATGAAGAAGGCACAAAACCTTTTTGTTTCTTACGTGCCTCATAGCTAATAGGAGTTTCCATTGCAAATATGGCTAGTATCTGATGAAGATAATTCTACATTATGTCCCAGATAATACCTTAACTTCCAAAGTACCTGCGCAATTCAACAAAATAGTGAGACATAGTCCTAGGAAAGAGCCATTAAAATCATACCCTCATCGCCCTTCAGTCCCAAAATCCAACTAAGACAACGTTTCTTATACACTGCCTTGACCATAGAGGTTGAGAGGAAGAATAGACAAGTTCACCACTAGTCTCTTTTGCAATTATTGGTCAATCCTGCATAACAAGTTGAAATGAACATTACAATCAAAATTATCTCAATGAAAAGAATAATCATGCAGCTAGATTAATATGCTAACTTAGAAATACCAGAGAAAAAATATATATTCTAATGAAATCAATATCAAATATATAGGTGCACCATCTGTAGATTCAATCTTCTACCACGTACTGTTGACCTAATGCACAGCAAATGATTCTGGGCTGTGATAAAAGGTTTCTCAAAAATTTACCCTTCTAAGACCACTCGCTAAAGGTGCTGATTTGCTTGCACATATGAGGTGTTGACAATCACAAGTAGAAAAGAACATATTTGAAGGTGTTGACAAGTAGAGAAGATGGTTAGGAACTCCGGTACCCTGTCAATTAAGTCCTATTCAAGTCAAAGGCATGCATGAATTGCAGCTGTGTTTGCCATAGAGGCGGATTATTATAATCTGGTTTGGAGCAACTGCATTTTAAGTTGTGAAAACAAATATTATGCTTCACAAATCAGACAAGCATTGAAGTAATAATGGTTGGATAGCTAAACTTGTATCTTAGTTTATAATCTGGTCTTGGCATTAAAGCACAGCCGAAAACAATTTTTCATCTAAATCATATTGTCCTGAATGATAGAAGCATCTTTGTCAAAAACTGCCCCTTTCATGTTATATATTAAAAACAAAGTGTAGATCACATAATGATGTGTAGTACACATACTGAATATGAATGAACCTTCCATTCTATATCACAATACTTTGGTCAATAGGTCAAGTTATGCATTATAATCTTCCACATTCATAATGAAATAAAGTTAGAAAAGTACTAAAAATGCATAGCTTCAAGTTGTAGCACCATCTTCATATTTGTTCTACAATTTTACTATGTTATTCTTTGTTCTTACCATGTTATGCATTTTTTCTTTCCAGGTTATACAATTCTTGACGCTCTCTAGACATGACAAACGCATGGAAGCTACACGCAATGGTTTTTGACTCTGTGTTGAACAACAGATTGCATGTTCCATTATACTATTAAATGAGTTTAAATGTCCCCTTAAGTACAGTCAAATTCGTCATCCATGTTACATACCTCACAAATTGATTAGCCAATATCGCAGGTGGCCATCTTTACCATTTTGTTGCTATGTAGTCCAAAGTTTTAAATATTACGGAGAGGTGAGCTTATTGTTGCACTTACATGCCACTGATGAGGGACACCAGCAAGCAGGTGATCATGGCCTAGCCACAGCGATTGACGCAGTCCTGGTGCCAGCTCTTGAGCACACGATGGGAGTCCTTGAGCAGGTTCTTCCGTTGTTGATGTAGTCAGAGCTTGAACTGCCATCATTATAACCAATTAGCACATATGTACCACAAGTGCTGATCTAACATTACCAGTGCTCAAAACTTGATCTAATGCCCAAACATGACAATATTTGAATCAGGAAAAAATTTACATAACTTGCAGATAAACTAAAAATATTCATCGGTTAATATAAGCTTGCTTCTCACGGAAAATCAAAGTTTGGTGAAGAAATTGATTGATACTGCCCTTGCAGACTTAGGCTACTACTAGCTGATTAACATCTACTACTAGCTGATAAAACTAAAACAGTCCTGATTAATAAAAAAAAATTAGACAAAACTAACAAAATAGACAAAGCTAACAGAACTAACAAAATAGCAAAGCATACAGAGAAACTAGACAAAATAAATCAGCCATTCAGCCATCACAAATTTAAAATCTGCATGACAGTGTAGTGGTGCCTTGAACAGAGGCAGCTAAAAAATATATATATCAGCAAGCAGGCTGTATGAAGCAAAGATTATAAATTGTAACCCAAAACCATGAAACTGACCTATGATTAATTCAGCAGTCAAGCTTACAGATAGAATAAGTAAAAGACCAAGATGCTCTCCACCAATTGGCGTAGTAGCAAAGCTAACAAACAAAAGAGTACCAACATAGCAAAGCTAACAAACAAAAGAGTACCAACAAAACTTACTCCCAGTTCAATTTTCCAAAACAGTAATAGGCAATTAGCACAAGGTGCTTAATCTGATAATCTCACATAAACATATATGCAAAGCAAACCCACTACTTAATGGGAATCAACCCAGGTCAATAGGCAAACTATTATCAAAAAATAATTATGAAGCAGAGAGTATAAAAATCATAATTAAGTATGTACGAGGCAACCTCTGTCCTAGAAAGATTATAATCCTCATATATGTAAATGAGAGATATCTCCAGTAATAAACAGCACCCACAAGAGATATCTTTCTACAATATTAGTACTTCTTGATTCACAATGCAATAGCACACTTTTCTTGAAGAAGTTTGATCATAAATGTAATAATGTTTACCAAATAACAACACAAAACCAAACAACTAGTATAAATGGATAGTACAGCATCATTTAAATCAATGAACTTGCACATCAACTTAATATAAAGAACTATTATTTGAAGCATATCTAGTTGTAATCTACAGTACAACAATTCATCATTTAACAATGAAAGATGCAAAAGTAAAAATAATATTATTGACAAGCTAGTAAGCTTACCCTTAGAGTCTGTTTTTTGTAAACAACTTCCTGCTGCCACAACTACCAAAACTATCAAGATTCCCCAAACTGCAGCCAGGCTGCATTAGCCTCAACTGCTGTTTTACATACAGATTTATCATCCAAGTAATATATTAGGCGATAAGCAAAAGATAGATGAAACAAACATCACCCAAGTTCAAGAAATTGCTTATGCAAGAATCATGGCTAAATGTACATTTCATAGTCATGTGTTTGTAGGATGATACATGATCAAATAATGGGCATATGAATGTCGAATTGTCCAGTTAAGAATTCATAATTTGCAAAAAAAATCATTTTACATTTATACTGACAAATAGAACCTTGATAATATTTCTCCCTAAGAGAAAGAATCTACCAATTATGACTAAGAACTATCAAAATCAACATGGGCAGGCTCAAAAAAATATACCAAACTCCTTGGCAAAGGAAACATGACTTACAAATTATGAAAAAGACAACAACAGCAATTGCCACCTTGCGGCAAATGCAGCAGAAGATGTGAATAGATCTATTCATAGTTTCATACACATCTATATCTCTAACATTGCAGCGGCAGATATCAACTTTCTAGAAACATTGGCATTCTCCTAAAAAATAGCACCAAAGATTGTATTTGCTCAACAAAACAAAATATACTTACAGGCTCGGAGTGGGACACAAAGAAGTGGCTGATGATGTCATCCATTTAAGAGATCAGCTTGATGTCTACAACTTTTCAACTAAAGAACAAAGATCAAGAGATAGAAATGTCATAGGTAAAATTTGACGGAGAATTAACACATAATGCTTGGCACTTGAAGGAAGGCGCCATAGTATCTTAGGTAAGAATGAAAATGCAGACTATGAGCTCTCCTTAACAATTTCCTCTTCCTCCAATCCAAAATGGGCAAAGAAATCATAAAATCATCAAGTAAGATGGCATTCCAAATGCGTTGGTGCCAACTGAATTCAATCTTATGGTAGCAAAACAATTTTTCACAAGCTTACAACATAGCTGTACAATGTTTTGTATATAAATTTATACATATTATCTAAAGATCTACTCCAGCAAGGCAAAGACACATTTGAAAGATGTGAAATCACTAATGTTCGTCATGCCAATATTGTGCTGAACTCCAAAAGTAAATAAATTAGACACAAAAGCACTTTTATTATCCAAGCATGGTTACAGATCCACCAATTCCGATGGTATCCTACAGAAAACTAAGTTAACATATCTCAACAGTCAAAGATACCCTATTAAATTAAATTAAATTAGTTACACTGCTGAGAATTCCCCATGCTCTCCACAGGCGGCAGTCTTCACCTAATGCTGAGAATTCCATAGCTTTTAGTCCCAACATGCACCGCAACAACTAAATCCTACACGAATCACAAGCACCATCAATGCCCGAACGCTAATAGGCTGGATCAGTGGATCTCAAGGTCCACCTACAAGCCGGAGAAACTCACTAAGTTTCAAACACGACCAAAGTTTCAAACAGACCTGGATTTTCGTGGCGGAGCTGTTCTGCAGCCGCAGCCCCCAGCCGCCGCCGCTCCTCCCGCGTCTACTCGATAAGCACCTGCCGGTCCCTCTCCTTATTGCTTCGCCGCCGTTCCTCCCGCGTCTACTCGATAAGCACCTGCCGGTCCTTCTCCTTATTGCTTCGCCCTCCCAGGTCCACCCGCTTCCTTGTCGTCGGGTCGCCGGAGAAGAACATCTTCCCCATCCCCTTCCTTCACCTGCAAAACCACACCACACCCCCAAACCCCAATCCTGCCCCGCCAAAAAAATCAGAATAAACTCACGAAAAATCGTCGGGAAATCGACGAGGAAGAGGTAGACGCAGCGCCGGCGAGGGTGGCCTCCCTCTGGCCCGTCGCATGTGGGGTTGACCGGTCCAAGCACGCGATGCAGCCGCCGCGCCGCCGGAGTCGCCGACGCGCCGCCACCCTCCATGACCTTGGGACGGGCAGCGAGGCGGAGGAGGCGGAGGGGTGACGACCTCGTTTCGAATCCTCTCTCTGGTGTCTACACCGACGACGAAGGCGGGTCCACGGCGAGCACTCGAGCAGGGTTTTGGCGACGCCTCGCCCAGCCGTCCCGCCGCAGCCGCCCATTCCGGTGGTGGAGAAGGGAATCAAGGGTTCATGGATTTGGTGGGCGGGTTGGTAGGGCAGGTGGCTTTCGCTTTCCATTCCGACTTTCCGTGATGACCGTTGCCTCTCCTTTTTTTTTTCCGTTGGACCGTTGGACGCTCACGCAAGTGGCGGACGGGGCTGGAATCTGAGAGATTTTTCAGGAAAGGCCCATGTTTACTTCCCAAAAATTTTCGCTCAAAAACATCGCATCGAATCTTTAAATATATGTATAAAATATTAAATATAGATAAAAAATAAAACTAATTACATCGTTAGACTATAAACGACGAGACGCTTTTAAGCCTAATTATGCCATGATTAGTCATAAGTGCTACAGTAATACATGTGTTAATGACGGATTAATTAGGCTCAAAAAATTTGTCTCGTGGTTTTCAGGCTAGCTGTAAAATTAGTTTTTTCATTCATGTCCAATAAACCTCCCAACATATAGTCAAACGTCCGATGTGACCTTTTCACGTAAACTTTTCGTGGGCACCAGAAACAACAACGACAATTTGCTCTCTATAACGATCTCCACATCGGATAGGGCATGAGGTATAGATGACCTATTTAATGGTCTAGCTATAGCACAAGTGATGTGGGGCCCATGTGTCAATACTTTTTTTGCTACTCAACCTGTCGGACCATCCTGATCTCTCCCATCGTTGCACATGGTAGGACCCACCCGCATGGGGAAGCATGCTGGCGACCCTCGCCAGGCGTAGCGGCAACCCACTCTCTCTCTCTCAAGGGGTGCCCTCCTTTTGGAACAATCTTCGACTTCTCATAAAGCCATCGAAAGGATACATCCAAAAAC
>CM002484.1:10699820-10736132 GCA_000325765.3 Leersia perrieri
CCACCGCGTGAGCTGGTTTCTAGAAATCATGCAGTTGAAAGGATGGTGGCAATGGGGCCTCCATCATTTCTCCCAAGCTCTCCGGACTACATGGGTCATGGTTGGATCTAGCATTTGAGATGGTAGCCACTATCGACAGTGTCAAGGTGGGCATGATAGGAATAGTGTCGCAATCTGGCATGGTGGTGCATAGGTCCATGGTGGCACCTCGTTGCGCCCTCACTCAAGGCTCCTGATGGGTAGGATGACAACCCCCACAGGCAGATTCAACAAGAACTTGCCAGTGCCTCATGCATGCATCCATAACAACTAACTTGTGTCAGGGCCGGCAGCGATGAGACTCGCTGGTTCTGGCCCCCATGACCTAATCCAGTCCCCCTCTAGCAGAGGTTGAGTGTGGCGAGTAAACCTGTTCAACATGAGCCCAGCCCGGCCCGAAAAAGCCCGAGCTCGGCCTGGTCATGCGTCGGGCCGGGCTCGGGCCTGAAAATTGCAGCCCGAAAGCCCAAAAAGCCCCAAAAAACCCGAAAAAGCCCGGCCCGGCTCGAGAAAGCCTGAGGGTCGGGCCGGGCTCGAGCTTTGATTTTTCGCAAATTTGTCAGGCCGGGCCGGGCTCGGGCCTCGGGTTTGTAGGCTAAAGCCCAACCCGGCCCAAAGCCCGACAAAGCCCGATTTTGCACAGGTTTAGTGGCGAGTGTGACATCAATTGGCGATGATGGGCACATGAGTTGGAGCCCCTCATGCAGAGGTTGAGGTGGTGACCCCGGAACACATGCTGCAAGAAGAGACTAGCTGAGGGTTTGAGGATGCAGCAACTTTGTAGTGATTGTTCAGATGGAGGTGGGGCCTGTTCATCACCAACTGGGGGAGGTTAGCGGCGGTTGTGAGCAGTGACAACATGGAGGACATGATGGGAGGCGTGTTATCTCTTTTGATGCCAACTAGGCGCGCGCGTACACACACCACACACACACTCTCTCTGTGAAGCTCCCCCACTTTTGCAGGGAGTTCCATAGGTAGGGTGGAGGTCGTGTCTAGACAACTATGGAAGACTTGGGCTGCCTAGGTGCTTCTGGCATATCCGGGCACTCCTTGGTCGGGTCCGTTCAGGAGGCTAGTGGGCGACGGGGTGGAGGATATCCGAGACAATATATATGGGAGTAGTGGTAGTGTGGAGGGCACTGGCAGCGGATTATGGTGTCGGTGGGTCATCTCGGCTCCCTTTGACACCAATGTCTCTTTTGTAGAGCTCCTCCCTTCCTCTACGGAAACTCAATAGGTAGGGAGGTGTGTGGCAGTGGGGTAGAGGAAGCATGATCCAACATATCAGGGATTGGGTAGGTGGAGGGCAGTAGGGACACATGTGGTGGGGAGTAGCTATGACCTTTTTGGCGGTACAACTTGAAGTCGGCTGGCGAAGGGGCGGTGGTCCCTTGTGGATGGCAGAATCCACGTGTTGCCAATATTTTGATGGTAGTAAACTAAGATGATGGACAACAAACCACAACGATATAGTTATAGGGTGTTCCAGGCAAAAGATCTAGCCTTGTGTTTGAGATTCATTGAGATGGGTGTGACAAAGCATTCGGTGCCATTATACCCTAAGGACATTGTCAATGTACCTTTCTCTTCTCTCTTGGTGGGAATCTCTAGCGAAAACTACGCCTATGTTTCTTGGTTGAGCAATGGAAGTTTCCTCGGAGTCACATCTCTGTGTTTGGATTTTGGAGCCATTATTTTTTAGACTCGGAAACACATAGAGAGCCAGTTTGGTTCTAGGCTTCCCTCTATATATGTGGCATGCGTTTGTGTGGTTGGTGAGAGGTTTCTAGCTAGGCATGTGCTTCGGTGCATAACCCCAATATCGACATCCTTCTGTCTTAATAATATTTGTTTGGATGGCCTCTTCTTTGGTCATCCTGGTAAAAATCATACAGTAGGACAGATCGCTCCCATTACCTATGTATCACGCCATAAACTTGCATGGAAAAAAAATATAAAATCGGACTATATAAAGTGTAGTAATAGTAGCATCTTCATTGGATTTGTAATTTTGATAACATGATCTATTTTTTCCCAACATATTTGGAGAGATAAGTAATAAAGTTATCAATTTGTTTTCTTAAAAAAAAAACTGTAACTGTTTAGACTTCATGGTAGAAATGCAGAGCGAGCGCCTATATCATTCTAGTTGCTAAGAGATATTTTGAAGTAGTTGGTTGCCTTACATATCTGTAGAAGAGGTGGGTGAAGAGCACGATGAAGAGATACTGCACCGCTGAGTAGATCCACACATACTTCCTGGACACTGCATTGACACGTAAGCATGCACGCGCTGATCAGCACTAAATTAGTAATCACTTCTGATTTGTATTAGTGAGAAATGGACCATTATGGTCTTCATGGATGCCAAAACAAAATTCAATCAATCAATCAGAGACAGTGTGTGGACGATGATCGATTTACCCATCTTGGTGGTGGTTAGCGAGGAGAAGAGTCCGAGCACGCAGGCGAACGGCAGCGAGATTGCCAGCGCCGCCGTGCCGTGGTCGCCGACGAGCAGCTGCTCCAGGAAGCAGAAGTATGCCAGCATGCTGACGATCACCAGTATCGTCGTGCCGCGCCACACGCGCCCGTATGTGTACCCTCCTCGCCAGTTCACGCCGCCGGCGCCGTCGACGATGTCGCCGGCGGCGGCGGCGGCCTCCTGCTGCTGCAGGACCAGCTGGTGGTGGTGGTGGACGCGGCGCAGCGTGACGGGGAGGTTGAGCACCTCGTGGTTGCAGACGTCGCATGTCGCGTTCCCCTTGATGCTGAACCACTTCACCGCGCACTCGCCGTGCGCCAGCGCCAGCTCGCCCTTGCATTGGCACTCCAGCTTCAGTGTCCCGCCGTTGCCGCCGCCGGCGTCGTGCTCGTCCGACAGCGCCACCATGCAGATCCGGCAGACAAGGGCGTCCTCCTCCGCCTCCACGCTGCCGGCGTCGTCGTCGTTGCCGTCGTTGGCCGACGCCGCGTCCGGGAAGGTGGGGATCACCGACACCCGGAACCGCACGCTGCCGCCGTCGGGAATACGAAGCGAGCTCGAGTCGGCGACTCTCTTGGAGTTGGAGCCTCCTCCTTTCGAGGTGAATCTCGACAGGGTGCTCATGGGCACGGACTGTGAGCGGGAGATGTTCATGTGGTGGTGTTGACTCGTTTGATTCCTCTTTGACTTCTTCGCAATCGCCGTTGTCTCATCGTTCTTGGCAAAATGAACCAATAATTATTTAGCCGGCAACATTTTGGAGTAGTTAGCTAGGCGAAAAATTGAACTTACTGCAGAAGAAGAGTGAGAGTGTTCACTAGCTGCCGCATCTGAAGGAGGTAGCTGATGGTCAAAATCGATCGCCGACAGTGACGAAGAATGATGCGCAGAAGCAATCCTGAAGCTGAAGAGCTTGGAGAAGGACAGAGACCGAGGGCCAGCGGCCACCGCCGGCGCCGCCACCTCGCCGCCGTCGTGACTGTCTCCGGTGGACCTCAGGCTGCGTGCTGGCAATAGCCTGCTTGTCATTCCTGAAGATTGTTTGGTGATCTTTGGACTATCACCTGAAGAAGGGAAATCGCCGAAAGCAGCAGCAGCAGCAGAAGCAAGCTCTTGGTGATGATAATCTGATCTTGATGATGAGGAGACCACAGGCAGTGGCCAGGCACCATCTCTTCCTCCTTCCATTGGTATGTTACTTCCACATCTACTGCTGCTTGTGTTTACCTGATCATGCCATGCATGTATTCATCAGTGGTGTGAAATTAGTTCAGCAAAGAATCCTATTTCCATGATCTGATTGAAAATCATTAGCTAATAAAACTGCTTGCATGAGTAACAGAAAAGGCGAAATGATTAAGCTCTAGCTGCCGGAGACTGATAGATAGAAAATTTGAAACTCGCTCACCTCGTGTGCGTGTTGAGTAGCCATTGCCAAGCACCCGGCGATCAATCAGAGCTAGGGGGTGAAGAGAGGCCACCACATGCAGGACAGCAGGAGTGTATGGGCAAAGCGTTTTTTTTAAAAAAAATCTCCGGTCACAAACTTACAATCAATGTGTCATGCACTAGCAATTAATTAGGATAGCGACTGGTTAATTGTCGAACAAATGGACCGGAAGGCAAGAGCCGGTGGGTGTTTTCGGTTTTAGCAAAAACTGTTTAGAAATCGATCATTGAAAATCGATCAAATTTGGAGAAGTTCTGTTTCAAAAAGAAAAATCAGATAAAATTAACCATTTTACAGAGTGGTGTGTGAAGTCAAGTCAGATCAAATTGTCAACATTTTGTAAAAAAAACTATCGGTCTTTTTTTTAAAAAAAATTGCCAAGTTTGTGACCCGAGAAGTAGCTAGAGTGAAAGGACGTGAGGTGTGAACGGAAGAGAGGAGGAGAAGAAGATCAGCAGCGACTGCAGGTAGCTAGGTTGGGTGGTGTGAAGGGGAAATAGCTACCTTGATGGAGACTGACATAATTTGGCAAGCACACACAGGCCAGGCCACAGCTAGTTATATGTAGGCCACATCTAGTTAGATGTCTTTGGCATGAGCTAAAATCCTTAATGGTTCCATGCTCGACACCTCACCCGACAAACAGTGATATCCGCGTTACAGTTTCATGCATTTATATATAGTTTGTTGCTTTGCATGAACATTTCCATAAGTTTGCTCGCCTTTCCCAAAACTTACGACATTTAGATAAGTAATTTATTACTTAATGAAATACGCATTATCTGTAAAACCAGTATTCAATTACTATTCATCAGGTAAGAAATTAAGGGGGCATAAAGGCCAACCAAGAAACAATAACTATACGGATGTAACAATTGTGGAATGAAAATTATGAAGTTGGCACAGTACCATAACCCGCGTCTGCACATGTGCATATATGCGCTCTGTCCGATTATCTTGACGCTAGGACTACTTATTAACTCTACTGTGTTCATAATAATGGAAAAGTAGCTGATTAATTAAATAAGCTGTTCAAACAACCCAATTGATGTTGCTGTTCTTCCAAGTCTGCGACTCTGCGTGCGCTGGAATTATGGTTTCCTTCATTTCCCTGCCGGCAAGTACCTGCGACTAGTACTGCTCATGTTGCTGTTGCTTCCCATTTACCCATTTGACTTCCTAATCCCACTAGATCCACTCATCACATATACTTGCTTTGGGAGAGATTTGATGTTTGCTTTAAGGATAACAAAAATAATCAATGGAAGGAAAAGAACAGGGTGCCTTAAGAAAAATGCACCCATGCTATGCTTGAACAAGGTTGATTAGGATCAAGAACGGAAACTAGGTTGGGCTCAAAACATGCACATTGATAAGCCTATTCTTTTAAAATCTGCCAAGGACGGCCCATTAGTTCCAGGAATAAAAACCCATCGTGAGCCGCCAAGACAAGAAGAGAGAAGGCTTAATACTGGCGCAGATGAAATTCGAGCATCTTCTGTTGGATTTCTCGTATTCTTTTACATAAAGAACAAAAGAAGGTGCAGAAGCAAGAATATATCTGCCCGGGCCAAATTCGAGCATATTTTGTTGGATTTCTTGTATTGGTTAAATAACAAAAATGCCTAAAAAATCCTGTCCTAAGTAACCCTGATTACGCAGCATGATCCCCACTGTCAGGAACACAGAACAGAGCGGGCGTCGAGCAACAGGGGCAATCACCAAGAAACTGGCCGTGCTCACAAAATGATCCAAACAACTGAACGGGGTCACGTGGCGCATCTCGATTGCAGGGATTGGTCCCACTCACAGCCACCTGATCGGGAATCAACGGTGTTGTTCATTCACGCGCGGCAGCGAGGCCCGAGAGGCCGCATGGCCGCTCCTGCCCTGCTCCGCCATCACTCCCTCCTCCTCCCCTTCTCCAAGAAACTATAGCATCCACATCGTCATCGATTCCTTCGTCCAATCAGTGTTGCCGTCGATTGAATCCAACGCTCCGCTTCGTCGTCCCTTCTCTGGTTCTTTGTGTGCATAGATGGTTGAAGCGACCGAGCCCGAGAGGCGAGAAGGATGTGCCACCGTCGCCCGTCCCCGTCCGGGCAGCACAACTGGCCCTCCTGGATCGACAACACCATTTGCAGTCGTGGCGGCCGTATTATGCTACCCCGCTGGAGCCCCTAGCTCTGGCGTATGGTTCATCCCTAAATCCTAACTCTCAGCTGGCCCATTCATCCACTGATCCACAAGCACAAGGAGGTCCTTGCCGTCGAGGGCATCGTCAACCTCATCCAGTGAAACAAGTTAAGCCTTTCCCACGCTGCGCTGCTGGACCTCCGCAGTCATTTGCAATCATCAAACTCAGATGTGTGCTTTTTGCTGTTGCTCAATATGGTAATTTGTGGATCATATCTAACTGCATCCCTTCGTACACTAGTAATATGCCCGTGCTAACGCTACGGCAATATTTGGTAATGCAAAGTAAAAAAAAACATTGATTAAGCAAAACAAAATAATTCACAAACAAACGAGGCAAAATAGCCAACGAACTCAACAAGAATAAGAGCACAACCAACAGATGTGCTATCTCTTCTGCCATCCGGGGCAAAAGTCATCCATCATGTACCACATGTATGTCAAATATATAGCTAAATAATTCTTTTTTCAATAATTAGCAGGAATTTCGATCAAGTATATCTAGAAAAAGATGAATGTTAATCAAATAATGGTTAACGGCCTGAGGTTCAGTAATCATCCTCTCAGATATGGCCGGTATTTTGACTAAGGTAAATTTATTATCCTTACCAGAAGGTGGTCGAGACAACCACAATGAAAAAAAAAATCATTTTCATATCCAAATGTAAGTATCATGGAGAAAACCTAATGTTGATTTATATTCTCCTTGATCACAACCTAACAGACCATACAAATATGCATAGTCCTGGAGTTGAATCTGACACCAATAACTTCATTATATTAATTCCACCAAAGGAAAGGGTGGAAACTCTAATCCACTATTAGATTAGAAAGAAGGCCTCAACATGTTTTGCAAAGCAGTCGTGTTGTCCATTGACCAGGAATAACATATCAACTGTGAAAATTGCTGTTTTATTTAACAGGTCGACATTAACAAGAATTTAATTCTTTAATTCCTAGTAAAAGACTCTGAACAAAGCTGAATCCGAAGCATATATTATGCATTTTGGCATGACCCCTTCTTTCTAGGTCTTCTCATGTTCATCCAGCATGCTCATCCAAGCTAGGTGCTTCCAACATCTGCATCACATTCAGACAATTCTAGGTGCAAATTAGTACGCTGGTATATAGTAGTGTGCAATGCTTTAGATGAATCGTGGCAATTATAGCTAGCTATGCCTCAGGTGGTCAAATGCAGTGTTTTCAGAATTCAGAGATCCATAGACAAGAACTTACCACCCATGTCGAGGATAACAAGTAAGCTCACCCATCTCGCCCTTCTCGTGGCACTGATCTTCTTGGCCATCCATCCACCGTGAGACCCTGAGCATCACAAGCACAAGCCAATTCACCACCTGATCCTGGACATCGCCATGTACAAGTCAATCCACCACATGATCATGTGCATTGCATACACAAGTCTATTTTCATTCACTCTACATAGCTGCAATATATATCTTCGCATTGAAAACAATCAATATCCAAATTGTTTTTGAAATTGCAAGATCCAAATTAGTTTGCTCAAAAACCATTGCAATAGATGCTCACTCCTATATGCAAATGGTTATAGAAACCTACGAATGCAAATAATAAGAGATGAGTAAAAAGCAATAGGACCACAAAAAAAAACCTTTATTATAGGAATACATGTCAAGGCAACTTCTGGTATTATTAGAGTTTAAGTCAATTAGCATAACGTCTCGTAGAGATATGAAAAGAATTAACGATCATGCAAATCTTACACCTACAACTGCATTATCTTCCCCGCTTTCCAGAAGACACCAAAATTCATGACGGCAGTAAATTGAGGTTAACTACCAATGCTTACCAATGACTACTATTTTTAGCAACAGAAGTCCAGTTACACACAAGAACTAATGTGATTTTGACATGTGCAAGATTATTTTGCCTGCTATAAACTACATCACCTACCAAATTTTCAGTTGAGATTTTAGAATCTACTGGTTGAAGACCAATCTAGAGTACAGAAAATTAAAATTCAACATCAATGATAAACATAATGTAATTGCACGAAAAAAATAGCCAGAGAAAGAATGATAACCATGATTATATCTAAATAAGACTCTCTATTGTGATGTGCGTTTCTTATCTGCTAGTAATGCATTAACAAGTGAAATAGGAAGAATCAATACTGCCCGGTGAAACAGGAAAAATAAAATATTATCAAAGCATAATGGTTTTATGACATTCATGCTAAATCAAGACCATATAAAATTAAAAATTTGATTCTCAGGCAATCAGTAAGAAACTAAGGCACTGTGATATTCCCTTTACTGCCATCAGATAAAAAAAGTACATGAAAAAAACCATTAATCATTGAAGCAAAAAAAATATTAATTTTGCATTTTGTAGTGTTCGTAGAAGTACTAATTATTAGACGGGGCATTACCATCGATCCATTTCCTCAACATATGGTTAATTTGCAAGATGCTCTGTACCATTGTGACCCTCTCGCTTCTGCTGTCCTGCTCCTGCACACACACACATAAAACAAAGAAAAAAATCAGAGATGGATTAAAGTCAATAAACAGAGATCAGAAAGGAGAAGCCAGGTCTGTGAATATCACAACTGATGGAGATACACACATGGAAGCAGAAGGATGATATTGCCGAACAGCCGCATCCCGGTGAAGCCGGCACCGATCCACCAGCAGCAGCGGCATGACGGACCATCACATGGAGGCGCTTCACTAACTCACTATTTGCCAGCTCTATTTCTGCAGCTCCTCCTCCTCCCCTTTCTTTTTGCATTTGCTCACATTGTCAAATATTATAATCCTCCAAAGAACTTTAGCTTCATTTTCATTCCACAACACAAAAATGATCAGCATATTAATTCTCCAAAGAATTAAGCACAAAAGTCGCTTTGTTACACAAGTATAAATGTAGAATGGGAGCAACAATGAGATAGAACCTCACCAGGATATCATTAACAACCCAGGCTATCAAAGAGAAGGAACCAGCTTTGTTGCCACACTGAATGTGCACTGATTATTTTGGAGCATGCAGGTTAGCTAGTGATGATTTTATTAATCATTCACTTGCTTTTAGCAATCTGATCACCACCAAAATTAAAAGGTAAGTGAAGGTTTAGATTCTGCTTCCCGCCTATATGTGCATAGAACATGGAGCACATGAATTATGAGAATGACTAAAATAATTGATTTCCACATTACTAAATAAATAAATTTTATTTTCTAACACAATTAGAGAGGGACCATGGCCATATGGCTACTTCCTAATCACATTGTTATAATTTTCATGAAAACTGGGTGTGCACCCCAACTAAAGAAATATCCAATTGGCTGCAAGCCAATATGCATGACAACAGGCATGTCCACACGTGAAAATAATTCCAACGGCCTATATATTATTTAATCGGACAAGTTTTTCCAATGATCCATATATAATCTGTTGAGTTGATCATACCTCCATTGTTCTGAATATAATCCAAACTCATAAAAAAAACAGTCTTGATTCGCGTTATGAACATATTATCTCTCCTTTATGACTTCATAACTGATATTTGGTATAATTACCTATATGTTCAAAAAAGAGTAATTTTTTTAACAAAACAACAGATATATGTTCCAAGGCAATTAACTTCATCTCTGTATCAACTATACAGCAGCACCAAATGATCTTACTGACAACAGAAAATTTTAGAGTAATAAAAAAGAAGCAAACATCATGTTTACTAAATTATATGGAGTGTATGACAAATCAATAACAATGAAATTTTAGTGTATCATCCAAGTTAGTACTCATTGAATTGGCAATAGGTGGCATATTACTGCTCATATAGTCTTCTGAAAATCCATGAATACTAAAGAGGAGGGGAATTAGAGATAAATCAAATTGCAGTAAAGAGGAGAATTAGATCTTACCAATGGTGGAGATGGTGTGCAGATTCGGTGCCGTCCTCCTCTTGGCCGCCCGGAGAGGTAGTGGCCCATGGGTGGTGGCGGGGATGAGGTGCGACGGCGGCGTGTGAGGTGCGACAGCGGCGTGTGAGGTGCAACAGGAGGTGTGCGGCGGAAGGGATTTCGGGAGGGAGGCGGCAGATCTCCGACCGGAGGGTGAGGTCCGCCGGCAGCGGGTGAGATGCAACTCGGCAGATCTCCAACCGGAGCATCGGAGGCGCGCGGCGGAGCATGATGCGACGCGTGAGGAAGGCCGCGACGACGCGCGGCGGAGCGCGATGCGGCGTGGATGGACGACACGAGATGAGGGCAGGGGCAGAGCGGCGTTGATGGCTGCGCGTGCGCTGCAGAGGGTGAGCGCGTGGACTCGGTCCCGCTTCGGAGGCTGCGTGCGCAACGGAAAAGAGCCTGCGGCGTTAGATCTCCTATCGGACGGTGCATGGTGAAATATATAGGAGGTAGAATCATTATTTGGCAGATGAAACTAGGATGAAAACGGCTTTGAAACGGACGGAAACGACCTCTACCATTTTTGTTTTCATTTTTTTTGAATTGGAAAACCCTGGATACGAAAGTGGAATCGAATATTATCGAATACGAAAACGGAATGAATACGAATCGGTGCGAATATGGTAACCGGTATTTATCGGAATATAAAAACCTCTCAAACTGAACTTCTCAAATCAACGAAGAGATATACCTCATTATTTTTCTTAAACAAATAAATCAATATTTCTATTTTTTATCAATTACAAAAATAATACAAATACCTGTACACTTTATTTTTATAAAAAACAAGAACTATATTACGACATAGCTTAAAAAAATTAGTAATCAAGTAAAATACAAACATATCTAAGACACCGTACTAGAAAAAATAAACTTCATTCAACTAACCACATCAATGCTTAATAGAATCTAAACATAGAGAAGGATGAAATTAATCAAAGCTATAAATAAAGTTTCCGATTTCGGAAAGTTTCCGAATTCGTTTCTGGAAAGTTTTCGACCGATTCCGGTTTCCGACGGATTGTAGCCTTACCGTATCCGTCTTCGTTTCCGAGAAAAAATTCCGAATTCGTTTCCGTTTCCGGAAATTTCCGAAAAAATTTCGACCGACAATTTCTGTTTCCGAAAATACGTCCGGAAACTGGAAACTTTCCATACCGTTTTCATCCCTAGATGAAACTGCTCCATTTTACCCTTGGTTTAGGTTTAGATAGTTCAAAAGTATTCGAACCTTTGCTGTCAATGCAAAATACTCTTTGATGTATGATATATGATGCAAAAGAGTTATATATGATGACAACATGAGTGTACTCCAATGTTGAACTGTGGAATTAACTATTCTAATGTGGAGGGATTATTTAGAAGGGGGGAATAAATCTCTAAAAAGCAAATCAAAGATCTGTGAGATCATAAGTAAGTGAACCAATGATTTTATTAAGAAGTATAGGTCACTGTATATTTAGGGACTGTTCAATTTGTTGCCAAATTCAATCTTACCGTTTGTTGGTAAAGCCAAATGGCAATGCCAAAATTTTGGCAAGTTGAAAATATGAAGGCAATGTTTAATTTGCCACCTTACCAAATATTGGCATAATTTGATGAGAAGTTTCTAAAATGTTGCCAAATTCTATGGGCATTACCAATATTTGGTAGCAAACTAAATGAAGCAAAAATTTGGTAACTTACCAAATAATGGAATGGTTCAAAATGGCAACAATCTGAACAACACTTTATTCAGGATCTACCACTACCAGGTAGTAGCCAAATAGACATTCACATTGAAGAAGACTTCTACTTGCTCACAATGAACTGGGCTGGCTGTCCAAAAACTCCAATTAATGTGATCAATGTGACACCTTCTGACCTTAACCACTGTGCCGATAATGTTCGGTCTGTAGATGGCAATAAACTATCATTTGTTTTGAAATTTTTCTAAAGGTCTTAATGGCACCTGAAAACCTCACACTTTCTTTCCATTATACGCATGAATTGTGTAAAAAAACATCTTTTATTTTGCCTAGCACATTCTTGGGCCATTCATATCTACTGCTTTTGTGTTTATCTGTTGGCTTTGCATGCGTGGACGTTGGCGAGAGGCACACATGTGAAAACCATCTCAATCGCAACCACTAGATCGGCCCTCACGTCGCCCGACCCCGGGGGCGGCACGAGCGGCGCCTGTGCCGGACACCACCACCACCTTCCTCCCGCTTCTTGTCCGCCTTGCCGCCGCCCGAGTGGCCGCCGGCAAAGCCCGGCGACCCCAAGGACGGCGGCGGCGGGGCTTCTCGCTTTCTCCATGGTCATGGCAGGCTGGGGCGCCATTGTATCATGGACGCCGGTCGATGAGGTCACCGGTGGCCAGATCCAGCAATACTACGGCCGGATCCGATGCTCTGGCCGCTAGATCTGATGCCCAGGCAGCGGATCGAGACGGCGACGGTGTGGAGGACCGGAGCCCGTGGTCATAACGGATTGGATTCAGCAGAGCACACGACGACGGGGAAAGACTGCAGGGTGACCATGCTTCGCGACGGCTCGGCAGCGGTCTGCATCGTCGCCGGCCATGGAAGCGAGGAGGGGCTCTCGTTACTCCTCTCCTCGCCTTCCTCCACCCCTCCACCGCCAAAGCAAGGCGTCGGTCTTCCATGCGACGAGCAAGGACGGTGGCGGTGGGATGAACTTCCTGGGAAGGCCTAGTTTTGGCACAGGAAGTCTAGTCGGCGCTCGGCTGACGACAGCGGTCGATATGGCGTGGTGCTCCTTCTGTTGGCAGTGACAGAGATTGAAGCCGATTGTGCTGCCTAACGATGACGCGTGATCTAGCAGTTTTTGGTATTCGAACGCAGGTTTTGAATTGGCCATGATGGGCATCCTGTTTTTACCAATCAGTTCAACCAGGTTAAATTGCCTTTTGATGGTAATCGGTTGATTGGTAATCTACTCGTTTCCACCTCATCTCATGTCAAGTGTGGTTTGTTGTTTGTGGGCAACCGTCAATGGAGGCATGTGTTGATCTCATTGAGCTCTCAGCAATTATTCGGAGGCATGGAGGTATAGTGCAAAACTCCGGGGTGAAAACCCTAATCCGTCTTGGACTCGGTAATGTCATCGGTTGTTTGTCATCTCTTTGTTGAAGGTGTCCTCTTAGACATTGGATGAAAATCTTGTTCTGATTTTAGATGACAGTGGTAGACATGCGGCGATTCCTTTTTAAAGCATTGTTCTGGAGTAGGTGTCTAGCTTTCTGTGTCCCGATTGCATTTTGAGAGCTATCGGTTGCAAGACAGCATGATATATTGATGTCTGTCTTTTTTTTTACTTCCTTTATTGGTTGGGTGTATCCTTGGTAGATGTAGAGGCCGGGTGTAATTTCATTTATTAATGAAGTTTTTTCCATTATCTAAAAAAATATCTACTGCTTTTATGTTTACTAGCATATGTTAATTTCACTTTGCTGGTGATAACAATACCAATTTATATTTACTTCAGAGTAAATAAGAGAAAGAAAAGGGAATATAAAGAAGGGACAAAAACATAAAGGTAAATATGATAACAAGCCAACATGATGTATAAAAAAATTGGAATTGAAGTTGTCATCTATGTAAATACGCAATGCACATATGCCGCTGTGTGCATTGCTCACTTAGTGTCGAGTTAATTCAGTATTATGTGGCCTTGCTCACTTGCAGTTGTATCTGCATGATTCATACAAATTTACAAACAGATACAGTCTTGTTCATTCTCAAGACAACCTCCTACACCTGATCCTCACGGACACTGTTGGCAGTCCCTTCAATTCCCTTCCCCTTATATCCCCAGAGCCTGAATTACTATAGTAGTTTTTTTTTTTCTGTGCAGTGCCTGATGTATGAGCTCACGGTGGTAAATTTTGTGAATCCTCGAATTGGAGTCAATTAATCTTGTCCGGGGTAGCCGTTTGTTCAGTCTTTTTCCCCTTTTGTGAAGACGTAGATGTGAGTGAGAGAAACTATACCATAATGTTTCCATATATAATCACTTTCCTGTTCTCATCATGTTTTGTGATGCATTCTATGTTTATGGAACATGTATTGTTTTTGTCATGTCATGGCACATTTGTGACCTCAAAAGTTCACGAAAGAAAGGATAAAAAAGTTTAAGAAAAAACTAAGGTACATAGTATTGCCATTGTTCCCCTTTGCACAGGGCTGCAGTGGAGGCAACCATGGTGACCAACAAACCCTGCGTTGGCGGCGGCTAGGTGCTTGGCTCCATGCACTGCATCAATGCAGGCCCGTTGATAGCCATGTGCGACGTGGGCAATCGCACAGTCCCCCAATTTTGAGGGGGGCCCAGTTTATATAGGCTCATTAGTCTAGCCCACTTGACGAGGGATGGCCCAAGGCCTTAGGTCCGTTCCTAAGCACGTTTAGGCAGAGATTTCAGTGGCCCAAGGCCTTAGAAACGTTGAGGCCCATCTTCCCTGGAGGCAGAGCAATCGACGGGCCTATTTACTTGTCTAGCCTGTTCCCCGCTGAGTGGCCCATCTCCCCTGGAGGCTGGAAGCCTGGAACTCACGATCGCAAAAAGGCCGAAGCCGCATCGCCGCTGATCGCACGCGCACGGCGCCCACGCCCTAGCCTGCGCGGTTTGCGACTCTTCAACTCTTCGTCTCCCGTGATCCCGTCGCCCCTTGCCCCCATCGGTCTCCTCCTCCGGTCCGCCTCTCGTGCGAGGGGACCAGGACGCCGCGCCGGGGTCGGCCGAGGCCTCTAGTATCCCAGCGGCCAGCGCGCACTCCGCGCAGGTGCAGCGCTAGCGCCCGCCCAGACGCCACCAAGTGCCTCGGCATCTTAATTCTCCAACGCCCCCAGTGTAAGGAAGTTCTAAGAACTGTTGTATTGAATTTCAGAATTTGAATCAATCAATCAATTTTCTAGAAGTAAATGTGAATGTTTGACTAAAATTACTTCACTTTTATATTTTTATTAATAAAATAGGAGATGTTTGTTTCTCGATAGTGTGTGAATCTATACGTGATAAAGTTATAAAATTAAGTAAACGTTTGTCTTATCTGCCTTTTATAATTTTTTTTAAAAATAGGGCCTCAACATGCATTTCGCAACGAGGCCCCCAATTTCTAGAGACGGCCCTGCATCAATGTATTTTTTTTAGTTCAACATGACTAATTATACAGGTTCTCTTTGGACCTTTTTTATAAAAGTTTATAATCCTTAAAGCAAATCAAGGGTAATCAATAAAAGGTTATAAATGTCAATAAACACCAAACCCTCACTCTCGTAAGATCAAACTCATACTCTTGAATCCTGACTTTACTTCTGCCTGCTAATATTCGACCTTTTTCTTATTGTAGCATCAACCACCTAAATAGTAAAGTTTCGTCTCACATCTATTTATGTTCTTTGAATACTGACTTTCCTTCTGCTTGCTTGCAGTCAACAGCGCAATGAGAGCCTGAAAAAGGATACTCAAGAACAGAATGGATTTGAATACTAGATCAAATTTCTCTAACTCAGTGATAGCATATGTAAATGTCAATACATTGAAAATTGTTTATTCACATGTCAATTTGGGATTTTTAGGATGAATTAACAACAAACATATAATCACGACATCTGGTATCCCTGTAATTTTGGCTGCAATATGCTGATCACAGATGGTTATAAGGCACATAAATCAAAATACAAAAAAAAAAAGATGGATATAATAAGCCTGAAGTTTATATTGCCTATCTAATTTATCTGCTGATTAAGTAAAGTGCTTGGGCTGAATAGGGGCGATTTCATCTTGCCTTTTACATTGCTTGATTTGCGCGTCAAAGACGCGTCATTTTTCAAGTGCTGTCCACCCATGAATTCGGCACAAGAGCAACCAGCAAGCCCATGGGCTTTCGCCCTTACTGATTTTGATGCTTTGCTCGATATGATGTCTTACGTTAACATGTACAAGGTGCACTTTTGCTCTAGGATATATAGTCAACTAGTCAATGATAAATAAAATGTCACAAGTATTGAATATAAAAGAAATCCACCAAAACAACATATAACATTTAATTATAGGGGCTCAGAAATTGAAAATTCGTAATATTAGGACCAGTAATAGGTTTTTTAGATGGATGTATTAATAAACATATATGGCCAGCTGATAAGAGCTCATTTTTAACATAGTGGGGTAAAATAGCTGACAAGGTTCCTGATGGTGAATGCAGAAGAAATTTCAACGAAACTGCATGGCTATCGCAAGTCATCTTCAACTACGACATCGCGGCATCGTCTGGACCTCTGCAAAATATAGAACAAGTCGCTGATTAAGAAACGGGTGCCAAGTCAAGAGTAGATCATTGTAGTGCGTGCTTTTCACGATTTCAGATCTCGGCCTGCTTTTACTTAAAGTCAAGAGTAAACTGTGAACCTGCCAAGAGAATACCACCCACCCCCAACAAGTACAAGTTGTGCAAATGAAAAGTGTTATAACTTGTGGTCTTGACCAGAAGCCACCCTTTAACATGGCTGTTTGACCACTCAACGTACGACTAGAAATCTAGAATGCTTACAGATTTTCCTTTTTTCAATTGAAACTGCTCCAAATGAGTCGGAAATTTATCCCTTCTTCAAGCAACAACCATACAGTTTCAGTCTTGGAAATGCATACAACAGGGTCCATTTATGAAACAGCTTTAGCAAAAACAGGCCCAATGACATTTTATTTCGTTTATCAGACAGTGGTGCCAAATTTACCATGCTGGTGATGCACATGACCAACACACAACACACGCTTACATATTCACAAATGTATGTAGGTAATGCATTTGAGCGGCTACAAACAACCGAAATCGTTTGAGATGCTACAAACAAATGAAATCATTTAGTCCATTGAAGAGTGCCTTGTCAACATAATACTTACACCGAACTGGATACAGCTGAACAACTAGATCAGTTATTCTGGATTTCTAAGCGAACTTCTTGTCGAGGTGACGGTCTATGATATCAGATACGGTTTCTAAGAATATTAATTCACTTGTCCCTGGCAGAACATGGTCCTCGGCTTCCTGGACGATATTCTCAATCTCAGAGTCTCTATTCACAGTTTCCCTGCACAGTATACGGCCGATGTCATACGGTGTGAGGCCTCGTGCTGCACCCTTCTTTAAAAGCATGGTGCTGATGCGCAGGACACGAGCACATCTTGCAGACAGCTCCCACCCATGGAACTTGAGAAGCTTGATGTCCTCTTCAGCATCTAGTGATTTGATGTATGCAATGGTTTCATCACTGAATGGCTCACGAGCCTGGGGCCAGTACAGCCACTCAAAGGTACAATCTTCAAACTGCATCACAATGGAACAAAAATATCGTTAGCCTACCAGAGAAGATCAAGCAAAGAAGAGAAGAGAATGAAAGAGAACAATATGTACCTTCTCTGGCAAGCAGTAACCATGATCAATTGGAACCAACTTGTAATTTCCACCTTCCTCCTTGCACACTAAAATGTTCCCTGCATGACGATCAGCATTTGCTAACCTAAGATCTAACACAGCTATTTTGTGAACCTCTTCCACTGGAAATGCTCGGGGACCCATATCCTCACAACTTCCATTGTTCTCAATGAACATCTGCAATGATCCAATCTTGAAGCTCTTCGCCCTATGTAAGCTCTGGACTAATGCTGTGGGAGGCACACCAGAGAACCCAACACGCTTCTCAGATTCATGATCACCAACTGGATGATCAAGAATATAAGCTGCAACTTCCCTAAATGCACCTTCCCCTACAAGTGTCCCCCTCTTCATGCCTTCTCCATCAGTAGACACTGGAAGCCCTCTTGGGTTGTTTTCAGCCATAGGTTCCTCATCGATAGGCTTAAACACTGCAATGTTCTTCTCACCTAATGCATCTTGCATGAAGTAGACACCCCCTGAACCTTCTGCTGACATAACTGGCAAGTGCCCATTCTCAAGACCAGCTATGGCTGAGCCAATCATTCTCATCACTTCAGGTGATAGCTTCACCTTCGGATTAATAATAATTGGTTCAACAAGAGCAGGACTAGCACCAGCCGACTTAGCAGCGTTCACAGCACAAGCTTCACTTTGAAGGTTCTCTTTCTCCTGTGGAGTCACAACTGTAACCACAGTATCTTTATCAACTTGCTGTGTCCGTAACTTTGCTGGCTTGCGGATGAACAAGTGAATCACAGCATCATCCTTCTTGCTAATGTTAGCAATCAACTGGTGGTCCTCAAGCTCCTTGCCATCGCATTCAAGCTTGTGATCCTCACCAAGGTCCTCATCTCCCTCAACTGCGAGCTTACTCTTCAGATACTTGACATTGCGGCTCTGGTCCACCTGAAACTGAAACTTCTTCCCAGTGGCAGTCTCAATGTTAATCAAGCGAAGATCAGCCATCCGGATAACAACGTGCAGAACATTTCCATCAGCAAGCCCATAATCCTTCACATGGCAGTTGTTCCGTGCCAGCTCGTGCCCATCAAGCACAAGCCTCTGCTTGTTAACCACGAACCCCCTGAACCGCTGAATGCGCAGCTTGACAGAGGCAATGGACTCGGTGCCCAGCACACTCATCGGCATCGGTGGAGCACCAGGCACAGCTAGAAAGATGAGAATTGAATCCTGCAGCTGTGACCCAGACAAACAGTGGGGCGACCGGCCGCCGTCGAAGCAGATGGGCAGGAACTCTTCCTGCATCGGGCCAAGGGCCATGACACCAGCTGACGACATCTTCAGTGGAGGTCGTAGGAGGCCGAAGCTTCCTCAGCTACTGCTACTATTTACACTAGCCTAAAAATCAGATCCTGTGCACTACGAATTAGAAGCCATGGAGAAGAAGCGGCAAGGGTTCCTTTCCTTCCTTACAGGATGGAGGAAACCCTCTGCGAATGCGGGACAACCACAGTGGTTACAACCTCATTCTGATTTCCAAGCACATCAAACCTGCACAAAATTCACACAGCCATTTGTTAACAACCACCAATAGATTTGAAACATTAAGGGGAAATTTCAGAGCATCAGGAGAAACGTACCTGACATGGTTGGAATGATGGGGAAGTAACGAAAAATATGGCCTTTGCCCAACAATCCGCCCACAGAACCTACAAAAGGAGAGACCGTCCTGGGCGATCAGTCTCAAATCCACTCGGCAACATCCTAAAATCAGCTCGAATTAGCACAAAAACCAGAGAAATTACTCACCAGAAAGCGATTAACCAGGAAGGGCCGAACCCTCCGATCCGGCCACCAACCGAGCCACACCCTCACCGATTCACCTCACTCCAATCAAACCCTGCAACACCAAACCACAGATCAGAAAACTCCCCACCGATCTAATCCCCATTCCAGCCGCCCCCATAGAATTAAATTCACATGAAAATACAAAAACAGCCGCACCAGACGAGCAATCAATCATTCGGGACTCACCGCACAAACCAATCGAGAGGAGGTGGAGGGGGATGGAGCCCCGGTGTCGGGGGGGCTAAATCCGGCGCTGCGCTCGCCCCCTTCTCTTCCTTGCTCCGCAGTTCACGCAGGAGAGGAGAGAGGAATTGGGAAGTTTTCGGTTTGGTTTGGTTTGGGGAGGAAGGAAACAGCGAGAGGTTGGGAAATGGAGAGAGAAAGGAGGAAATGGGGGTGGTCGTGCGGCAGCTGATTTATTCCGCGGAGCGGAGGCGGGCGGTCGTCAGTTGCTGGCTGACGGCGTGAGCGTGACGTGACGTGCCGGAGGTGAGGACCCGCGGCCTTCGCGGAAGTAGTGAGTGGAGTGGGTCCTTTTGCTGGGCGGAAATGGAAGGAAGAGAAAAATCTCATTGTCAGGGCTCGAGACATACATCAGTTCGAGGATTTTTTTCCCCTCGGTGTGCTTACGACAGAGTGGAACCGTTTAAAGATGGTTCTAGAGACTATGCATAGAGAACCTGATTACTAGATTTTTTACTTATAGTAGTACTCTCTCCATCCCGTATAACAATGATTTATTTTGAAACAGACGGAACACGATCACGAGCTATAGAATTGAGTTGTGTACTAGATTTTGATATATGATTTTCTTCAGATAATCTTTTTTTACTCCTTTATTCACTGATATTTCTCAGTTTCAGGCTGTCATTTTGCAGATTGTTTCTGGATTTTTATTTTATTTTTCAAACTTATTTTATTTGCCCGTACATAGTCTTGACTCTTAAGTTAAATACTATACCATGAAAACTTATATAGTTTGCTGATGCAATGTTAAAAATTAAAATTTTTAAATTCATTTGTGTCCAAAACATGCCCCTGTATTATATTAAATCCACTCACGGTTGCAGATGGCATAGATGGATATTTAGCTTCTGAATTAAGTTTCTCTATTTAATGTAAAATATTCTATACTAGTTTTTGCTTTCATAAGGATTTATTTGGGTTTCGAGTAAATTTACCTCACATAAATAGAAAAATAGAAATGTATAACATCAATTATATGTTTTTTTATGAGGTTGAACTGGATGAAATTTTTTGTTAATTCTCTATGGACCTTGGTGGAAAAGAAAAAATTCCTTGGTTTTTTTTGTCCAACTCGACAACCCGATAATTATCATAAAAATTAATACTTACAAAATTTACATCTTTAGTTTTCTCCAAAGTGAATAAATCTAGAAAATAATAGAAAAAGTAAGGGTACTATAATGTGATGTTCCCCAAGAATAGAAAACCGGCCTGGGCCCTCCGCCCCAACGTGCGTGCCTGCCATTGTCTCCTCCATCAAAAGATAAAAACAAAGCCAGCTCACTCACTTGTGGGGCACACTATGTTCAGAACGGTCGGCGAGGGAAGCGGGCGGAATGGTCAGTCTGACTCAGCCAGCCCCAGCCGTGGCCGTGGGGAAGACGAAAGAAAATTAAGATGGAGCGAGCTGTACGAAAGCGATTAGGCCGCCGGCCGGATGCGTAGGCTGTGACGCGTCCTCTAACGCCTAATCCTACGGAGCATTAACGGTCGGCCGCGCCGTCCGTGGCCATCGCAAGCGACGCGTGTGCGTTGCCATCGTTGGCGTGGCTGCTTGCAAACAGAGCGGGTGCGGGCGGTGCAAGGAAGGAATGGGAAACCACGGGCGTCCGTCTGGTCGTCGACCCAGCTGTTTGCGTTTTTTGTCGTCGTGTCCCTGTACCGTTCTTATTGCTATACGTGGGGTGGGGACGTCTCTCCTTGCCACACACCACTTGCCTTGCCTTGGCCTGGCCGCTATGAATGGAGACATGGAGCGGACATTTCCAATGTGTCCAGGTCCACGCTCTCTTATCACTCCCTCACTCGCTTCTAATCCTGCATGTATATGGGATTACTGGAGGGCGGTAGTGTGCGCACCACGATAAATGAGACTGAACATTGCGAATTAATTTTGTTTTACTATGCATCCAAGTAACGTCATTGTTTTTTTCTTGACAGAGCTATGCAAGTTATATATGGAAGTCATTTTTAAGGAAGAAAAAACATGGTACTTCCTTCGTGAGTTTATATTTGACGTTGGAGTCCGGAGGGAGTATTATCATGCTTTGTGAGCTAATATAAAGCTGGTTTTAATATTTAAAATTTTAATATTTAGAATTAATTGACGATTAATTCATCGTATCTCTCTCAAATTTGTTGGCAGTTAAAGGTATGGTTACCAATAAGAAAATAAGTAAATCGTCCAAAGTAATTATGATTCTTAAGTTTGATTCTTAATAATTATTTTCCTTGATAATGGAAACACAACCATTTGTTACAATAATAAATAAAAGGAAAAGTCTATGTGACCCCCTCAACTCTTGCGTTAGTCCAAAATACAACGCTCAAATTCAAAACTGGGTATATTACGCGAAGTGAGCCTAGCTCAATTGGTTAGGTACCCAGTGGGGGAACCTGTTCACCCGGGTTCATATCCTAGATTTGACACGGGTGCTCGCATTTACGGCTAATATTCTTTTAGTTGTATGCGACGTACCCGTTGACAGCGAGACGCCTGTGGTGACTTTATCAATCTCCAAATATGCTGGCCTAGTCTTTGGAGGTGCTTATAGGGGTAGGGTGTGGGTGTGTACATTCATAGGGGTGAGTGTGCGTGTATGTAGACGCTTTGCGTTTGTACTGTGTTTCTCAAAAAAACCAGGTATATTACACCCTCCAACTTTTGATACCATGCAAAAAAAACCCTCAAGTGGTTTAATTTGATTTTTGGCCATGTGACGGTCCAGTAAACTAATTTTTTATAAAAAAAAATAGTGGAGGCCTGTATGTCAGTGCTACCTCATCCACACTCCATCTCTCCTCTTCATCTTTTTCATCGATCGTTTGTCGTTTGGCCCACTCCGGTAGTGGAGACAGGGACGTTCCAGTGGTGCATGGAGGAGTGAAGAGATAGAGAAATAGAGTAATGGGGAGGTGGTCCTTGACATTTAGCCCTATCATTTTATTTTATATTTTTTGAGCTAACTAAACCATCAAAAACCATGTTAAAACCAAGAGTTAGGGTCTTTTGCACGAAAATTTGGAGGATATAAAATGTCCGATTTTAAAGTTCAGGGTTGTATTTCAGACAAACACAAGAGTCAGGGGGTAAAGTAGACTTTTCCCTAAATAAAGTAGGAGCAAATTACAAGTTGGTCCAGTTATAATTAGCAAAGTATCATTATGTACCTATTATGTTCTTTCACTTGAGGCAAACTATTGTTAACAATTATTTAATTTGGACTAGTGGTTTACCTGTCAATAGGACAAAGAGAGCAAGGGATTCTGTCATGGGTGCCGCCGCACAAACTGGCTGCTGCTCACCTTTCTCGCTTTGCCGCCATTGTTCCTTCTCCACAAGTTGTTGCCACTCCTCTACTTTTGTTTTGCCGACGGTGGTCGTCCTCCTCTCCTCCCCTGCTATGGCACCGCTCCTCTTTCTCCTCCTCCTCCTCATGTACACTTGATGGCCATCTCTCTTCTTTTCTTCTATCGCCACGCAAACAACGCTGCTTCGTCGTCACATAGCACACTACCACTCTTCATCACCATCGTGTGTGAAGAAGCGCCCGCCAGCCCTGTTTACTTAGTCTCCTCATCATCAAGCGCACCGCCAAATCCAACCCAGGTGATGAGCGGGGACGTAGGATATGATAGTTTACCCAGCCGCTTTGCCTTCAAACCAAGTGACATGGGGCAGACGAGTCACCACTCATCACATGTGGAGGTGATTGATTGGAAGGCGCAATGTAAAGTTAAGTAGTGTTAAGTGAAAAAGATTAGTTGAGGAGCGGTTCAATGTGAAAACGTGGTAAAAAAATCTAGCCAAAACCACAATTACTCAAATAAATTATACCACTTATGATACCCATAAATTCTATTATATCATCTATAATAAAATAAGATATCTTTGACTACCAACCGTAATATATTCATTCTTGTTCGATATAATAGATTTTTTATGTAAATGTATTTAAAATTTTCTTAGGTTTAAGAACGGATGAAATATAATTTAATTTGGACTTTAAATTTGGATGGGGAGGTGGAAAGCCTGTTGGCTTGTAGCATAGCTTGATATGGGTACCTTCGCATTCCATCGACTGGTCCCATTTCACAAATATAACGGGACCCACACATGCAAAGAGCCCCCACGACCATAATTAAGCACCCGGTTGCTTCAACGGCCACTGGCATTTCTTCTTGAACGTTAACCCCGCGCGCACGCGCTTCCTCCCCTTCGACGTGGCACTCTCCCATTGGCTGATACACGCGTCTCGCCCTCCCTTATTTGAGCTCCTTTTGTCTCTCGTTAATTTTCTTCTCTCGAGGGTCTCCTGATCCCCTCGTTTAAACCCTCGGAACGGTCGACTCAGGCGTACGCGCAATCGTTCTCTCCAGTTTCTCTCTCCTCTCCTTTACTTTTTTATTTTTTTTCTTCTTTAATTCACCGACTAATTCGAATTCTCTGACGGTAGTAGGACCAACCGTGGGCGCGTCGTATATGGTGAATGATGCAGTGTACTGCAGCTTTCGGCTGGATTTTGTTTATATTATTTAGAGACGCTCAACTCCCGTTGAGATTATTGGAGTTGGCCACTTGCTTAAGATTTTCTATTTTGGTTTGTTTTTCCGTGGAATCTGCCGCTTTGTTCTTTAGTGGTTGATTAACTAAATCTTATTTGGTTATTAAAGGATGTTGCATTCTTGCATAGTCCTGTTTCTATATAGCAAATCCATGTGCGTTCCAGTTGGCGGAATTGATGTTTGTCCGAGATAGCATCAATAATTAGGGAAAAGGTTGTAGATGCGGATTACAATCCAAAATTGGTTTTAAATTCAGAAGTTTTACTTAGGCTATTTTAGGAGGTCTTTGTCACTCTTGTTGCCAACCTGTCTTTATGACATTAATTAAAGTAAAGCCAAACTATCTAAAATTATTGTCTAAAAATCAAAATTCAAATTAAATTTTGGAATTACAATTCAAACATTATCATCGCACAGGGACGAACCACCGCCTTTTTCTCATCTCACTATTAATTGCTCTACGAAACACTGCCTTCTCTTATCTCTCACGTTGTGTGTACTCAATTTTATTATGGTTGTGTTTAGTTCAAAAAAAAGTTTAGAGTATTAAACGTAGGCGAATTTTTTTAGCCTAATTAATCCATCATTAGAACATGTTAGGTTACTGTAGCACTTATGGCTAATTATGATGTAATTAGGCTTAAAAGATTCGTCTCGCAGTGTACAGTCGGAATATATAATTTGTTTTGTTATTAGTCTATGGTTAATATTTAAAATATGTGTCTAAACATTGATGTGATATTTTTGGCCAAAATTCTTTTTAATCTAAACACGGCCTATGTCTATGAGTAGATGACATGAATGTGCAGTAAAAGTCATTGAAGGTATTTCACCCGGAAGTCATCGGAGATGGAGGCCGTCCGTCGTCGCTTCCACATGCCTACGTCCTCCGCCGATGCCGGCTCGAGCTCGCCTCCCCTCATCCGCGTCCGTCGCCGACACCGTCGCAACACCTCATTGCTGGCGAGGCACCGCGCACCGCTCGCCGCCTCACATGGTGTCCCGTCAGCTGCAGACGATGGGACGGTGGAGAGGAGAGGAGAGAGGAGGATAGATTTTGTTTATTTGACTGACGAGTGGGTTCCACCAGCTAACTAGGATGTCATGCCAGCGAATTCGGATTCCACCGCTAACTATACTGCCGGGGGACCCATTTTAAACGGTTTTTGCGAGTTCCGGGTGTAATATTTTCGGTAATGGGATTGATGGAGAATTTTGAAAGTCGATGGAAAGATAAAGAACCAAGAGTAAACTTATTCCCACAAATATATTGTTCTATTGTTTAGAGCCACAAATCCCGCACATATTGGCCTAGCAAGGCCGTGATTTGGGCCGTCCAAAAATTGGCACAAAATAGTTGTAACTCAAACCGTAATAGTTGTGACAAGCCCAGACGACCTTGGTCATGTGGCTAATCGTGTGAAGCCCATGACAAATTTTTATTTGTTTATTTCTGCGAGAAGAACAATTTTATTCTGTCACCGGTGTACGTGGATCTGGAAGCCCATTCCAGCTGAAGTTATGATTATGCTTTTCTATTTTGTTATGATTATTTTATATATTGACTTGTTGTTACGAAAATTAATTTGATAATCCAGTTATTTTGTATGGCAGGTATGGAGGAGCAATACGTGTCGATGATAGATCCTGTTATTGACAGGAAACACCGATTCTGTATTCTCATGAAAGGCAATTTTCCTACCGTGCTACGGATGCGAGGGCCCGACCTATACTGGAGGATCGATCCTAGATGGATCGCTCGGTACGTAATTTTTGTATGGTAACTTGTTTACAATTTTAAATATATTGGATGCAAAAGTTTGTTAACATATTCTGGTCTTGCTGTGCAGGTTACGAGATGCTGGTTTGCTGACTTTCTGTCGGTTGGTTGAGCCGCACCGCCCGCGGGACGTTGTCAGAGTCCCTACCAATGTGGCTCTTCTAAGTGCTCTTGTTGACCGCTGGTGTACAGAGACACACACCTTCCACATGGCAGTTGGGGAGATGACACCTATACTTCAGGATGTGTCTATGCTTCTTGGCTTATCGATTAACGGGGAGGCAGTTGGGCCCCATGGTCCTTCGATCGGGATGGGCAAGCAACCTAGTCGCAAACTCTGCCGAAGCGTTGCACGTAGAGGTGAAGGACATCACAGATCAAATGAGGCCAACTAAGTCTTGGATCTACCAGTTTCACCAGGATGAGTTTGACCCCGACTAGTAGGATGCGTGATGTTCACATCGGCACACTCAGATACCATGGACAAGCACTTGATACCATTGGCTGAGGCGATAGCGGAGTTGTCGTGCTCGCATCCACATACGATGGACTAGATCGCGCTTGCCAATGCAACAAGTCTGGCAGCTCACTCACAGGCTGTGGACTACTGCTGCTCTTGTGGGCCTACGAGCGGTTCGACATCGGTCGTCCGACGTTGACATTGTACAGGCCTTATGATGATGCTGATGGGTTATACATTTCAGGCCTTCACGACCCGGAGAACCGGCCAACGATGGGTTCCATCTGGATTTAACGCGAGGTATTTTTAATTATTACGCAAAACCATAAAACAATTATTACCTACCGCATTCAATTGTCTTGCTATGTTGTAATCCACTATACAGCCTAGGTGGGCATCTGCCAGCACGCATCGGTCGTACATGCAGTTTGTGTCCGACTTCAACCAGCTGACGTGCGATCGGGTACGGTGGAGGCCTTACGATCACCAGCATGTCGCTTCACGAGCTCCTGCCGAGCTGGCTGTTGGTATTTCTTATCGTCACAAATATAAATCCGCAAGCGAACGGAATTACCGCTGTAGCACTTGCCTCTACGGAGTATTCCTAGGGTATCGAATCCACAAGGAACGTATGTCACTAATCCTAACCAGGTTCAACCAAGGACACAACTATAGTAGGCTAAGGATAGAGAGCAACAAGTTTCAGTGTCTACAGGAAGTTTATTTAATCCTAGTGGGATACTTCGGGCACCGGCAGCTCGCTGCCCCGGGTTCCAGCTCTACCACAATCCCGGACAGGGAGGACTACGTGATCTCGAGGGCTGTCACGACCTCTATACTGGCCTCAAGCTAACTGTGGGATGAACTGCAACTACTGCGAATTAACTACCTAGGCACCACGTCTAAGCAGATTAATTACTACCTTAGTGTTAATTAAACACTTCGGCAAACACTATAAGTTGGTTGTTTATGGTGAACAGAAATCCGGTATTCACTTAGGCACTAACTGAGATATATAACTTATGAAAGTAAACTCAATTACTTAGAATAGTATGAATATAAATGCAGGAGTAATTGATAGAATAGAATAAAGGCGAAAGCGTACCGACAACTCCGTGATTCCTCCAACTTCTTCTACTCTACTCTCTACCTAACTAGTATACAAAAATATGTACTAAGAGTCTCTTATAATTCAGCTCAAGCTTGGTGTGTCTTCTAAGTGTGGAATGAATACTCCTTTTATAGACTCCAATGACGGCAGCTTCTGATGCGAAATGACCATCTTGCCCCTAGGAACCGACTTCAGGAGCCAATGGAGAAGTGACACGTCAAAGGTCGGTGGGTTTGGCGGCAAAGCTGGTTCGGCCGAACCAGGGTGGTTCAGCCGAACCAGAGCCGGCTCCCACCAACTCTAGCTTCGGTCAGCTCTCTGACAGGTGGGTCCATGTGTCCGTTTCACATGCAATGGTGGTTACTTCAACCGTCATTTCTGTCAGGTGAGTCTTCTCTTCCTTGGAAGTGAAGTTTTCTCCATTTCTTCTCTATTTTGGATATTTATTTCCTGCATAGAAATATTCACCAACACTTGTGGAAATGATTAGAAATAATCCCTACCACTATGTTGGATCATTATTTCCATGTATATTATGTAGGAGTTGACGACATAAAATGTGACTTTAATAGCCGTCAACAAAACCCCCACACTTAGCCCTTTACTTGTCCTCAAGTAAAGGTAGCGATAAAGTGTATAACAAAATTCCCATGATATAAAACAGGTACATAAATTATGTAGAACCCATGCTCATACCTATGAATTCCTTGAAGTAGCTATCTTACCATCTTAGGTAATTGAGGGATGGAACGACTTCGATTCCAGTCCTCCTTACTTTCTTCATCAGACTCTTGGGGTTTTGAATTATTTTTTCAAAGAAGCATTACTCCTCAATATGACTTGCTCTCGAGGCACTCATATATTTGGATTTTTTTTTGTGGATCCTCACCAAGGTTCGTGTGTTGAACCCCTTTTCTCTATTCTAACAGGCTTATGTGTAGCTTGGTAGGGAAAAGTGAAACATACCTGCATTGTATATTTTGCCAAACTAAATACATGGACTCAAGAAGATAGCTCGTCATATCCTAGGTCAAGGATTCTGGTGGATGGAAAATATAACTATATTTATTTTTGCTCCATTTACGAACGAATGCATTCCTTACCTTCAAAATCTTTTTTAGAGAGAGTTATTTTTGGCCAAAAATTTTATTTTCGAGAGGTATCATGGAGAGAGTTTTTGTCCCCTCTTTCTTTTTCTCCTCTCTTTCTTTTTTTTTCAATGGCCACTCTCTCCTATATTTTGACCTTGAAGAGGAAAACATAGGAAATGGATATTTTTGTGGAGCTTTGTTTGGATGGAAAATGATGGCAAATGGAATGGATGCTTTACTTCTAAAATAGAAGTCAGTTTTATTTTGGTGGATGTATACTTGACCTTATGGATATGAACATAATCTAACATGAGTCCAATAATTTGATAAAGCTCAACACTTTGCAAGCAGTCAAACCTATGCCTAAGGTTATGATCATGAGTATCATGGCATATGGCTTTGGTAGGTGAGGATATGGTCAAAATGAGGAGTAAGCTTTTCAAAATATTTTTATGTTTTTAAATTAAATCCCAAGAGTCATGACAAAGATTACAAGAATTCCTTTCATCTTTATCATATCTCATCTATCAATTACTCAGATAAGAAAGGTTCCCTAATCATGATAATGGTTTTTCACAGGGTACAAGTATAGCTCAAAATAAAATATGCACAAGATTAATCATGGCAAATTCCATTATTTGAACATTTTTATCATGCTTGAGTCTTGTTTTTGTTTTATTATTTGAACATTTTTATCAAGGGGAAGACTGAAAAAATGAGATGTACTTACCTGTGAAAACTGGGAGTGAGTGGGGATAGAGAGGGTTCGGCCGAACCACACTTTGGCCCCCTTACTCTGCAATTTTCTGTAGAAACTCCTAGTGGCCAGGTGGTACGTGCAACATCTGCATTTCTGAAGGATTTCCCCCCACACTTGTTTGCAAGCCTAACTTTATTCAACGTAATGAAATAAAATGCAACATTGGGGTAAAAAAAATACCAATGTGCCAACTTTTTATTGAATTCAAATTATAGGGCGCTTACAATCTTTATTGAAAGGGAAAATGAAATGAAATAAAACTAAACTAAGCGCCAATCCTAATCTAACATACTAGATGGGGAGAAAACTACTCGATGAAGTACTTCTCTTCCTTCCCCATCTCACGGAATGCGCGCTTCACCTTGGCACATCCCGCGGCTGAGAGCCCTAGGGTCATCCCTGAGCTCAGCGATCTCAACCCTCATCTCCATATTCGCATTGTAGAGCTCGATGTTCTTAAGCCTAAGCTTCTTCACTTGCTTGGCGAGCTCTCCGACAGATGGCGTTGGGTCCCGTGCCTCCTGGTATTTACCAGGTGCGGCACGAATTGAAGGCGGTGAGGCGAATCGCCGAACCCGATCAGGGAAGGAGCTTACGGACTCCTCTAGCTTGACTGCCGGCAAAGCCGAGCGATAAAGCCTTTCCCAAACCCGCCGTTCGGGGTGCGAACTCCCTTCACCATGAAGCGGTCTCCGCGGGGAGTGGATGGAGTGGTGGATGGTGTTTCATACTTGTGAAACACCAGATCTCCTGCGCCGGTGCGCAGGGTTTGGACGAACTTCTCGCTAATCGGATTGTCCAAGTCCAACTTGCGAGCGAGCTGGGGTTTTAACCTGGTGGTCGTCGATCGGCGTGCTAGAGAGTCACCCGCACCTTGGTGGGAGTGCGGTGTGGCGAGACTGGTCTCGCAGCAGAACGGGGAGCTGAGAGGGTCCGGCCAGGGCTCGGTCAAACCCCGTAGTTCGGCCGAACCAGAGGCGGCGCCCCTCACCCCCGTCCTCGTAGGTGATGGTGGTGATGACGCAATGGGATCTACCCACAGCGCGTTCACCTGCTCCAGCTGCAGCCCTTCCGAGCAAACCAATTGGTTTGCCGGAGTTGGTTCACCCTCCAAATCATAGGTGTTGGAGGAGGGTCCACCATGCAACATCAAAGCCTTGCCTTTGCCAGCCATGGAATGGATTGAAAAGAGTGTTTGGCAAAGGTTGATGTGGTGGAAAGTGGAGAAGAGAGGAGAAGAGGTGGAGGAAGAAGAAGGGTGTGCAGGGTTCTCTGGATCTGGATCAGAGAATCGTCGGCGCACTCGAGGAGCGGGGAGAAGAAATGAAAAAGAGGCTGTGATTTGAAAACGGGGCCTGTTGGAGCTCGGGCTGGTTCGGGGTGGTTCGGCCGAACCCAGTCTGGCCCCAACATGTCCCATTTTTGAACCACTGACAGAGAGGGACCAGAGACACACAGAGAGCTATGTTACACGTAGGGTTGAGCAATTTTTAGGTAAAGAGCTAGGGAGTAAAGTTAATTAACTCTACCACATCTAATTCTTCATCTAATAATTTATCCAGCTCAAGAAAAAGCTTAAGACGTTGACCATTTACCTTGAACATCGTACCTGAGTCATCGCGGAGTGTGATTGCTCCGTGTGATGAGGTGTCGATGACGTCGAATGGTCCTTCCCATTTGCTCCGTAGCTTCCAGTGGCCGAATAGCTTCACTGTGGAGTTGAGCAGTAACACCATGTCTCCTGGTCGAAAGGTTTTCACCTTTATCCTCTTGTCATGCCATCTTTTGGTTCTTTCCTTGTAGAGCTTGGCGTTGTGATGCGGCCATCTTTTGGTTCTTTCCTTGTAGAGCTTGGCGTTGTGATACGCCTTGTCTCTCCACTCCTCCAGCTCGGACAGATGCATTTTCCTCCATTCTCTGGCCCCCTCAAAATCCATGTTCCAGTTCTTGATGGCCCAAAAGGCTCAATGCTCCAATTCTACTGGAAGTCGGCATGGTTTCCTGTAGACGATTTGATATGGTGACATCCCGATGGGCGTCTTGTACCATACGGTATGCCCACAGAGCATCTGACAGCTTGCCCTTCCATCCGGTCCCCATCTTGTTGACGGTCTTTGACAGAATATTCTTGATTTGTTTATTGGATGTTTTTGCTTGACCGCTGGTTTGAGGATGGTAGGGTGTGGCTATATAGTGCTTGGCGCCCATCTCGTGCAAGAGCTCCTGAAAGGTTTGTCGATGAAGTGGGATCCTCCATCGCTGATGATCATACGAGGAGTACCGAAGCGTGGGAAGATGATGTCGGTGAACATCCTCTTTGCATTCTTGGCATCCGCGGCTCTGCACGGCATAGCTTCCACCCACTTGGACACATAATCGACTGCCACTAGGATATACTCGAAATTATGGGACCTTGGGAAAGGCCCCATGTAGTCAATGCCCCACACATCAAATATTTCTACTTGAAGGTTGTAGGTGGGAGGCATCGCATCTCGGGCAGTGATCCCTCTAGTTCTTTGGCAGCTGGCACATCTTCTGATGAACTTCTTGGAGTCTTCATACATGGTGGGCCAATAGAACCAGCACTGCCACACCTTGGCTTGTGTGCGAAATGCTCCATAATGCCCACCATATGGTGCCGAGTGACACTGCTCAATGATCTTCATGCCCTCATCTGTTGGCACACACCTCCTTAACACTCTATCTGAGCAGACTCTGTAGAGGTATGGCTCATCCCAAATATGGCGGCGACTCTCATATTTGAGTTTCCTGGAGCTCCCCCCTTGTGGTACATACTTCGTCACCATGTAGTTGACGATGTTGGCATACCAAGGGTTGGAGTCGTGGACGGTCATGAGCATGTCGTCTCGTAGAAAATCATTTATCGGGGGCCCCTGCAAGTTAGTACCCTGCAGACGAGACAAATGATCTGCTACGGAATTCTCTACTCCTTTCTAATCCTTTATTTCTAGATCAAATTCTTGAAGGAGTAGGATCCACCTTAAGATACGGGGTTTAGCATCCTTTTTAGTTAGTAGGTACTTAAGTGCAGCATGATCAGTGTGGACAATCACTTTGGCACCTACCAAATAGGACCTAAATTTGTCGATAGCAAAAACCACAGTTATTGCATAATTGAGTTGGGCTCCGGTGAGGGTTTTGCTAGCGTAAGAGATAGCGTGATGCTTCTTATCTTTGGTGTGTCCTAAGACAGCTCCGACAGCGTAATCACTCACATCACACATTATCTCAAAAGGTAGCGACCAGTCAGGAGGTTGAATGACTGGTGCTGAGACTAGTGCCTTTTTGAGAATTTCGAAGGATTTAAGGCAAGCATCGTCAAACTCGAAGGGAGCATCTTTAGTGAGAAGGTTGATCATGGGTCTGGCTATTGAAGAGAAGTCATTGATGAACCTCCTATAGAAACCAGCATGACCAAGAAAGCTTCTAACGCCTTTGATGTTAACGGGAGGAGGGAGTTGATCAATGACCTCAATCTTGGCTTGATCAACCTCGATTCCTCTTGCGGACACTCGATGACCAAGAACTATCCCTTCGCGGACCATGAAGTGGCATTTTTCCCAATTGAGTACCAGGTCCTTTTCTTGGCATCGTTGCAAAACCTTGTCCAAATTTTGGAGACAATGACCGAAAGTTTTTCCATAGACTGAGAAGTCATCCATCAAAACTTCCATGATGCTCTCGATCATGTCTAAAAAGATGGACATCATACACCTTTGGAAAGATGCAGGAGCGTTGCACAGCCCGAATGACATTTTGCGGTATGCGTAGGTTCCATATGGGCATGTGAACATGGTTTTGCTTTGGTCCTCTGGATGGATGGGGATTCGATGATATCCGGAATACCCGTCAAGGAAACAAAAGTAGGAATGCTTAGCCAATCTTTCCAGCATTTCATCAATGAAGGGAAGCGGAAAGTGGTCCTTCCTTGTTGCCTTGTAGAGTTTCCGGTAATCGATACACATTCGCCGTCCTGTGACGGTACGTTGCGGAATGAGTTCATTCTTGGAATTGGCAACGACCGTCATTCCTCCTTTCTTAGGGACTACTTGGACTGGGCTAACCCACTCACTATATGGAACATGATAGATGATCCCGGCATATAGGAGTTTTAAGACCTCCTTTTTCACTACTTCCCTCATCGCATTATTGAGCCATCGTTGAGGTTCCCGCGAGGGCATGCTCTCGGGCTCAATTGGAATTCGATGGGTACATAGCGCGGCATTAATTCCCTTAAGGTCTTGGAGGGAATAGCCTAGAACTTGGCAATGTCTTTCCAACACAGCTAGAAGAGGAGCAGTCTCGTCCTCAAAAAGCTTGTCACTTATGATGACAGGAGCTTCTTTATCGGCATGTAGAAAGGCATAGCGTAGTCCTTGGGTAAGGATTTTGAGCTCAACTGGAGGTCGTGGTGGCAGTTCTGTAATTAAAAGCTCAAAGGTCTCTCCCGGATCAGCTTCCTCTTCAACGAAGTCTGGGACTTCGTCTTCCAGAAGAGACTTAGGGGATTCATGAGGTAGAAGTGTTGCCACATCCTCTACGAACTCGTCTTCTGGGAGAGGGTCGGTTGTAGCCAACCTTGCTTGTTCGAATGGAATTACGAAATTGTTCCCTCCCAGAGTGATGTGGAGGTTGTCTAATCGTGGCGTGTTGATTAACAACTACCCAATTGGGTGCCCGATAAGAACATCAAAATCTTGGATTTCAAAGATATGAAAATCTAAATTTGCCTCCTTGCCGTCATGAATGACAGGCACATTTTGGACAACCCCAACTCCTTCAAGCACATTCCTATCGGGGTGTTTGAAGAACTTGTCTGTTGGTGCAAACACTTTGTCGCCTAGGTATGCGATGGCAAAGGACTCTGAGAAGATGTTTGCACCTACAGTTGGGTTATAGAGAACATTCACCTGATTCCCCTCTAAAAAGCAATGAATAACTTGAGGGGATCCTCTTATCCAAAGGATTTCGGACGATGATTCTCCCTCTTGAAGTCATTCATCACTCATGATGGTTGTTAGCTCCCGGACCGTTTCTTGTAGATATTGGCGTTCTAAAGGATCAGGGGGTGCTAAGGGAACAGGTGGTTTCCTCCGAGCGAAATAGTTTAAGGTGTTTCCATAATGTTCATCATGGTCAACCCTGAACCTGGAGCACATCCTGGGGTGCAAATTTCTTCACACTCAGACGATGGCTTAGGAGCTTGTTCTTCTACTGAACTGGTGGAGGTGGATGGCTCGGGATCTACTTCGATAGTGGAAGGCTCCTCTATCGTAAACACAGAAGCTTGTGGAGGGAGTTCTTCACATTTCTCCATGAAAGAGGTATTTTCTAGAATGCGATTTAGAATAACCTTTCCTTCGGATGGAGTTTTGTGCATGAAAGATCCTCCCGATGTTATGTCTAGATGGAATGCAGACTCCTTGTCTAACCCCGTATGGAAATGTTGCAAGAGAACATACTCGGGATGAGAAAAGGTTGGTCCTGATTGCACTAAATTAGTAAACTTGGACCAGGCTGCACCATTAATTCTAGATTTCTCTGCTGGAAACTGAGAATTTCTACGCTGAGTGTAGTAATTCGGGTTACCGGAAATAATGCAAGACAGAATCTATCCCGCAATTTCTCCCAATCACCGTTTACGCATCCGACAGTAGATGTGTACCATTGCTTTGCTCTCCCTTGAAGGGAAAACGGAAACAATTTCCACCAAGTGGTTACTTGCTTCATGCCCCGAATCGTAAGGCACGAGCAAATCTGCTCAAATTCCCTCAGGTGATGGTAGGGATTTTCCTGGTCGGAACTGAGAAAAGGTTTCTCCCTGACCATATTGATGAGCTCGGGACGAATTTCATAGCCAGTTGTAAATATTGGCTCCGATGAAGGAGGTGGCTCACAAAATTCGCCCCGAGGGGCAGATATCTCGAAGAGAGGCTGCTCCATAGAATCGGGAAAAGTATGATGGAAACTTCTCCGGGTATGAGGTGGAAGAAGTAAAGAAAAAGAAAAGAAGGATACGAGGATGAAGAAGGTTCGGATAGAATCAGTAGCCGTTCCCCAGCAACGGCACCAGAAATGCTTGTTGGTATTTCTTATCGTCATAGATATAAATCCGCAAGCGAAAGGAATTACCGCTGTAGCACTTCCCCAATGGAGTATTCCTAGGGTATCGAATCCACAAGGAACTCATGTGACTAATCCTGACCAGGTTCAACCAAGGACACACAGCTATAATAGGATAAGGATAGAGAGTATTTACTACACAAGTTTCAATGTCTACAGGAAGTTTGTTTAATCCTAGTGGGATACTTCGGGCACCGGCAGCTCGCTGCCCCAGGTTCCATCTCTAACACACACCTGGACAGGGAGGACTACGTGATCTCGAGGGTTGTCACCACCTCTACACTGGCCTCAAGCGCACCGTGGGATGAGCGGCAACTACTGGGAATTAACTACCTAGACACCGCGTATAAGCAGATTAATTACTACCTTAGTCTTAATTAAGCACTTCGGCAAACACTATAAGTTGGTTGTTTATAGTGAACAGTAATTCGGTATTCACTTAGGCCCTAACTGAGATATAAAACTTATGAAAGTAAACTCAATTACTCAGAATAGTATGAATATAAATGCAGGAGTAATTGATAGAATAGAATAAAGGCGAAAGCGTACGGACAACTCGGGGATTCCTCCGACTTCTTCTACTCTACTCTCTACCTAACTAGTATACAAAAATGTGTACTAAGAGCCTCTTATAATTCAGCTCAAGCTTGGTGTGTCTTCTAAGTGTGGAATGAGTACTCCTTTTATAGACTCCAATGGCGGTAGCTTCTGATGCAAAATAACCATCATTCCCCCGGGAACCGACTTCAGGAGCCAATGGAGAAGTGACACGACGAAG
>CM002484.1:10737553-10754098 GCA_000325765.3 Leersia perrieri
TGGTACTATAAGTGCGCATTTAATTTTCGTCGTTTCCCACACTTCGAGAATTACCGTACGGCAACATAATACAACACTGCAACAACACGATAGATATAAAGCAAAATACGAATGAACAATGGCATGCGCCAAATATTACATAATGATTTAGCGATTTGAACCAATTCGACCGTGTTCAGCTCACCTGATTGCTACTTGCACTCTCGTCTGAATTTAACGAGAATTACATCTCATACTCTTCTGAAGTATAGACGCCCTTCACATTCTGTTGATTTTGGTTATCTAATACAGAATAGGGAGGACGTCTATACTTTAGATGGGGTATAAGATTTTTCTCGAGGACTTGCTAAACGAATGCAAATGTACCACCAAATGATATGTTCATATACTACTTCGAGTGCTGCCACTTGCACTCCTTGCCAGAAATTAACAAGAAATATACTTATACCATCAGAAGTATAGACGCCCTTCATATTCTGTTGATTTTGATTATCAAATACAGAATATGAAAGACGTCTATACCTCTGATTGGTATAAGATGTTTCCTCTAGCACTTGCTCAGCTCATAACGACCACACACTCACGCGCCTACAGTTGATATAGAAATTTTTCCTCAACAACACGGTAGAATGCGCTTTGGGGAGGCTACGGAAAGCTTACAGCGTGAAGCTCAACTGATGCAAAATATACGAGCGATCTATGTGTTTATATAGGCCTTCGAGTGCCTTGAAATCAATTAAGAGCAGCGGTCGTGCTAAAAGCACCGAGAATGCGCTGAAAGTAGAATAAGACAGCGCGCCGAAAGCACCAACAGCGCATCGAAAGTGGGCAGGCCTGGTGGTTGAGAAGGCCTACCGCCAGGTGGTTTTGTGGTAGGCCCAGGAACCGCCATGGGATTCGATGGGAGGCCCTACCGCCATGCCGCCGGGCGGCTGGCCCCTGCCGTCTCACCGTCCGGCGGTAGGTGCCCTGCCGTCCAACCAGCTAGCGGTAGGATGCCTGCCGCCAGTCCACCGGCGGTAGGTGCCCTGCCGCCAGACCGCACGGCGGCAAGCATCTATTTCTTCAATTTACCCCGATCGACTTCAATTTTTGCAATTTTCCATTAAAAAATATTATTTCTCAAAAAAATTCCTGTTTGGATTCTATGGGGTTATTTGGGGCCTAAATAACCCAAACTATCTCTAACACCCTCATCCAAACAGGCCCAACGTGTAGACAAAATGAGATAGATTTATAACATTAATTACCTTTTTAAGATGATAAATACTACCGCCATAGTCTAACCCATTAGCAAAGAACAACAGTACTCTTGATATAATCTTTTACACTATTTTCTTCTCACTAAATCAGTATATGAAGATGAAAATTTGTTACCGATTATTAGGCTTTTCCAGGCTAAAGAAATTTTCTAAATCCGCCGCGGAAGCCCCATAATAAAAGCAAGATTGTGATCATTCATGCCTGCTTGTTGTCCGATGTGGAAACTTCTGCACTGCACATTGGGCATACGTGTACATCAAGGATAAGTTTGCCCTGTTTAGATCCGGAGGGCTAATATAGATTACTGACAAAACCCATCTCATAGCCTCTGGGCTAATTGCGAGACATATCTAACGTTTTATATATCTTGTTAGATTCGTCTCGTAAATTAGCCCAGAGGTTATGGAATTGGTTTTGTCAATAATATATGTTTAATACTTTAAATATCAAATTTTTATAGGGCTAATTATTAGTCCGGAGAATCCAAATAGGGTCGTTGTTACCTTATAATCTCATTCTTACGACGTGATTTTACTTTCATTTCGTTTCTCCGGCTCCGGCTGTAAGAACATGAGCACTGTAGAAAGACTGTTGGTCACGAAAAAGCCGTGCTGTAATATGTTTTTCCGTATATGATTTTTAGTTAAAAAAATGTCGGTGCGTTGTAAAGGCACATGCATTGCTGTTTTCCCTTTTCATCATAAAAAAACTCCTGAAAACTGCTTTAATAAATTTGATCATTCAGTTAAGTCCAAACAAAGCCAAAATTTAATATAAAGTTCAAATCCAAATCGCAGGTATACAATCACAGAAAATAAAAATAATAATATCAGGTATAAAAGTCACATTAACTCATGTACATCCCATGTGTACGGGAGGCCCAAGGCTAGCTCAAAAGCATTCTCTAGCAATAATGCCCAAGTCCCCAGCCGAATCAGCCCAGCCCATCAGCCATGTCGAGCCTGTACACATGCAATGGCTCTTTCCCGTATATTGATCATCAAAGTATCCAACGCGTGGGCGGGTATCTCTCCCCACAAAAGGGAGCATCTAGATGAGCCATGGCTAGGCAAATGTTTATTTAACTATCTTCTTTTTAATTTGGTATTTTATTTTTCTAGGAAACTCCAAAGGACTCTCTATTTATATGAAAGAAGACTAACTAATTTAAAAGCATGATGTGAGTTGTTGTTGTGTGGGGTCTACGGATAGCTATTTTGCTGTCCTGAGATATGACCAGCCAGAATTGGCTATTAAGGGAAAAGTTTAGCTATAGCTTGTTAAGGTATATAGCTAGTCTCTTGAAGGTGGTTTTCTTTACCTACTAACTAAAATTTAATATAAAGAATCATATAGCTATGCTCCTGGAGATGCTCTAACGCGCTTCTGAGTCTGACTCGACGAGGAAGACAACGTACGAAACTTTTAGTTAGAAAACAATATCATTTTTTAATATGTGCTAGCACATTGCATGTGCGTGGTTACGGGAAAAATCAAAATATCATGCACAATCGTCGTTAATTAGTATTAATTTTTGTTTCATTATGTGCTCGTTGCCATCCACGATATCGCAGGCGTACATAATCTTCTATTCCATGACTAAATGGCTGCAATGACCAGCAACTCTACTTCAGAATAGTTCGTCGACCTCGTCAATACCTTTAACATGGGAGAATTTTGCATGATTCAGTCTTTTTTTCGAGGGAAGGGGCAGGAGCTCTGCCATTTCATTATAGAAGAAAAAGACTTGATCCAGTTTACAGGAAAACCGGACCAAAAACAATACAACGGCGCGGTTTATTTAGGGAAACCGGCGAAAACCTCAACATTTGTGACAAGAGCTAGTCTCGAAGCTTCCGACACACAAAAGATGCGGTCAATACAGGAAAACAACTCCTAAAGCGACGCCTTCAAAAAGGGAACGCCGACAGAATGGCGACGACGCCCGATTCGAAAATCTAAGGTTTTTACCCGAAGAGATCCCTGTGGTGAGGAGAGGAAAAGAACCCCAGCGACGCCTCCAACAAGGTGAACGGCGCCCAAGGTCGTCGCCGTCGCTATCACCGGGAATCCAGTCAGACTTTCGTCGTAAGGTTGCCCCCACCCACCAAAGCTAAGAGACAAACCCCAAAAGTCACAGGCACAACCAGCCAACACCACCAGACGTTGCAGCACCACCCGCCGGAAGAGCATCCCACAGGAGAAGGGAGGAAGCTCAGAGACAGAGAGGGCTGAGCGAGGGTCGCGAGCTGGCCAAGCCCCAACCAGCCGTCCTACAGCCACTTGATCAGCGAAGAACACCGTGAAGAGTTGAACCAACAAAACCACTCAACGGTCCCCTCGCCGGTCAAAACCTCAGATCTCCCCCTAACCAACGCGACCAATGCAGAACACTGGTGCCATTCAACATCAAACCTGCACCTGCACCTGCACCTGGGAGGAAAAAAGGAGAATGAAAAAACAACGCAGTCCCTGCTGCTGCAACGACCGACGACAAAGCGTAGACCTATTAATGGCGCCACCGCCGGTGAAGAGAGGGGTAAGCCGACTTCAACCTCCACCGCCGCCGCACTACCGCGTGCAAGCCCAAGATGAGGAAGCCAAAACCGACTCACCTACCTCTCTAGCACCGTCAGCATCATCACCTCCAGGAGGACCACCCGCCCCCGCCGCCTTCGGCAAAAGTCCACGTCGATGCTAACTCCACCAAGCCAGATCCGCGCCGGCTGCGAGATGCCCCGACGCCCTGGAACTAAGTCATCGTCGCCAGCCACCAACGCTACCGTTTCTGTTTGCAAGCGGTCGCGGACGCTTTTGGCGCCGGATCCGCGCCAGCGACGACCGAAGGGCCGCCCCAGCGCCTTGGATCTGACCCCGGCGAGGAGTTGGGACTACCACCGCCGCCAGCAACTAGCCGCCGCTGCCGACGGCCAGAGCCGTCACGGCACCGTCGAGCCCGCGCCGGCGACAACCTGAAGTTGTCCCGGTGCCCTGGATCTACCAACGACCCACGCCGAAAACCGACCTCCGCCGCCAACCATCAGCTGCCGGCGTCATCGGAAACCCACCGCCGCTCCTGCCAACCGACGCCGTCATCGCCACCCTGGCCCAGATCCAGCCGTGGAGGCACAGATCTGGCCGGCAAAACCTCCAGCCGCGACCGTCCCGTCGCTGCCGGCGGCCGTGGGCAGGGACAAGGCCTCGCCGCCACCGTCCTTGTGACCGGCCGGCTTTGCCGGCGGCCACTCTGGCGGCGGCGAGGCAGGGAAGGATGAAGAGCGGGGAGGCGAATGGGGCGCCAGGCAGCCGCACGAGCCTCCCAAAAACCTCCGCACCTCCAGCAGGATCCTGCATGATTCAGTCTTAAACCCTCCAAGTTGTTGTTAATCTAGATGATCCGAATGCTAGAAGATATGTACACCCCACAAAATTAAAGATAATGAACCAATGATGGAGTATAATCGATAGAGAAATTAAAGATAATGAACCAATGATGAATTTCAGATCTTTCGTATTTAGTTTCTACTATTTCTTTGTTTTTTTAAGGAAGTTTCTACTACTATTTCTATGCTTCTGTTGGGATGCATGCTCGAGGCCCACCAGCTAGACGGAAGCAAATGGATGGCTGCCACGCGGAGGAATCTCTGCCCCTACTGGATACCGATCACACAAATTAGACCACGTCAAAAATTGGACCATGGTGGGCTGCGTGCTCGTCCGAGATTAGGCTCGCGCGATCACATGTACGCCCGCACAAGCGTATCGGTATCGCACAGATTGAATACTCGAAACACCGATTCAGACGGGATAGAGATTGGTCGCTGATTTTGCTTCGGACTCTCGGGCGACGGACGAAAAGGACCAAACCAATCATCTTTGCTTTTTATAATAAAGTAGAGATAGAGATAGAACAATACCTGTGTGTTGCAATGGGTGACACAATTTTAATGGTATATAATCTCACATAAATGATCATAAAGAAAATAGTGAGATCACCACAAGTAAAAATGTGTATTTTTTTAACATGCATTCAGTTTCTATAGCTGTAACCATGATAAATATATTTTTCTTAGTCAACACGACATGAACATTTCATGAAAATTACTCAAGCCAACAAAATTATATGCTGCCAGAAAATACGAACCATAAAAATTATGAGCTAGAAACAGACTCCATTCTTTTGAGTTGGCCACAGCTAGGATTGAAAACGGTACGAAAAATCCCGACCGTACTGGCTACCGTTTCCGATTTCTACCGACCATTTTAGTTGGTAACGGAAATTTCCGGTAATGGAAATGAAAATGGAAATGGTAACGAAAACGGTAATGCATTTTTTCTGACCGTTTTATTGGAATTCCGTATTGAGCTAAATACCTCCACAACTCCACACGGCTAGTGCAAAACATATAGTCCAGAGATCCATTATCCTGCCATGGCTACCTCTCCTAACTGGCTCACCTCCTACCTCACGAGTCTCATTCCCGGTTCCTCTGTACGCACACGCTGAACATGTATCTCTTTCATCTATGCTCCTCATCTCGCCTCGCCATGGTGTAGGTCCACACCGTGCGACGCCCCCATGATGCTAACTCATGCCGATGGACACATGAATTAGTTGAGTATATAATTTTGTAATATATAAATTTCCATATAAATTTTTGGCTACCGATGATATCGATGTATTTCCGTTCAGATGGTTCCGTTTCCGATATTCCGACGATGCCGATATCGTTTTCGTTTCCGCCACTACCGTTCCGATTCCGTTTCCGAAGAAAAAAAATGTGGAAATGAAAATGGAAGAAGCAGTTTTCCGACAGTTATAAAAATTTGTCAATTACACCTAAAAGTTATTAAAAAAATGACACTACTAAAATTTGCTAAGATTTTGGCAGTGGCGTATGGTTGCAAACCAGTTCAAACAGGCCTTAAGCAATATGGCTACTAGAATTAGGATAGGCTGCACATATAGAGACGTGTGTCCGCCCACGAGAACGTACACGACGACACGAGTACACCCGCAGGAAATATCCAGCGATCCACGCATGCACGGATGCACCGCCCCTCCAACCTCGCCTATGACGCGCTGACACCACACGCGCTCGTGCCGATCAACGTATCAAATATTCTGGCCCGCACCGCGACGTGTCCTCCGTTCCGTGCGATTCCGCGGCCACCGCATCACCACCGTGTCGCCGTACGCCACGACGAGAATAAAAGCGCGGCCGCGCATGACGCGGATCACCACGGCCAACCTACCATACTCGATAGTCGATCCGCCGGAGCACCACCGGATCAGCACACAGTAACGCATTACTAACACTATCTCGCTCGCTCGCCATGGCGCAGGCCCAGCCGACGAGAATGGAGCCCGACCAGCTCCAGGCCCAAGACCAGGCCCAGGGCCAGGGCCAGGAGGCGATCAAGTACGGGCACGTGTTCGCGGTGACGGGGGAGCTGGCCGGGCAGCCGATCGCGCCACGCGACGCCGCGGCGATGCGGTCGGCGGAGGACAGCGTGCCGGGCGTCCCCGTGCCGCAGGAGATCGGCGGCGGGTTCAGCGCCGGCGTGGCGATGGAGACGGCCGCCGCATACAACCAGTCCGTCGGCGCCGTCCGCCCGGGCCAGGCCAGCCACGCGGCCGCAAGCCAGGGCATCGCCGTCACACAGACCGCTGTCCCCGGCGGCCGCATCATCACCGAGTTCGTCGCAGGACAGGTTGTGGGCCATTACTCCGTCGCCGACGACCAGCCGGTGGCCGACGACGAGGAGGACGCCACCAAGATTACCGTCGGCGAGGCGCTGGAGGCCACGGCGCTTGCCGCGGGGGAGCGTCCGGTTGATAGCGCCGACGTGGAGGCCATCCGCGCGGCGGAGATGACGGCGCAGGAGTCCGACGTCACCTTGCCCGGTGGCCTCGCCGACCAGGCCCAGGCCGCGGCGCGCTCCAACGCCGACGCGGAATGCGACGACGACAAGATCACCGTTGCCGACGTGCTCACGGTAAGTGAGTCAAAAATCCTAATTATTTCCCGAGTACGGGTGGTTTGGGAGTTTGTGACAATATGTACGGTGCGCGTGCGTGCGTGCAGGACGCGACGGCGAAGCTGGCGGGAGACAAGGTGGCGGGGATGGAGGACGCGGCGAAGGTTGTGCGGGCGGAGACGTACAGCGACGCCGGAGCACGGACCAGGGCCGGCGGGGTGGGCGCCGCGGTGACCACGGCGGCGAGGCTCAACCAAGCTGATGATGGTGAGGATGACGAAGACGATGAGGAATGAGTTTGCTCGTCTCGTGTGTACCTGCCGGCTGTCTGCATCAACTAGGAACACGTGTACATAGTTAGTGCCCCTGATGTACCTTTTTGTGTGTAATGACGGACTCCTGCAAGCTAAGCTATGCTTTTGCTCATGTATATATTATGCTGCAGTCAGATGAGTCAAGCCTGTGATGTTAAGTTGTTAACTGTGTGCTGTGTACAACAAATAAGAATATCAAATCCAGTGCTTGCCACGGTTTGGTCAGTCTTTTCACTCTCCTGATGCAGACTCATTCTATGTTTGTCTTTTGCTCATCTCCCAGAGTCCCGAGTGTAAAATGTACGCACATGAGCTGATGAGCCTGAACTAGTTTCGTTCTTTGGTACTATTACAGGTACAGCGCTGGCTATGTGCAACATTACTCGTTTCCTTGTCTGAATAGAACAAACACGAGCATTTTTTACTGAGATTTCTAGCTTTGTCACTAAAATCATGCACGGCGCAAGGATCACATGGGTAGGTGCGGGGTCAAAACATATGCATCGACTGCATGCTTGAGCGTGGCCACACATACTAAGCATGAGTCAACTGAACATGTATTGTTTCTCCATAACCATCAAACAAAATAAGACGATTAGAAAGTCTTCATTTGACCGAAGCTGCATTCTGTGACTTGTGTCTGCTTATATAAAGCTTCTCGAACCATGAGGATGCATCAGTCAACCAACAAATCATATAGAGAACTAATCATTAGCGAGCTAATTAAAATGTTGGTATTTCCAGTTATGCTCTGCAGATTACACGCTGCAGCTGCACTTCTCTATCTGCTAGTCGTCCTCGTTGGAGGACCAATGGCGAGGTCGCAGGCGATCCCGGTCCCCACATCATGCTGCAGCATGTTCCAGGGGCTAGACATGACACCGTGCCTGCAGGACGCCGTCGGCGGCGCCGTTGCCGGCGGGAACATCAGCGGCGCCTGCTGCTCGTCGCTGAACCAGGCGCTCGACGCCGGCCACCGCTTCCTGTGCTCACTGCTCCTGCCGTCGAGCGGCGGCGTTCGCGTGCTGGCGGCCGGCCTCGCCGCGGCGCTCCCGGCTCTCCCGCTGGCTCTGCCTCTGCCTGGTTGCCTCCTCTACGCGCCTCCTCTCGCTTATTGCCAAGGTGAAAATCAAATTGGGAATCCAAATATCCTTTTTCCTTTCTTGCATCCAGCAATGCGTTCGCGAATCGTGAACGGTGTCTTGTATTGGCTACCACTTAAGATTTTGCCGTATTCCAGTGCCGGTGCAGGAGCAGACGGATGCGCCACCGGCTGCAACAGAGGAAGCAACTGCGAGCACGGCCATCGCCGATTCACCGCCGCCTCAGGCCGTCGTAATGCCGTCGGCCGAGAGGTCGAAGAAGAGGAGCGTCGACGGGAAGAAGGCTGATCAGGTGATGAACGGGAGTGATGGCAACGGCGACGGCAAGGCGAAGGAGAGAGCCAGCCATAGCGATGCTGCTGCTGCACGAGCGAGTACTGACATCGGTCAGGGGATCAGAGCATACCTCATGAGTTTTGTGGTGGCCATGGCTGCATTTTGGTTGAATTAATTACATGATCAGTTAATAACTTTTGTCCCTGCAAAGCATCAAGTGAATAGTAATGACTAATTTATTAGATTAGTACAAATAAAACTTTAAAGTACACTCATTTTTGTTGTATATTTGTGCAAAAGCCAATGGAATCATGGCATCTAAAAACATCTCTCGAGACTCTACATATTTATTTTCTGTATAACCAAGCTAAATATAAGTAAAGATATCTCTACCACAGTTCAGAAAGGCAACATTAGATGCAACATGTCTTGTGTACTTTCATTAAGTTAACTTCCGATAGCAAGCCTGCTGACCCAGCGCATTAAGGTAAAATCAGAAATGCAGTAACCTTTGCAGTGGCCACCATTTGAGACTAGCTGCCTCGTTAAGTTCTGGCATATCGACAGGCAGACATCCAAGCCCCTGTCCTCCATCTTAAACTAGTCTTTGTGCTCCCAGTTGTGTGAGTTAATTTGGCAGAAAAATGTGATTCTCTGAAAGGTTAGGAAACACTTCAAAAAACCTGAGAAGCAGCATACAAAGCGATGTCTGTGTACTTGTAACAAATGCATCATGTTGCTATTCAATTGTGGTAAACTCACTTACTCAGCACCACACTTGTTAGCAAATGGTGTAGCATCTGTAGAAATAGAAAGCAACACCTTCAGAGGAAACCTCTATCATAAAAAATACTGTCACAAGTAAACATAAGATAGGAGATTCCCAATTTTGGTATGGCCAATGGATATCAAACACTTGTTATATCAATTCTGTTGGAAAAAGATAGGAGATGAAAAAAAATACTCTGTTCTGGGAGGATGAGTGACTAGGAAGTAAATCACTAGCTGATATGATATCACCTTCAAAAATGATGGAGAAGGGGCTGGAAAGTATTACTAAATTTAGAAGAAATATAACTGGGGGAAAATGAATGTTTTTTTTTAGAAAAAAATGGATGAATGGGAAACAAGATAAAAAAAATAAATGGGAGAACACGTGAAACTCAGTAATGAGAGACCAGGTGGTGCGAAAGTTAATTAAAGATGAATATTTTCTCAGTAAAATATTTTTATAAAGCTTTGCAGATTCAGACCAGGTGGTTCGAAAGTTGATTTATGAAGCTCAAAATTCCTTTGGAAGTAAAAAATTTGGTTGCTTCTGAGAAATAGTATCCTGACAAAGGATATTCTGATAAAAAGAGGATGGAAAAAAGGGGTAATGTGGAAAGAAACAATTGAACATGCCCTTTGGAAAAACTTATATGGAATGTGATCTGTAGTTATTCTGGCTTTCAAAAGCCTAATAACATGCAGCACATGCTTGGTGCATGGTTACTGAATTTTGACAAGGACTAGAAAAAAATAGTGGCAGTAGGGTGTGCTGCAATAGTTTGGACAATCTGAAAAATAGAAATAATGCTTGTTTTAGGAACAAGTTTATTAATATCCTGTTGTGGGCAATCAATTATGCACCTAAGTGTCCCAACCGTAGTGGATTACCACATTATCATTTTTCCTTAATCTGAAAACATAATTGTTCAAAATTTTGGGTATTCAAACCCATGAATTAGTCCTAGAAAGCCTGTGGATTTCATCTTAAATTTTGAAACAATAATTCATCCCGTAATTTATAAGTTTCTCCAAATAGCCCGTTATATGTATTTTTTTACTGTAGTTAACAAAGATATGCAGGTCTACACTTGCCAAACAAACTGCAAAGGTTAAACAACTTTGATATCCCATGATGTAATCCAGTCTCTGTATTTTAGTGTTTGTATTGATAACTATAAGCCTATGTGTAATGCTTTAATGGTTCATATGTACTGATCAATATAGACTACCAATTCATAATCGGAGATAATACTGCAAAGTCATACTTCTTTTTNCACACTTGTTAGCAAATGGTGTAGCATCTGTAGAAATAGAAAGCAACACCTTCAGAGGAAACCTCTATCATAAAAAATACTGTCACAAGTAAACATAAGATAGGAGATTCCCAATTTTGGTATGGCCAATGGATATCAAACACTTGTTATATCAATTCTGTTGGAAAAAGATAGGAGATGAAAAAAAATACTCTGTTCTGGGAGGATGAGTGACTAGGAAGTAAATCACTAGCTGATATGATATCACCTTCAAAAATGATGGAGAAGGGGCTGGAAAGTATTACTAAATTTAGAAGAAATATAACTGGGGGAAAATGAATGTTTTTTTTTAGAAAAAAATGGATGAATGGGAAACAAGATAAAAAAAATAAATGGGAGAACACGTGAAACTCAGTAATGAGAGACCAGGTGGTGCGAAAGTTAATTAAAGATGAATATTTTCTCAGTAAAATATTTTTATAAAGCTTTGCAGATTCAGACCAGGTGGTTCGAAAGTTGATTTATGAAGCTCAAAATTCCTTTGGAAGTAAAAAATTTGGTTGCTTCTGAGAAATAGTATCCTGACAAAGGATATTCTGATAAAAAGAGGATGGAAAAAAGGGGTAATGTGGAAAGAAACAATTGAACATGCCCTTTGGAAAAACTTATATGGAATGTGATCTGTAGTTATTCTGGCTTTCAAAAGCCTAATAACATGCAGCACATGCTTGGTGCATGGTTACTGAATTTTGACAAGGACTAGAAAAAAATAGTGGCAGTAGGGTGTGCTGCAATAGTTTGGACAATCTGAAAAATAGAAATAATGCTTGTTTTAGGAACAAGTTTATTAATATCCTGTTGTGGGCAATCAATTATGCACCTAAGTGTCCCAACCGTAGTGGATTACCACATTATCATTTTTCCTTAATCTGAAAACATAATTGTTCAAAATTTTGGGTATTCAAACCCATGAATTAGTCCTAGAAAGCCTGTGGATTTCATCTTAAATTTTGAAACAATAATTCATCCCGTAATTTATAAGTTTCTCCAAATAGCCTGTTATATGTATTTTTTACTGTAGTTAACAAAGATATGCAGGTCTACACTTGCCAAACAAACTGCAAAGGTTAAACAACTTTGATATCCCATGATGTAATCCAGTCTCTGTATTTTAGTGTTTGTATTGATAACTATAAGCCTATGTGTAATGCTTTAATGGTTCATATGTACTGATCAATATAGACTACCAATTCATAATCGGAGATAATACTGCAAAGTCATACTTCTTTTTTGGGATCATCGCATGACTGCAAGGGATACAAGGACCTATAATATTTTCTGATGCTTGGGAATGGTTGCCACATGCAAATGCTTAGGTAGCATGGGCATTGTCACAGCAAAAGAAGCAGGTACATTTGCATCTAGACTATGCGTGCCGCCTAAAAAGTTATAGAAAAAATTCAGTAAGATTAATTATGATACATAAGGTACTCCCTCCGTCCAAAAATGTAAACATTTGGGCTTGGACGTGACACATCCTAGCACAATGAATCTAGACAAAACCGATGTCCAGATTCGTTACACTAGAATATGTCACATCCTATCCCAAATGCTTATAAATTTGGAAGGAGCGAGTAGTACACAAACATGCAACTTTAATTTTGATTGACACAAGAAACAAAAATAACAAATTTTGACACTGCAGAATGTAGACATACTTTTTTATTTTTATTTCTTCAAATATAGGTTATATCTGAAGTTGCATGCTTGTGAACTAACTTATATTACCACAATACATCTTGTCAATTTTTTTCCGAAATTTTTATTTTAACTATTTAAACCACATGCATAGCTTAGGTGCAAATGCACAGGAGTGCAAGAGTGTTTAACTTCAACATCCACTGCAGGAACTAATGCTAAGAGAAAGATTTGATTGTTTGAACCAGAAAACTTAACCTATCTGCCCATCATCCTACCAGTTCATGGATAAAAGTTCAGGCTGACATTTATCCGTTTTATTATGACATGGAGTTATAGACCCCAAAGTGATTAAGCGGTACAGAATGCTAAATGTAACATGTGAATCCCATTCAGCTTGTATAGGATGATTCAGACTACCATTGCCTAAAAAAATGAAGTTGTTTATTTACTTTCTATAATACTTAGCTTCCTATCAGTTCTGAACATACATCACTTAGTTATTCCTTGATCATGCAAAGAAAAATTACAGTTTGTTTGCTAATACCTCCATTACAAAATAAAGAGTAAATTGTACATCGGGCCACCTTTTTTTACCATTGTTGCAATTTGGATCAAGGTTAAGCAAATATTTTCACTTTGGACCGGGTAAATTCGCAAAATGTTTCATTTTGGACCTATCTTTCCTTCTGTTAAACACATGTCTCTCCTCCATAGTGACGAGGGAACTGCTGGTGACAGGCTTGAGCTTGCTGCCGCAGCGCTAAAAACTCCATCTCAGCTGACGCTCCATCTTGAGCCCTGCCAGCAGTGGCACTATGTCCATGCTCAAGTTCCCACTCCAGCAAACAAAGGACTGGGGAGCAGCTCACTTGCACAACAGGGATGAGCTCACTCGCCAGCTACACCAAAGCAGCTAGTGCTGACAAATGGCCACCGTAATGGTGGTCCACCCATTAGAATATGCACATCACCGTACTGACCTCCAGACCACCACCACCACAATTCAGTGTTGAGCAGGGATGGGGATCTCAAGCTCCAGCTCAACTGCTCAAGAGTGCTGCGCCGGCACTGCAGGAGCTTGGGCGTGAGCGTGATTCCAGCGGTGGGTGCTTGAACAACTCACTGGTGGTTCGTCCATTGGTGCAGGGAAGGAGAGAGCGGGCGTTGAAGAAGGAAGAACAACTCCAAAGTGACACTTAGCGAATTTAGCTGGTCCAAAGCGAAAAATGATCGCTTACCCCTAGTCCAAACTGCAACAATGGTAAAAAGGGTGGCCCGATGTGCAGTTCACTCCAAAATAAATGCAGTTCTAGACATGAACAATTTCCAATGCTGACCATTATTTATGTAGTATTTAACAATACTGCTTTTGATGCCAAATTGATCAACATTTTTAAACAGGAGAAATATGAATATTATTGTAAATATTAATGGTAGAATCTGGAAATGTTACCTGCATGAGTTCTAGAACATTATTTTAGGAATCAATGTTAACATTTCATACTTTGGACAATAAGTAGAATCAAATAGAATTTTATAATCGAACTCCAGTTGAAATGGAATAGGAATTATGAACTAATGGTGAAAAGTTGAACATAATCTAGTTGGACTAAAAAGAGATCCAGCCGGGCAATACATTACCAAGTTTTTCTTGTTGTAGCTTGTTTAGATTAATCATCTTTGAGCAACAACAAAGATGATAATTATTGCTCAGATTGATTAGATGATTTATCCTCTTTAGATGATGGCTGCATGTGCAATGATATATTGACATGATTGCTCACCAAGCAATTTATTGCACATTAACAAGGTGCAACTCTGCCGAAAAACCCTATACATGGAGAACAATAACTGAAACAATTTATACATCTGGTGGCGCATCAGTGGTTCCTCCAAGTCCAGTAGTGGACTTTGTACGCTTTGACAGTGACCTTCTGTAAAGAGAAAGAAAGTGCAATGACTGATTTCAAACCAGTAATATACCATTTACACTGTTATTATATTTGGTCTCTGACTTAAAAAAAAAAAATCCTTCCAGGAAAGTTACCTCTTTGTCATTTTCTTGGCGGTGGTTACACCCAACTTTGATATGTCAAAATTAACTGCTCTCTCATCCATGGCATTGTCACTGTGCTTATTGCTTTTAATTTTTACTGCTGCTGCCTCCACGCTTTCCAGAGCTTGGAAATTGTGTTGTGATTTTTCCTTCTTCATTGTACCAACACTGAACCCATTTGTCTGAGATTCACTAGAGGTATCCTGCAATAGAGTGGCTCAGTGGCATGGATATAACTATGAGAAACATGGGACAACGGATACAAACAGGAAAGAATTTGCCATTAGTACTTTCTATATCAAAAAATGATTTCAATTTACAAAGACAGCTCTACAAATACAAGTATATTTGTAATTTAAAACTCGTCAATCTATTTTAACACTTATAGGACAGTAAACAGGAGAGACGAATGCACTAATGGCAATCAGCAAACGTCATGCATTATTCATGTGTAAAATATATTGAGCCATATAACAGCTAAGTTCAAGTAGCATGTAGGATCAAGTTATTACTGCAGCTTTTAAAAGAACCTCTGTGATGGCGAGGATCAGGCCAAGTCGTATGACATATAAGTATATAACACATCAAATTAGCTTCTATACGGATTATGCTTCTTTTGTCTAACGTTTGACAGAATGTCGTGGTGTCTGGCTTGCAATCATTCCTTCCTGGAAACCTATGGTACCAACCAGTAAACTTAAAACTGGTCATTTCTGGCAAACAATTAGAATTACTTTTTCATTCATAATTGGAAAAATAGCAATATAAGCCCTCAAACTACTCTCGGTTGTGCAAATAAACCTCTCAATTCTAATTTTGTTGATTTAATCCCTCTTGGTGTCCACCCTTGGGCAATCAAATCTGCAAGATCAAATTTGTCGTTTTGAATAACTCTATTTAATTCATTTATGTTAATCCCCTTCCTCTCCCAGCGGGCGTCCAAAATATAACTACTTTTGGACTTTAACACGGTATTGGAGACACTTTGACCAACAATATTTATAAAAGTAGGTTATTTTTTAATAAAGATTTGCATATTATGAATTTATGATATATGGTTTAATCATAAATGTACCAACATCATTCTTACGTGATCGGTGTTTTTTATTTTTTCGCTATTAAAAGTTCAAAGTTAAAAATGTTTGATTCAGCACTATTCTAAAAGTAATTATATTTTGCGACCGATGGGAGTACTTACTACAGATGCGTTTTTAAGTCTTGCACTCAAAAAAAGATAAACAAATAGACAATAGACGGCTGAAGACGATGGGTGCCTATTGCTCCTGGAAGGGCTGGGGTCGATGGTGGACTTGGCATTGCTGCAAGCTACCTAGTCTAATCCTCCACCTAAGTTGTTCTTGTTGTTATGATTGTAGGGTTGTGCAGGTGCTGCTCAAGGATGTTCTTGACTTATGCCCTCGCCTATGCACATGACTCAAGTACCATTGGGGGTAACATGCCACTCTAGTGAGCAAGTCACACCCACAGGTCAAGGTGTTAGTCCAAAAGATCAATCCTGGAGCAGAGAGGGTTATCGGGACCAGCACAACGCTACAACAGCGATGACAATCGTGCCAACAACAGCTTAGGTGGAAGATTAGACCAGGAAGCTAACAACAACGTCAAACCCACAATCAATCCCAGATTCCCAGCCCTTCCAAGTGTTGGCCCAGCTCCTAGCTAGCTCTCACACTCACGGAAACAGAAACTCCGGTGAGGGAAACACGGCTTACAACTTTTGAGAGCAAGAAGAATAATTGAAAGTGAATATCACAAGCTCTAACTTTGTAATGAGGTATACATCACCTTATATAGGCACTTAAGTC
>CM002484.1:10815750-10832080 GCA_000325765.3 Leersia perrieri
ATCAGCAGGATTTTATGACCATATGTGCATCTGCATCAACATGCACACGATGAAACGTGTCCCTGTTAAATTAGAGAGAAAGCATCTTTTATGTATCTAAAACGCGATCAAAAAAGTTAATGTCATATTATAATTTCGAAATATAGTTTCGAAATATAATTTTGAAAAATATAATGTTCCGATTATAAATTAAAAAAATATATAATGTTCAGATTAATGCGAGGAGCGCGGCGTTTCCACCAAATCATTTTTTCTTCTCTTCTATCCAGAATATCTGGATCTGGCAACTGACGAACTAGCGACGACAACGGTGGCCGCCGGCGATTGAAGAGGTGCGGAAGGAGACGCCGTTGTTGATCCATCCACCCTGATCGACAATGGATCGAAGTGGTGGTTGACTTCGCCATGCTCCTTGACACCGGATTTGGAGGTGCGCCGGTGAGTCGTTGCTACTTCGCCTGACACCTACCATTGTCTCTTCCCGTTGTACACACCGGCGGCAGTACATGCCTTGGAGCATCTACACATGAAGGAGTTGGAGGTGGTGGATCCGGTGAGCGGCGGCGGCGGCAGCCTTAACCTTGTCAGCGGCGGCAGCCTTAACCTTGTCCTCGCATTAATCTGAACATCAAATCCGGTGCCTACATCCTCGTTGACAACCACCGGAGATCAGGGACGGCGCCGTCGAGGTGTCCGCTATTCAGGGGGAGAGTTGGTCTATGACTCTATGCTGCCGTCATTACCGTCTCCTAGTGCCGCCACCATACAGTCTCGGCCGGCAGCGGCGGGCCATGCTCAAGGACGACTTTTGTGGTGCCGGATCTGCACCTCCTCCATCCATGCTAGCGGCAGCCGGTGGCGGGATGCAATAGGGCGAATGCGGACAACGGCGGAGGAGGATTTGCACGAGATAGTCCAGGTGATATCCCCTCCATCGCTGGTTAATTCCACCTAGAAGGACGTCATCCTGCTTATTTGAAAGGGTGTTCTTCAGATCAAATCGGTAATACAACTTTTCTTTTTTTGGCTCTTAGAGGTTTTAATCTATTTCAGGCTCATGTTCTACAAATAATAGAGTAAAACCATATCAGTGATATAGATAATTCAATCTATAATGGATTCACGTCACATCTATTTGCTCAGATCCATGCCTTGTAATTCTGGTGTCGATGACAATTGTTGGCTGTAGTTTCCATGGGATTGATAATAACAGCTAATTAATCAGTGATTCTTCCAATAGTGAATTTATGATGTTGCTGTATGATAACCTGTGCGCAGCCTCGTCAACATTGTGAAGCTGCGACTATGCGGAGCACTGCCGTCCACCGCATTGCTCACTCAAACCCTCACCGGCGACGGGACCTAGGCAGCAATTTAGCATCAACATCTTCATACCTGGATGAGGCAATAACGTCGCACTCATCTACTGATTTGTTAGTTTTTTTTTTTTTTGAGATGTACTGATTTGTTAGTTGAATGGATACTGGAGTAGGCAGAATTCTTTCCTCTACTTTGGGTTTCAAACACGCTAACAATCATTTTGATGCACAGTAGCTGGGCTGCTGAACCCTGTGGTGGTGGTGTTAAATCTGCATTTGATTACATAGTGATGTCTTGTTCTTGTTGTAGAAGCAAGAGATCAAAGGCAAAGCGAACAGAATCATATGCTCTGCCTTGTATAAACTAATCAACCAGAAACTAATTGTAGTTGGTTGATTTCAGATGCTTGTTCCTTAAATTATACAACAAAATAACTAATAGACATCTTGTAACTGTCAGTAGTTTTAGCCTTGGTAGTGCAAGTTATATTGATCTTAATACTAGATGATTGATGTTGGCGAGGGTCAGTATGCAGGCACAACTTCTGTAAGTTTTCTGGTTCAAGCAAATCAACTCCTGCTCTCGAATAATTTTTTATCAGCCATTTCCAATTTGAATCCTTATTTGTTGGTAAAGCATTTGAGTTTTGTTACCATAGATGAGCACTTACGAGTATCTTTTTTTCAACTTCCAGGTTATGGTGAAATACCGATGTAAAGATGGCACTGGGCGTTGGCCTATGGCTGTCCAGGACGAGATTGGTTTTGTGCTTTTTTCTTGATTTTTATGGATCATGGGGTAGTCCCATCCTCCACCAGATGCTCGTCCATCCATGCCAGTAGCTGGATTTGTTTCTATTCCAGACTCAGGGCCAGATTTTGATGGTTTTATACACCCTGCTGCTGATTGAGCTTGGTGCCGGTGCCGTTGCCGGCGGCAGAGACGCGAGCTGGTTCTCGTGTGCTACGGCGGCTGCAGAGAATCGTGTTTTTTGTTGCATGTTGACATTGTCTTATACCCTTATCGGATGACCGAATGTATGTTTTTTTCATCATATAACTATTTTACTCTTGGGGGTGGTTCAACTTTAACGTGCAAAATTCCCATGTGTAATATTTTTACTCCCTTCACTGCTTGGCTTTAAGCATGTAAATTTAGCCAGTTGGTCTTGTTCAGTTAAAAAATTACTTGGTCCAAACATGTTCGGCAAACAAATTACTTAGTGTAAACATGTTTAGTACAAGAATACTCGGCCTAAATTTGCTCACTACAAAAATACTTGGTCTTAATTTGTTTAGTAAGAAAAGCTAGTTATCTGAATTTGGGGAAACAATAGACTAAACGTGAGGAAAGAAACAAAGTTTATCCTGGTGTATGTTCTTCACCTAGCCAAACCCAAAACATCCTGGTGAAAACACATACGCAAAGATAGAGGACATACTTAACTGGATGATAAAATCTTAACATGACCCAATGAAACAAGAAACTTCTAATCGGATAGGAAAATCTTGAGTTGGCCTCCCAGCGGTTATCTAGCATTTTTTCGCCCAATCGAACCCAAAACATCATGGGTTTCGTCAGTAAAATTTCCACTCAAATGCTCGCTACATCATCCTACCATGCTTTAGTAAAATCTTAACTCCTCAATCCAACTGAAGAAATCATGCATTTGGGAGGGAGCACCCAGTAAAATTTTGACTCAAAAATTGTGTGCGGGAGGATATGTGTGTGGCCCGGAGGCTGGAGCTACTAGTGAAATCTTAACTTACAATTCGTGAGTGCGGGAAGGAAACAGGAAAACGCGATTTGCGGACTTGTGAGTCGCGCTACTCGTTTGGTACCGCGCAGCGTGCCCCCTAACGAAAATTTGGTACACTGTGGCACCTACTCAGAAACATCCGTTAGATCACCCCAACAACAGGTGCAAGTTAATTTCTAACTTAAGTATGTACCGTAACACCCATCCCCCTATATTGGTTTTCTAGTTACTTTCTTGCTAGCGATACTGTGAATCATCAAATACCTTCCTTAGTCAGATTTTAACTAGAATCTTTTATCTTAGCATCTACCCCCATATGATGTTCCTTCAGGTATTTTTTTGCTAGACATTCGATTAACCAAAACAGAACGCATTTTATCTTTATTAGTTCAATTATAATTTCTAGTAAAATTTAGTATTGGTTTTGTATTTTTAACCAAGTCAGTGTCCGAGTTAACAAGTAACTACTGTTTGGCAAGAATGTACATACGTACTTAGTTAAATTTAATTGGCTTTGTGTAAAGAGATAGAGGATCATGGTCTACCACCCTTAGGAAAGATTAGTGATAAGAACCAGAAGGGGGATATAGCACATGACTAGGCTGGTAACTTGTGATTGCTCAAAGATACGTTTGTGATCTGTATGACTTGCCTTTGTAGCTCTTCCGAAGGTTTTCCATCGAAGACGCGCTCCTCCGAAACGGAGCAAAATAAACTACATGCAAAACGAGAAAAAAAACTAAAAAAACTCTAAATAACAAAGCATCAAAATAAAACAAATATTTAGATCAAGATTTTAGATGAATTTAGGAACTGGAATCACCGATTCCGAGTCCAGATGAATTAGTTATAGATTTTACAATTTCATTCCAATTAAACCTATTAAAGAAAAACGACTATTCCAATTAATTAAATAATTTGCGGACAATTAATAACTGAGAGAGAAGATTAAAACAAAATCTTCAAAAAATATTAGATTAATTTTGGTGGATGACATACGGTAAAATAAGTGGGTGTTTGATCTCAATCCCAGGACATGAAGAACATCTACACAAGTCATCGAATTTGACAAAGTTCAATGAAAGTACAAGTAACCAAAATATGTAGGGTTTATCATGAAAATCATTTTTGGCTCTGGTGGGCATTTCATATCAAATGAGGAACTTTTTATTTGAACTTTTTTTTGAAAAGAAATCATCTAGAATTCAAGCTAAGTTTTGAACAGGTTCACAATACTTCTACTTATCATATCATATTTCATAACAACTTATGTTCAGCTTAGGATAGTTACCAGAACATTTACCACAAGACAGGGATGGAGTGACTTTCTCACTTAAGGCCTAGAGATAATTCTACTATGAACCCATATATCAAAGACATATAAACAGAGCAACTTTTCATCATTTCAACATGGAGAAATTAGGATGTCTTAGCTAGCATAGGGAAATCTATCCTATATTTTTTTGTATTTTCTGGTTTTGCAAATTTTTATGTTGTTTTTAATTTTTAAATGCAATGCAGAAAGTAAACATGCAAATGCAATGATACAAGTTACCTTGGTGGGGGGAGAGGCTTCTCCCCCAAGCTTGCTTCTCGCTCAGGGTCCCCGGTATGGGTTGTATCCCTGGAAACGAAAGTACGCCTGCAAGTCGGCCTGCTGTTGTTGCATCATGTTGTTGAAGTTGGAGAACTGAGCATCAGCGTGGTGTTGCCAATCTTGCGTCTGCGCCATATGTTCCATCAGGTGCTGGCTCATCTCCTCCGTCCTCAAGTCCAGAGTATCCATCCTCCGAGTGAGTTCTCTAAAATCCCTACGAGAGAAAGTGGAGCGTCTCACACGGAAGGAGGGAGTGGAATCTGGAGGCCTCTGCCATTGGCTAGTGCTAGCACTTGGCACTGGGCTGTGAGTGCCCCTGGAACCAACCAGGTGCATCTCCAGTACAAGCCTAGTGTGGCTCTGCGGGAGGTGTCGATGGAGAGGAAGTAGAGTCGTCATGGCCTTCTTGTGCCCTCCGTCTTGTATTCCTGTGTGATGATTCTGCCTCTTTCTGCAGGGGAATGGTTAGTTCCTTGTAACTATACAAATGATACCACGGGTTAGGTAACGGGATTTCATTTGTATAGCCACGTAAGAAAAACACAAGAGAATTATCTACACCTTATTTTAGGGTGTGACCCTATACCCAATATGATTCATCGATATAGTAACGGGGAAAAGTGAGAAAGGCAATTTGCTTGCCAGTTGTCACTCCCAGTCCGTTAGCTATACGAGTCACCAACGAGGTACATTCAACAGCAGCAGAAAATTTTATGTTTTCTAACCATTGGTTTATCATGCATTGAACAGGAGCAACTCTACGTTTATGGACTATGGCATAAAGAATGGCTAACTCATCTTCTCTAATTGGCCTCAAATCCTTACGTGGAAACATGGTGAAAGCAATCTATTTGTGCAAGAATTTAAGGATAGGATTATGGATGTTATGATATCTAGGTTTCCTGAGGGTGGAAGAACCAGAGATACTTTCTCGAAATGCCGACTTTTCAAAGCCGATGACGGCCTTTCCAAGATCGAGATTACACCTTTCATGGAGAAGGAAAATGGTGCTTAGATCCTTCTAGGTCCTTAATTGTCATGAGCACGACAAACCACTAACCATACCATGTGCTCACAACCCACCATTAGTCAAGTTTTAGTTGGCAAGTTATTAATTAACTAACCATGACCACAGCCGTGAACTATCATCATTTAACCATATTATAATCATAAGTAAAGTATTTAATGATCCCATAAGTGATCAAAAGTTTCTAAGCATGGCTAAACAAATACTAATTAATTTAGCTAAAACAATATATAGTTCTAGCTAGTAGGTTAACAAGGTAGAAAGAATCAAATAGCCGTATATAGGATTACCACCCAATGATATTCAAAAATAAATGCAATATTTAAACTACAGCAAGAAAGAATAGGTACAACATGCTCAAATATACGTTTGTGATCTGTATGACTTGCCTTGTAATTCCAAAAGTCTTCGATTAATCTTTTGTATCCCTTCCAAAGATCTTCCGTCGAAGACGCGCTCCTCCGAAACGACACGAGCTAAAAAAACTACACGCAAAACAAGAAAAGAAAAACTAAAAACTCCAAATAACAATACATCAAAATAAAATAAACATCTAGATCATGATTTTAGATGAATTTAGGAACTGGAATCACCGATTTCGAGTCCAGATGAATTAGTTATAGATTTTACAATTTCATTCCAATTAAACCTATTAAACTAAAGCGATTATTCCAATTAATTAAATAATTTTCACACAATTTATAACTGAGAGAAAAGATTAAAACAAAATCTCCGGTATCCAGAAAAGATTGGGTTAATTTTGATGGATGACATACAGTAAAATGATATATATTTTTGAACGGCTTTATATCAAATTTGAAAGATTGGAATGCTAAGATTGATTGTAGTATTTGATCAACACCGGTTTAAAGGAATGCCACATGGGCGGACCACATGTACAGAGAAAGAGCAGGCGACGACGAACTCGCCCATGAAGAGAACGGCGACGGACGATGAGGAACGGCCAGCAGCAAGCTAGAACGGCGACGATTCGGGGTTGACGGCGACGACAATTTTCCTGCAGCCTTCGGCTTCAACCAACGGGTGGCCGGTCTTCTCCTAATCGACAAGATCTCAGCAGAGGCAGCAGCGCGGCGTTTGGACTCCCGACGCGGCGGGTATGGCCGGCTGGAGGTTGGACGGGAGGCCGGGATGACGGCGACGGCGTGCGCAGCTCCGGCAAGTTTCGGCCTCCATCAGCGGGTGGAAAGTCTTCCACTCGTCGAGACAGTGCAGCAGAAGAGAACAGCGAGCTCCGGTAGGGCTTGAATCAGCGGCAAAGTCCGGCTGAAATTCGCCGGCAGCGGAGGAGAGAGACGAGAGCGATTTAGGGCTTTGGAGGCGGCGGCTTTGATTGGTGTGGATAGGAGGGGATCTGGTAGTGCTTATATATGCGACGAGGTGAGGATACCGGTGCGGATTCGACGGAATTTGGCGGCGCAAGAGCTAGGGTTTCCCGAGTTCGCCGGAAAAGATAAAGCTCGATTTACACCGCGATTTCTTCGGGATTTCTCGAATTTCTTGAGGGGAAAGAAAGAGGAGATCCATAGGGTCCGATTTTTGGCTTAATATTGGAACGGGAGAAGTTGGAAGGGCCGGATTCGACGGGATTTTTGGAGGTGGCGGCGCCGGCTTTGTCTTGCGTACGGGATGGAGACCGGCTGGGCGGCTGGAGGAGGGAGACGATACTGTAGCGGTGCTGGGCTTCAGCTGGGCCTTTTTTCTCTGCTGGGCTGAAAGGTAAGGGGGATTAAGGGAGAGGAAATGGACCCAGGTCCATTCGGTAGGCTGAAAAGGAGGATAAGAAGAATGGGCTAAAACAGCCCACGATCAAGGAGGATTTAATTTATTTTCTATTTAAATTATTAACTGAAATATTCTTTGTATGATTAAAATTAGATATTTAGCTCTGAAAAATCTGACAAAATTTCAGAGAGTTTTTTAACATATGGAGAATTTATTAAAAATAAATTCAACCATGCTTTAATTTATTAAATGTTCTTTCTCGCATTTAATTTTACTTGTTAATTCATTAACATTTTAATATAAATTATATAAATAAATTGTTAAGTTAATATTTTTTTAATTCCTGAAAAATCGGGCTGTGACAGAGATCGCCGGCTCGAGATTGTATAAGCTACAAGAAAGCTATGTTTCAGATGGTGTCATGGACAGGTTTGATGGTATTGTGGTGCACGATTCTGAAGATGGTGAGCTAGGTGGAGGTTTGTCGGGCAGCTCAACATGAGCGGCAAAGGAATCAACTGAAGTCCAAGTACACAAAGATTCGCCAAGGTCAAGTTTGTTAAGTTTGTATCGAATATGTGAACAAAGTCGGTTGTAGTTTAGAACTTAGAGTTATACTAGGTTTTATGATAAAAGCGGATCGGGCTCTATCCTACACTCTTCTTTAATTACTAAGCCACACCTGTTGTAACCACACGGCAATAGTAATATAGGTAGGCGTAAGGAGCGACCATCGGCAGCATTGCTAACCGGCCGTGGTCGGTGATACCTTATAAGCTGAAATTATGGTGAATAGGGAAGTAGCGTCCGTAATCAGTGTCCTGAGGAGTAGACTTGTCCGAACCTCGTTAACAAATATTGTATCCCGGTGTCGTCGTCAAGATTAGATCTTCTATGGCGATTCACTTTCGCGGATAGGATAGTTTCGGGGGTAGTTTACTAACACGTGATGGGGCGTTAATTAGACCCATGACATGTGAAAATTTGAATTTTTAAAAATAGCATGGAAACATTGTCTTCAAATAGCTTGGAAATATTACTGTTATATATAGAATTTATAGTAATTAACAATTAAATTAGCATATCAGCACTTTTTACTCTCCGAGAGCAAAACTGAAATTATTTACCCAAATTGTACCCAAAGCTTTATAATATTAATCAAAACTTGTGCCAAAGTATACAATTACACCTCCCCAGTCAGATGCTCGTTCTACAATTCTACTTCTACCTCTGGACCCTGCATATAATAATTTTGGTCAACTGCAATAAACACCTACGCATCGAAGGGTGGTGGCCCTGGAGCAGTAAACAGTTGGTTAATCATTTCTTAAACCCTGAGGCCCCGAATCCCCAGGCTCGAGACCACCATTTGTATATATGTGTAACCTTCTGCGAATTTGACCTCTTGCCCTATGATCCGAGATCGGAGGAAGTAACGAGACATCAGTATAGAATGCCTGAAAGTTCGTATTTGGTTGAAAGTTCAAACCTTCGGTTAACAAATGTCAAGATTGCTGTAAACTTTTGTCTCTTGATGCCGGTTCTTCTGAAAGGACGGTTTTTATGTACTCCGCCGCTGATTTGTGCCGCGATGCCCGCCGGGCAATCACCGATCCATTTTTCCCATTAGAGCCACGCCGAAGCGGCCGAGAAACCAAACGCCCTGGCTGGTGCTCTGCTACAGTTAATGCTCGCAGAAAGCGAAACATAATTATCAATAATAAGGAAAAAAAGGTGCTACATCTGTTTCACAATATAAACAGTTTTTGCTATTTATGAAATATTAATAACGAGAGAAGATTTTCTTTATATCACCTCAGTTATCAAATTTTAAACTACTGAGGTTTCCCCCAAATACCTTATTGGTTGTGTGCATTAGAATCACTACCATGCTTATACAGTAAAATCTAAAAATACTTGTATTATATGAAACGGAGTGAGTACAAATAATTTCGACGCACTTAAGATGATCCAATCAGATTTTTTTTAATGGGATCCAATCAGATATTGGTTTGCTTAAATCGTGTTACAATTTCGATAATTTTGAATCAAATCCACCAGTTGTGTGAATGAAGAAAAAGACGACAAAACATAGATAGAGGCAATGCAACAACACACCTTCACGCGCAATGCTCTGCCGGCGCCGTTGGAACCGCTGGAGGACGCCTCTCAGCGCCACATCCAGCGCGTCCTCCATGCCTTCCCCGAGCCCGCGGTACGTCGAGGAGGCGTACACCAGCGTCGGTATCATCTCCACCACGCGCTCCCGCATCCGCCACACCCGCGCCTCGCTGTACCCTTCCAGCACGTCGCGCACGCTCACGTTCCCCACCCGCAGCTCCTGCCGGTCGATGAACACCGACCACTCCTCCTCCGACCCGGCCGGCACGAACCACCTGTACGCGTCGTACGCCGTCCTCCGCCAGAACAGCACCGGCACGGCGCCCGCTACCATGCAGTCGAACATGGACCGCCTCGTGAAGCTGTCCCCGCGCGGCTGCAGGCAGAACTTCGATCCCAGGAACAGCTCCGTCACCGCCGCGGCGCCGTCGTCGTTGCACCGCGTGCCCCTGCAGTCCACGGCGCGGCAGCGCGCGCGCCCGGCGTCCTCGCACTCCTCGAGTAGCACGTCCCTGAAGTCGTCGCGGAAACCCGAGCGCGGCGCGCCCGCGAACCCGAAGAGCGTGGCGCGGGGGAGGGACAGCACGTGGCGCTGCCAGGCGCGGACGTCGGAGGCCGCGCGCGGGTGGAACCCCGTCGGGTAAGGGACGCCCACGTCGAGCGGGTCCGTCCGGTCCGCCTCGATGACGAGCCGCGTCACGTTCTCCATCCCGGGCATCACCACGAACTTGGTGCCCCACCCGTCGGTGTCTCCCCACCGCCGGAAGTCCCACGTGATGCGGCCCAGCGAGATGAAGTGGTCCCACCCGCCGGACCTCACGAAGTGCGGCTGCCGAGTCAGCCACCGGAGGAGACGTGTCCCGGCGCGGTCGCGGTCGGCGACGGTGGAGTTGGGGCCCCAGAGGTGGCTGCCGACGTCGAGGCCCGCGTAGAACGGCACGTAGAAGGCGGCGGCGAGGGAGGGATCGATGGTGCGGCAGCGGTGGGAGAGGAGGCGGCGGTGGACGATGACCTCGAGGGGGAATTGGTCGGTGTTGTACCAGTTGGGTAGAAACTCGTTGGGGATGACGGCGGCGAGGGCGGGGGTCTCGGCGGCGGGACGGCCTAGGCCGCCGTTGGTAAGGTAGGGGCAGAAGGAGTACCACGGCCAGAGGCTGCCGCAGTTGGCGACGAGGTCGTGGTTGAACTCGTGTGGGAGGTCGTACACGTAGATCAGCCCGGCCTGGCACTCATCGGCGGCATCGCCGTTCGCCCACGTGCTGTTGCTGCGGCGTGGCGCCGGGAGGAAGCGGGAGCTCGGGAGGAGGAGGAGGTACTTGAAGAGGACGAGCTGGAGGGCTAGGAAGGCGACGAGCAGAACGGTGGCTCGCAGCAACGCCGACGCTGGGGACGGCGCCGCCGCCGCGGCATTATTGGTTGGGGATCCCGGCGGCGGCGAGTGGGTTGGGTTGGGGTTGAGCGGCGATGTCGGTGACTCCGGCGGCATTGGGAACTAGGTTATGCTTGTCGGTGAAGTACAGTGTAGTGGTAAGCCAAGGGCTCGTGATTAAGAAAAATTTTCACCGTCATTGGGAGACTTAAGGCCGGATGGTATCGGTTCTTTACTGGGGATGGTTGTGGAAAAGGCAGGAATGGCACGTGGAGGAAGGGTTCATCTTACATGTATTCCCGTAAGAGGAGTGGATCCAAAGCAACGTATCCGGTCAGACACTGCAGAAGATTATGAGATACAGTAAATTAGTTGCATAAGTGGAGGTACTAATTAATACTTTAGTAGTACTAAATGGGCAAGTCGGCAATAGGAGCATCCAAGCCGAGGAGAAAAATGCTGAATGCGAACGCAGCGAGGAGCATCGATCCAGTAAAAGAGGTGTTTTCCATTCCTCGGTGGGAAGGGTGAGATTCGCTGACTTTCTTGTGTTGCCATTTGCCAACACCGAGCAAATTCTTGGATTGGTAAATTTGTTGCCTGCCTGCGGCTGGGACAAATCAACCACTGCTTGCGATTATAAATGCGGGAGCTAGTTGGGAGCTTACATAATTCCAGGTGCGCACCTCCAAGCGTTCATGTCCCGCCGACGACACCAGTTGGTCGCCGCCTGTGATGTTGCCGAAGGCTAGCTACAATACAAACAAAAGAAAACGGTCGTTTCTCTAAGAACAACGTATATTATACGTGTACGTCTGCGCACCAAGACGTCCCAGATGCCAACCGATGGCCTTTGCACCATGCTCGAATGTCAACGTTAGGTCGTCAACTAGATATCTCGTAGTCATGTTAAGACCTGACGGCGCGCATAGCCGCTCCCTTTCTTTTTCCGTCTCACCGCCCCCTCCTGCCTTGCCACTGGCAATGCCGGTCAGCCGCAACGATGACAACGGTGGGGCTCTCTTTGTCACCATCACAGATGCAACTTAAGATCTGATGACTATACATCTATTGAGATCAAACAAATAAAGCATATTCACATAATAAGGCGATATTTTTATCTTGACAACCTGATGACTCAATGACATGATCATAAGTTATAAGATGATCCCATGATGTCTACTAGTTAACATCTATAATGACCGGACATACGCTGGATCATCAAGATCATACCTACATGATGTCCGATTTCCATATAACTTAAAAATTTCTCAACTTAGAATTAAAAAGGCATGTCTGACCTAGCACCCGCTAACTTAGTGGGTATACACATGTTTTGTATTTTGCCTATAGGTAACCCATATCCGACCTGATAAGGTAGGCGGCAGCGCAAGCATATGGTGGCGGCGACGGGACAACCGACATGCTCCAACACCATGATTTGTATTGTTGTTGATGACTTGAGTGTTTGTGACTGAGTTGGTGTCTCACTGTCTTGGTGATTATATTTTACAAGGAGTTACATGTGATTTGTATTGCTAATTTGTTGTTGAATGCTCCTACCTCTTGTCACGTCTGGAATTTCTATCCAAAATTTCACACGCTCTGTGTTACATTGTATAGGAATTGGTCGAGACACACAATAACAAATTAATAACAAAGTACATATCTTTATTGACATTTAAAGTGTAGAAGAATTAATTACAGAGGCAGATAGATCCTTTCAAAAATAAAAATCTACGCAGCGGAAAAAGATCTAGCGTGGCTTCAGCTACACTCCACAGGCACTCGACTGAACTTCAGCTCAACTCTCCTGCAAACCATCCTCGATGTAGAACTCCTTCTTTAGTGGTGTATACAACATACTCCACAAGTCACATAGGCAAACAGGAAATATACGGGTAAACAAAGGATGGCTTAATATGGATAAAACATAGTAACGTTCATTCGAGTATAAGAGATAATTAATAAAACATTGGATTTGTTTACAGTATTAATATCATCACTGTATAGCCAAACCAGGATGCAAGTGCCCAACCATAACTCCAAACCAGGAATTATTAATAACTCCAATAGAGACGAATCAAAACTCCATACCCGGAGCTAATCATCACCCCATACCAGGAGTTAATCCTAATCTCAAACTAGGAGATATCCCAATTAACAAAATATTAACTAAATTAACAATTATTAAATAACAGTAGGACTAATCACAAAGAACAATGCTCAACTCACCCGTAACCGCGGACATGGCTATTCGAATAGTTTTACTCTGATCAGAGGTGTACCAATTTAACCTTAGAACACGTTTCCCGCAGGGACCATGACATGGCCCACTCTACACCAAGAAACAGTACGAACACACCCACTAGGTTCCTAGTCCCACCAAAAACAAGTTATGACTCCCCTAGTGATCCCACGTAGGCTTATATTTGCCACAACAGCCTGGTGCAACGCATTGCCCTTGCTACATCACGAAACCAAGCCGTTCCCCACTCTGGCCTAAGGATAGTATTGTATATGTTTCGCAAAGATAGCTTGCGAACTGGTCCTTAATTTAGCCTTAGGACACGTTCCCCACAAGGATTGTGACATAGCCCGCTCTGCAACAAGAAATAGCACGAAAATACCCGCCAGGTTCATAGTCCCACCAAAACCAGGTTATGACTCCCTCGACGATCGATCCAATGTGGGTTTATATCTGCCACAAAAACCCGGTGCATCGCAACTGCCCCCGCTACATCACGAAACTAAGCTGATGCTCATTCTGGCCTAAGGGTAATACGGTGTATACTTCGCAAATATAGCTCGCGAACCGGTCCTTAATTATCATGAGCACGACCAACCAAATCCATCTGCTCACGATCCACCATTAAGTCAAATTTTAGTTGGCAAGTTCTTAATCAATCAATCACGACAACCGTCGTGAATTTTCAATAATTAATCATCATGTGATAATAGAAGAAAATATTTATTTGTCCCAATAGTGAGCTAATTTCTAGACAAGGCTAAGCATATACTAAAACTCTAATAATCAAGTTCAATGGGGTTGTACAAAGGAGTATATGAAGTTTCACCCAATTACATTAAAAAATATTATGCATAAGTTGAAGTAATAGTGAGAAAGAAAGATTCAACATGCTCAAAAGTAGTTTGACTGTATGACTTGCCTTTAGAATTGACAATCTTTTCTTCCGCAGCTCTTTCATTGAAGAAGCACTCCTCCGAAACGACATAAACTAAGCAACTACACGCAAAACAAGAAAAAAGACTAAAAAATCCTAATAACATTACATGAAAAATAAAACAATCATATATTTTTATTTTAGATGAATTTAAGAACTAGAACGACCTCGTTCTGAGTTCAGATAAATTAGTAATTAATTTTACAAATTTATTCCAATTAAACCTATTTAAAAAAGACTATTCCAATTACTTAAATAATTTACAGATGATTTATACTAAGAGCAAGATTAAAATAAAAATCTCCAGAAAGATTAGGTTAAATTTGATGATGACGTATTGCCAAATAGGATCGATATGTCATTGACGAAAAGAAAGAATAAGGGATTATATGTGCATACATTGGATGGCTCATATTGGTTTTAGGAGGATCAAAATATTTATGCGAGTAGCTGACAGGACAAAGAAAGAAACATCGAACTCACCATCGATGACGGCGGCGATAGAAGATGTTGGCGACGAGGACGAAGAGGGAGGTGCTCCTCGGGTCGACCACGGCGACAAAGCTTCAGTGATCTTTGGACTTGGAGTAGTAGGGGCCGACGACGAGCTCGAGAAGGTGGTGCTGACGGTGAAAACAGGGCTGTTCTTCGGTTTCTGGAACAGCGGCGAACGGTGACCAGAGGTGAGGTCGATGACGATGGCGAATTCCACGGCGTGACGGCGATGACAAAGTTCCTGTGACCTTCAGAAGCAGAGAGTTCGCGGGCCGAGGATGAGGACGACGAGCGAGGCCTGGCAGAACTCCGGCGAGGCATAGGAAGCGGCTGGAAGGCGAACGGTGGTGGAGCTCCTCGGGTTCGCGCGGTCGACGACATTCCCAAGGCCGAGGAGGGGGGAGGAGGCGATGCCGGTGTAGAGGACGTCGCGCGAAGCCGAGGGACACGGCGGCTCTCATATTCGATGCTCCGTCGAGGCGAAAACGACCGCCGGAGTTTCTCCGGTGAGGTGGAGAGAGGTGGCGCCGTGGGGAGCTCGGTGAAGAGGGAGAGGGTCAAGGAGATGGCTAGGACGGCCAAGAGGAACACTGTATGGTTCTGTAAATTCCTTTTATATGCGTCGACGGCAAGAAGAACCGCCGTAGGAGCTCGCCGGCCGGAGTTAAAGAGGAGAGGTTGGTGGCGGCCATTTCTCCGAGATTCAAGGCACGAAATGATAGAAATTTCGAGTGAGAATTTAATAGGAGTGAGTGGGGAGCATTTCCCCTCACTCAATTTGACTAATCAGAGTCCCAAGTGAGAGATCGACGCCGGCGGGCCATTGATGGCCGGAATTCAATGTGGGAATAAATTCCACGAATTAAAGCAAAAAATTAGAGGAAAACCATGGGGGAACGAAGAGGGAGAGGAAAGCACCCGATTTTTGTATTAAATTCGAATAAATCATGCACCGGGAGGCAGATCGTGAAACGGCGGCGGCGCTAGGTTGCTGTCCCGGGGAGAAGCCGAGCGGGAGAAGGAAGAAGACGACGACGTCATCGTCACGTCCCTGTTGGGCCTAGCCCAAGAGGAAAAAAGGCAGATGGATGAGGTGGGCCGAAGAGAAAAGAATGGGCTGACTTTGGCCCAAGGATTTACAGAGGATTTTAGTTAGTTTTTCATTTAAATCTATATCTATATCTATACCTATTATAAAAATTCAAGATGAATCTATCATCTTTCTGTGCACCCGTTTTCGTCCGCCGGCTGATGTCATGCTGACGGCAGCATGACGTCAGCAAAATCGGCCCAGAAAAACGCCCGAATTATCTCCTATACGAGCGATCCCGATACCAAGAAAGCTCGTTTCATCCTTCATAGTGTAATCGTTGTCTGTCGCCATCAGCCGCATTCAAATTGGTGGCACAGACCAGATCACTGGATGATATCTTTCAAAAGATCCAAAAAACACTTGAACAAATCCAAAAAATCTCACCAGAAAATGAGTGTCGTTTGAGGCTGGAACCAAGAGCAGGATGGCATTACAACATGAACCAACCATCAATTGATCATAATAATCAGGCAGAACTGAACAAACCAAAATCAAGAAAGAGTGACGAATCGATTCAGATTTTCCGAGCGTATCCCGAGCCCCTTCCTCCCTACCTACTTGCACGAGCTGCGATGGTGAACTGGCGTCACGCTAGGTGTGGGCATGCGGCGCTGGGCG
>CM002484.1:10843735-10884617 GCA_000325765.3 Leersia perrieri
GGAGGCAGGAAGCCGCCACGGCGGTCGCCTCCGCCTCCGCCGCCGTGGGGGCCGCGTCGGTGGTAGCCGGAGTTAGGGTTTGGGCCGCCGCCGCCGCTGCGGCGGTCGAAGCGTGGCTTGGAGCGGGGCGGCGGCGAGTCCTGGTCGTAGTGGTACCCGCGCTTGGAGGAGCGGGAGCGATCCATTGCCTCTTGCCGGATTCGAGGGTGGATCTCACCGTCGTCCTGCGAATTCGTTTTTTCTCGTTCGATTTCCTCCGTTCGGATTAGGGTTTAGAGCGAGAAGGGAAGAATCGCCATGGATCGGAGGGGGGAACTGACGCAGCAAGGGAAGCGAGGAGCCGAGGAGGGGTCGGGTACTCGGGTCGAGTCGATCAGTCGACTGTCGAGCTGTCTCCGCCTACACCTCCTCAACGTTCACTCGCACAGGCTCAGATTTTACGTACGTGTCAAGGAGAAATTTGGGTCTGATTGTATGAGCAGAATTTTGTTATAGCACCAAAACCTATGTATGGAGTTTTAGGTAGCCTTTGAAACTTTGCTTATGTCATTATTAATTATTTCACCATGTGCCATACTGTCAATTTTTAACCCAGCTTTGTAATAAATATGGCAATAAATTATTTTGCCACACTATTTTATAAATTTGGTGGCATAAATTTACTCACCAAATAAATAGTGAACACAATAACTCAATTTGTTTTGTATATTGAGAATATGTTGCTCTCATAGTCCCATTCACATGTATTATCAATGCATTTGTTTATTCGATTTTATGGTCATTCATATAGAATCAAGCAAGTGATGGGCATTTAATGAAATAGATTTTTTTTTAGAAATTTCTAGTCCATCCCATTTTGAGTTTGAAGTTTGAACTATCCTTGATGCTAAACAGACAGGGTATATATAGTAATAATAGTTGGTATTAAGTTTTTTACATAATTTTAACTTTTCCACTCGACAATTCATGGACATGGTATAAACAATTCAGTATGACTAGACCTGGCTGTCAAAAGAAACTAGGAAATTCTAACTTTTGCTAAAACATCCATACTTTCCAATTTTATAAATTAGTAATTTGCACTAACAGGGAGCATAGATAAACTGTACATAGAAACTTTCACTATCAATTTATATATGAAAAATATGTGTACATCAACCAGAATTATAAGCTTAGATATAATTTAAAATTCTAACATTTCTATTTAATTTTTGTTTCGTCTCAAAGTAGCGGAGATAGAAAATGACATTAACAAAATTTTCAAATACCGGAGTCTTTATATAAATAATAAATCAATAGTCGCCACATTGAAAGCAAATGAACACTTTACTTGGCAACTTTTATTTTTGAGGGTATTTTACTTCACAACTTGGTATGTATTAGACACACAAAACATGAAAGTTGAGGAATGGAAAACGGAGAAAGTTGGGCGAGCAATGAAATGGACAAAACAAAAAACTTGTCAACTTATTCGCTCGTGACACACGTCATTCACGTGCAACGCATGGATTAGCTATCATATGGATAAAACCAAATCTATTCCTACACAAATAGGCATACGGAGGAACATACATTTGAAGTAATGCATATAGACAAAGGAAACAAAACAATAATGCCGGTAGTCTAAAATTTTTCTTATCAAGGAGAGAGTCTAAACTAAAAATAGCAAGATTTCTGACACAACTACGGTCAAACAGCTTAGCTAGTTGTCGATGTGATCTTGCCAAAAAGAACTAAAGAAAGCTAACTGCATTGTGACGCAGACATGGAGCCCCACGCCTCCCATCATAATATTCAGGTAATATGCCTAATTTACTGCAGTAAAAATGTGAGATTATGTATTTCATCAAAACAATAATCACCAATATTTCATTTTAAAATTTAAAAATGTTGAATCACCAAAATAGAACTAAAAAACAAAAACAAAAAAGAAGGAAAGTAAAGAAGCAGTAGTAGTTGTTGTGGTGTCCTCCTGTCCATACCTATTTGTTCGACAGTGTATAAACCTTGTCACTGCAAGATACAATAAGCTCAATCGAAATCATGCCGTGCGTTGTCCAGTGTGAAATTATCTAGTTTTGATCAAGAGAGGGAAAATTATTAGGAGAAACTCAATTGAAATCATTTGCAAAATCAGAGCAACAATGAAAAGTAGTACAACATAGGTTACATATTTGTTGGCAAAGCCGCAAAGGCAATAGTGTATATTGAGTGATTCGTTTCCAAACCTCTCTGAAGCAGCTGTTCTGTGAGTAGCATTGTTTTGCTGGGAATTAACTTGATTGAGAATGATTTAGCTGAATTGCTGAACACCTGAAGGCACATATTAATAGTCTGAGTGATGGTCTCAAATAATTGATATTAGTAATTAGTTAAGTCATGTTTATTAGTTATATCCCATCATCAAAACATCATGGAAATTGCACAAACAATTTCAATGATGGATCTAATGTCTTCCCGTCTTTCAAACATAACAAATGTGTCGCAAAGAAAAAAAGACAAGTGGATAACATTTTCACTTTACAAATGACCAAAAATATTATTACATGGGTATCATGTGTGATGTTTAGAGAACTAACCTTGATAAGAGGCTCCCATCATATGTATGCTCTGCACTATTATGGTCTCAACATCAACAGAGTACTTCAATTCTTGCCTTGCCACTTAAGGGCACCATGCCACCATCCATCTTGTAGCTATTTCACATGAGTCCATGCATAAAAAAGGGACAATGCATGTATACATAATAAATACATAATAATCCGATAAGCTGTAAGTAATACTATATTACCTTGTGCAACATCATAAATCATAGAAGTGATGATTGATGCTAAAGTACAACTCTGAAAAGACTTAATTGCTGAGATAACAAATTTTCCAAGGTACCGAAAAATCAATGATGTACAATTGAGGACATGCCTTCTGCCATATGTAAGAAGAGATCATCTATTCCCTCAATTTTTTCTTCTCGGAAGGGACGTCAAAACTACAAAAGAATCTTAATTGAAAAATAGTTTGCCTTTTCACCATAGGAAGAGTATTCACATGAACCAATATTAGAATCTCAATAAAGTAAACGGTTCAAGTCTTGACTTGAATACCGCAGAGTAGTACTATAGCAGTAGGGATACATAAATTCTTGGTAATTGGAACGGAAACGGTAAAGTTGTCCAAAAAAGGTAACCCATTTTTTCTGATCATTTTGTTGGAATTCCATATTGGGCCAGAAATTTCTAAAAGTCCAAAAAAGACCCACTCGTCTAGTCCAAGTCGTAGACTGAACATGTTTTAATTTTTTTTGTCATTGAAGCCACATGAAATGTCCCTTTTACCCTACCCTCCTTCTGTACATCTCTCTCATCTTAATTGTCCATCATAAACAACTTCCTCACTGGCCACAGCCATTGCACACTATGCCCTCCCTCATCGTTTGCCACCACGAGCCTGTGTTGTTGGGAATAGTCCCACGCAGGTGGTTTAGGAAGAGTTGAACCAACTTAAAAGTGGAGAGAGTCCCTTACCTCTTTGGCTAACTTTTGGGGGGCAGCACGCCTTCCCGATTGGGCCAATGTTTCCCGAATTTGGGCCAACAAATGGTATCAGAGCCAAGTCCGCAATCGTGCTCGTCTATACTTAGGGTGGTGTAGGCATGAAGCCAAGTAGATCGCGGGTATGACGCCTGTATGTGCCCATGTGTGGGTCGGGTTAGTGGACCACGGGTGTGAGACCCATATGTACCCGTGTGTGAGGCTAGTCAGGGCTGAGGGACAACAATATGTGACGGGAGGAGATTGTTGGGAATAGTCCCACATTGTTAATTTAGGAGTTCCTCACCTCTTGGGCTAGTTTTTGGGGTGCAGCAGGGCTTCCCTCCCGATTGGGCCAACGTCTCTCGGATTTGGTCCAACATGTGTCTCCTCCTCGCCGGTCACTAGTGATATCCTCTCCTGGAACAATTCCTCCCCACCAGTCTCCTCCAGTAACCTCCGAGTCACCATCGCCTCTTGGGGTAGGGTACGCCTCCCTCATGTCTGGTGAGGGACGTGCACGATTCTCTGGGAAACACAAGTACCTACGATGAGTCGTCCCTGAGTACCAAAACACCGCCGTGTGGGCTAGACTTGTGGGAAGCTGCTCAACAACATGTACGTCGACCACGTCGAGTGGGAGAACACACATCGCTTCCCACTACAGGGACATTGACTAAAATAGTGATAACGAGGAGGCCTGCACTAGGATGGCCCCTCCCTCACTCCAAGCAACACATGTAGGCTGAATAGTTGCACCAAATTTGATGGCGAGGATAGCCTCTCCTGCCGCGCCACTGTCGCCAATGGTCGCAACAGTATGGACCTTCAAGCAGCGGGTGTCATAGGAGATGCATGCTTTCTCTTCTTGACTCGCTACGATGCGGCCTTGGATGTGTATGCATGGTGTTTGCTGAAATATGGAGTATGCTTTTACTATAACAGTACTGCCGTCTCGGTTGCCATGATCGATGGGGACGGTTGGATGCCAAAGTTGAGGAGGCGATGCCATGATGAGCTACTGTGGGTGATGGATGAGTGAGAGGAGAGATATGAAGGGAAAAGGAGGGAAATGACACAATAGACATTTTACATGTTTTTACTAACAAAATATTAGGAACTAGTGGCATTCGAAGAGCGTGACTTCGTAAGTGCGGCAAATAGTTAAAGACAATAAACATGGAGAACTTACCGCCAGTATTTCATATAGTGGAAATTTATAATTTTGAGTTCCTAAGGCCATGTTCAATACACCATGTTGAACCATGGTTCTATTGCCACCTCGATGACGAGCTGCCGTGGAGGGGTGGGATCAAGGCTTCACCAAGCCGCGAACAGCTCCTGCAGGCTACGGTGCTCTCAAGCAAGAAGAAAAGAAAAAACGATCCAAAAGAGGGAAATGCAACAAGGTGAGGTCCCCCTCCTTTCCTCTTCGCGAGGAGAGGAGACGAAACAAGAGCACAATGGCTGGATACGAGAAGAAACATACCACCGCCACAAGCTCGCCGTCGTCTATGGATCCATGTGTTCGTTGCCATTAATTCACACTGTCGTCGATTCATGCCTCCGCCGTCGATCGTGACCTCCATCGATTAGCGTTGCCGCTGCCATGAAACTAGCACCTCTTGGCAGAGGGGAAAACAAATGGGGAGGGGAATTTAGAATTGAAGGGTAGTACGATTTAGTTTTGGAAATATAAACTACAAAATTATATATTTATCTGTATATTAGATACGAGAAAGGTAGAGCTATCATACAAACTAAAATCAATCTGGAACCAAGACATGCCCTAACTAGTGGAGTACAATGGGCTATGGCGGATTTGCCGTCAGCTGCTAGTGGAGTCAAAAAAAAAAAAAAAAGTGTAGCAATACCGTCAGCGGCGGAAATGCTGGTTTCTCCTTCCTGCATCCGAGCCGTTGCCTTCTTCCATCGCCGCCTTCCGCGCCCTCTCCCCTTCCTCCTCCAGCCGCGGCCGCCTCCTCGCCTCACCCCTGCTCCCCCGCGCTCCACCATGGCCTTCTCCGCGGAGTCGGCAGGGGAAGAGGCCGACGAGGAAGCCCTCCCGGCCGTCACCGGCTCCGGTGGAGGCGGCGGCGAGGTGACGGCGGAGGAGTGGAGGCGGTGGGGCACCTCCTCTCCGCTCCCGGCCGTGGTGGACGCCGTCGTGCGGGAGCTCCTCGAGATGGAGGCCGAGTCCGGCGAGAAGATGCGCTTTGGCGGCGTCGGCTCCAAGATTAAGGTGAAAATGCATTGTTTGGTTTCTGCTCAATCCCCTTTGGGGTCTGGATGCTGTTTGCAGATTTCGTGCCTCCGTAGGTAGTACAGCATTGCACGAGTTGAAGCTGATTGGAATGGTGAATTGATTCATGGCATGGTTGAATCTTCAACTCATTACTTTATAGGGTGATTTCAAGGATATGGAGGACAAGAAGCACAGGGCTGTCTACGAGACGCTTGCCGACTCGGACAAGAAGCTGCAGTACTTCTCTGCGCGGCAGATTGCTTGCCGCTTGTTAGGGAGTAGAGGATATCTGTGCCAGAAGGTGATGATGTGACAGTCTCTCTCAGCTATGTGCGTCTTTTGAAGCATTTGTTGCAGTGCTTATACAACTGATACTTGTTTCTGCTAATATTTATGCACCTTTCCTCTGCTCTTTTTCATTTCCACCCACAGTATACCTGATCTGGTTACCTTTTAAACTACAGTGTTGGCTACCAATGGAAGATTGTATGTGTGCAAAGCTTGGTTCTTGCAATCTATGGCAGGGAGTTAGGTTCTGGCTATATATGCATCCAAAGGTCTCTCCAAAGGGCTTATTTTAAATTTATTGCTTTGTTATTTCTTCTGTGTGTTTCAGAATCTCTAATTCTCTATTGTTGCAGGACTTCTTGCGCCAAAACAACACTGGAAAGTTACTCTGGCAAGTATTTGGCATCGAAGCTGCACCCTTGTGTCTCTTTGGCATCCAGGAGCATGAAGATATTATGTGGGATGCATTCCAGCGTTCAGGTTGTGACAGAAGTCAATGACAGCTTTCATTTGTTAAACACATGGAATCTGTTATACTTGTATGAGATGGTTTCAGAAGCTTGCATTTTCTGTATGGTCGTTTGCATTAGTCACTTGTCATGTTTGCTCAACAATTTTTCTTCTATAAGCTTCTTCCATAAATAAGCTCTCCTGATGTGTTCAAAGTTTAAACTGTAGTTTATGATATGGAAAAATACCAGGCTTTTATACTCTCGACTTCTGTTACGATTGCTTGGGAACAGAAACAATGCAAACTAAACAAATTTCTAGTCTTTACACTAGGACAACATTCATCTAGAGAATTTGCAAATGCTTAATAAAAGTTGATATAATAAGCAGACAAGTAGTTTGCTTGTTTAGAATTCTGCTTGCTAGTGCTTAGAAGTGTATTCCTGTCCCAACCCTCTATTGGAGTGTCATGTAAAATATAAAAGAAGCATGAAAATGTCCACATTTATGTTTCCATTTTGTCCCTCTTAATTATTGTGTGGATGAATCTACTGCTGCATCTAGGAAGTTATTTTCATTGCTGCTGAATTGAACCTGTAAAAATGTCTGAACTGATTTTAGAAATAAGACCCTCAATTGGATCTCTTGAATCGTTTTCTTGTGCCCCAAGGAAGAAGATTATTTCATTTACACGTCAATTAGTCCTTTTTTGTCCTATATTTGGCAAGGATATGTATTTATTTGTTCACTTCATGCTTAATTGTATATTTCCATTCTGATACAGTTTTGTCCAGGAAAGGGAAAAGTTTTGTTTCTGTATCCGAACAAGAGTACAACCCCCATGTCTGTCAAAGATCTTGAATTCAATGGGTTGACCCTGAGTTGCGATCGTCAGGAGGAGGCATGCTTTCTGTTCTTTAAGTTGTCCATTATTATTTTTTTCTTTAGATTTAAGCTGGGTATGATATTCTGCAGTGTTGCACGCCCACCTTTAATATTTTAAAGTTCATAGCATAAACAGTTTCGCTTTTTCTAACCACTTTGGAGGTTTTCTTTTTCCCAATTAACTCCTTTTATCCAACATGATAAGCATTAAGTGAATGGTGCTGCTGTGAACATTCTTTCTTTATTTCTTGTCATTTTACACATCAATAAGATCTCCATATCATACACACCCATCTGATCATTCTTTTCCAGTTATATGTTATCAAATATTACTTTATAAATAAATAAAGTACTAAGAAAATAATGAAACAATCTTTTGCAATGTAGGATATGAAAGATGGACCTATTAACTTTGTTTTGCTTGATGGCACGTGGAGTAATTCTGCTGCATTGTACAGAAGGTTGAAGGTAAAGTTCAGTGCGTTTCATATTCAACATAATGCACTCCGGCACTCCCTTTTTAGTCTGGATTTCTCTTTACATCTGAAAATTCTTTGTTCAAGTTATATTGATGCTATGATTCAGACTGGATAGTTTACATCAAACAACTGAAGTTCCAGTGATCTTTTATTGGGTGGCACTCCATAATTTTTTCTTGACATTATCGACTTCTCATGGTCTCCAAGATGCAACTTTACCATTACATACTTTTAGCTATGAACCTGAAGAGGGCCATGTCTAGATCCATAGCTGAAAGTAGCTATATTTTGAGACAGATAGTACTTTTTTATGTTTATCTTACTATATGCTAATAACACTATGATTATGAAGTCAAGTGGAATTGATATGCTCCAACTTCGGATCCTTTATGGCATGAATGAAACTAATCCACGGAGAAAATTAAGGGAGAAAGAAGCTCTTCCTCTATGCATACCTCTCATCTAATTGTCAAATATGATTCTTACAATGATACTGTCCTCTTCTCGGTGCCAGCGGTAGAGGCATTGATAATGCATTAAACATACCAAATATGTATTTATTAGTCAAAATGCCACATGCTCAGGCTGCAATTGTTGGTCTGTAATACTAGTAGCATTGAGCAATCATGAATATTATCGGTAACAGGACATTATGATAAAAAGATAAGAAATGGACATAAACTTTTGCCGAAGTTAGTGGCAAACTTGCAACTAGAGTAGATAAATAACTCTTTTTTATTTTTAGCGATATTGTTAAGGGAAAAATAGGTTGCAGAATAGAGCAAAATGTTAGGTGAGTTTAATCTCCTACATTGACTACCATAACATTACACAGAACTGCATGAGTGAAAGAAGTTTAAATAGGGACATAATGATATATCCTAAAAATGCCTAGACAATATGACCTATCTGGAATAAAACGACAACAAAAAGTATACCATTTCTGTAATATTCCCTCCGTTTTACTGGAACTCTTTTATATCACTTAGATTAGAGTTTGAAAATATTCTTTATCAGGTCATGAATTTCTGGACACTGCGCCATTACTTCAAATCTCAGGCAAATTCCAAAACCCATTCACAATAGTCAAAGTGAATTGCTCAGAGTAGAACAGGGTTGGCCTTGAAGCATCTTGGACACATAGGTGTCACGAGGTTTTGAAGTTTGTACTACTGCTACTCCTAAGTGGGTTTGGTCACATTGAGATATTAGGGGAATGTGCTCTATTGGGCACAAAGTGGTAGAGAATAATGATTTGTTTGCTTTTTTAACGGAGAGATTTTTATTGCCTTCAGTGGCAAGGGGCTTATTGGGGTGGGTTCTAAGCTGGATTTTCCCTTTAAACCAGAAACTGCCGCAAACTTTTGGTATTATAAGTAGTTTTCCGTTTTGAAAAGCAATATAAGTAGTTCTAGTATAAATCAAATGTTAAGTAAGACATGCCTCTGGTTCTGGCTAACACTTCAGCACTTTGCCTCTGTATAAAAGGTTATCTGTCCTCGTACCCTAGCTCACCTTTTCTCCAATCTGTTTATGCTCATTTGTGTGACGTAGAATTGTCCTTGTACCTTTCTCATTGTTGGTTTAACCTGCTCGATAATATTATCTCTTCACAAAACCCTGTTCACTGACATAATCTTATGCCTCAACCCTTGATTGATTTGGTAAATCTTTCCAGTTGAATTGGCCATGATCCCTTGAAATCTCTTTATTGTGTTTGCATGACTTTTATGGATGCATAAACCAAACCATTCTACATGATTCTTTTTGCTGTTTTTTTTTGGCAATTTGGAGATGAAGTAAAACAATAATTTTGTCGTTTTCACTTTTGAGATGGATTTTGCACCATTGATGATTCAACTCATTATTTGTTGAAACTAAAAACAATACTTTACTGCAAAAAAATTCAACTCATCATCAAAATTCCAAACCTCAAGTGATATGAAAGAAAAATGCCATTTCAGATATTAATCTCTTATACTAGGAGGGGGGGAGGGGGGTGGGGGTGCAACAAACCGATACCATGGCAAAAAAGGATGGGTTCCAAGCTTGCTTGTCACCCAAAAAGGAGCTTCTGAGGAAGCACCAACCACCCCAAACAGGTCCATAGGTGGACCACTTGACTGTACAATCGTAGTCAGAGCACCATATTATCAGCCATGCTTCTTTCACTCTGAAGCTTGGCTACCGATTTCCGACACTTTCCCATTTAAGTCTCATCGAGTTATATAGTTCATCATATTTCGGCATTTGGGAACTCTGTATTCCTCACAGCTACAATGCTTATGCCACAAGTAAATAAAACAACATTCATAAACTGCATACATTTTGTTTAGTTAAGTAAACCCTAACATTGAGGTTCTATTTTCTATAGGAGAGATGGACCGCAATATGGGGAGAGGAAGACATACCTTGTATCTCACTGTCAACGCTTAGTGCCTCAGTGATGCATAAACTAAGGTGACGTGACAGCTTTTCATCTTACATTTTTGTTTTGAACAAGTTCTTCTCTGGGTGACTGCAACTCACTCCTGTCATGTTCTCATGTAGACCGCAGCCAGCGTGGGATCGTACATGCACTGCAGCAGCTGCTGCTGGCCTCCTCTGGGAGCTGGACATGCGGCCCGAGCTCAGTACCTTTGAGTTTGGCAAGCAAGCTGAGGCTGTGGAGTGTTCATTGGATGTCTTACTTGATGCTCTCACAGCCCGACGGATTCGCCTGGGAAGATCTATAACTAGAAAACAGAGGCATAATAGGAACTGCATCTAGTGTGCCTGGAATCCCGGGTTCATTTTTGGCAGAATAGGAAAGCTGATTAGATAGTTACAGTGTTTTCCCTCTCTTTTTTCAGGTCACTGATAACTGATAAAGTATGAAAATCATTTCTTTTTGGCAGGAAATTAGTCTGGAGAACGCCTCCATTTCTTGAGCTGTAATATTAGCAACATACTGAAACGGCAAATTTTCAAGTGGTAGTGATGAGGGGGAAAAAAAATCTGAAGTTCGCAACTTTAGGATTAGACCATGTTGATCATGTGGTTATTGAGCTGAAATAAACAGTGGATGCAAATTTCCTATAATGCTCTTGAAGCGGTCAAAAAGTTTCATCGTTTGTTTTCATGAACTTTATGAAACATACTACTTTCTTTTCATTATGTCAAAGATCTATCATTCTATCCCCTCTTCGGCTGCCGAGCTAAAAATTTAGCAAACAATAGGAAATCACTTACGTTTGATTCTCGTTAGCAGCATTGTGAAAATTTTCTTTGGTGATCCTGCTCTCTTTCACATGAAGCAAATGCTTACAGGATTGTCGAGATGAACAGACAACCCCGAACATATGTCTAATACAGTCTAAATAATTCCAAGGCGTAAATTTATATTTATAAAATAAAAACTAAATTTCATAAAACATAAGAGAAAATGGCATTGTGTTCTTGGCTAATACAGAACATTGTTCTAAAAGAAAGGAAACAGTATCTCGGTTTACATTATAAGTAAAAGATATAGCAATCCATAATTGTCAACCTAATTCATCATCTGCTTAAATGAAAACAGAAACTAAGATGGTAATGGGATAACTTTATAACTGAGTTTACCTCGCAGAATGTTCAAAACTTCAGAATCAGGTAACAGAATAAACACGTGCAACTTAATATTCTAGTTGTATTGGCAATTATCAGCAGAGTATATTTACACTTATACAAGTACTCAGCTTACATTGCATGAAGAACAACTGTAGTGGAAGTACTAACTAGTAGTAGTATTTACAGACAAACTACCTACGACGCTTGCTGAGGCGCCACGAGTTTGGCTCCTGGTATCTATCATATAGAGGCTCGATCCTTTCTTGGCGTTTCCGCTTACTGATATCGGTTGGATCGACAGATCTGTAGAACCTCGGTGCCAGTTCAACAAGCCATCTTGGTTCAGTGGCTGTCACCTCCCTCATGTACTCTTTCGTGGTCATGACAACTTCATGATAGATAACCCACTCTGGCTGCTGCTGGAAGAGAGCGCTGCCTGGGTGGATATACACCTGCTGATGATCAGCAACGGTTCTGTATCCTCCCTGGGGATCCTTCCTTGCAGCCTGGAAGAAGAAGCCAGCGGTGATCGCTTTCCTCACCTTGGTGAGATCATTCCCCGCAGAGACAACATCAAGCTTATACTTATCCATAATCTCAAGGAGTTGTTTTCTCACGTCCTGTGCTCTCCTTAGGGATGTTAACTTAAGAAAATTCTCATGGCACCATGGACCTGAAAACTGCTTTGCCTTCCACGCCTCATAAACGGTGAGTAGGGTAAGATGATCCCCTTCTGGCTGAAAAAAGTTGCCCTTTTTCCGATCTGCCTGAGCTTGTTTTTCCTTTGGCCGATAGAACATGTCCCCGGTTTGAATCATTGCAATGATGGTAATTATTTCATCACTGCATCCGAGGTCCACACTAGCAAGGAGCATCTTTGAAAGTGGTGGTTCTTGCGGAAACTCGGCCATCCTTCTCCCTGGTCTGGTAAGGAGACCCTCCTCATCCAAGGCGCCAAGATTGTACAATTGTTCCATAGCAGTTAGCAGTGCTTGCGGTGCTGGGGGATCCATGAAATCAAATGACAATAGATCGTTTATTCCCATTGCCTTCATATTGAGGACCATCCACCCCAAGTTGATCCTCTGAATTTCTGGAGTAATTGTGGGGGGCATCTCATTGCGATAGGCACTCTCAGTGTATAGACGGTAGCACTTCCCTGGGCCTGTACGTCCAGCACGCCCTGCTCTCTGTTTAGCTGATGCTTGAGATATCGGTGTGATGATCAGTGCATCCAGCCCTTGTTTCGGGTTATACACATTGATTTTTGCAAATCCTGGGTCAACTACATAATATATCCCATCTATTGTAATAGATGCTTCTGCTATGTTAGTGGCCACAACCACTTTCCTCTTCCCAGGAGGAGTAGGTTCAAAGATCTTCGACTGCATTTCAGAAGGAAGTGCACTGTAAACTGGATATACCAGCAACTCTGGTACATTATCCATAGCCTTCATCCTCTCATAGAGACACTGACAGGCATGATCAATCTCTTCCTGACCAGTTAAGAACAACAGAATATCACCTTCAGGTTCAGTGAGATGGATCTGTAATACTGTGAGCAGTGCAGCATCCATGTAATCACTCTCCGGCTGTTTTGCATAGAGTATCTCCACAGGATATGCTCTTCCAGGAATTGTAAAAATATTACAATCAAAGAAATAACCGGAGAATTTCTCTGCATCAAGAGTGGCAGAAGTGACTATTAACTTGAGATCAGTTCTACGCATAATTAGCTTCTTGAGTAAGCCAAAGAGAATGTCTGTGAAGATAGTCCTCTCATGTGCCTCATCAAGCATGACCACAGAGTAACAAGAAAGGTCACTGTCCAGCAAAATTTCACGAAGTAGCATGCCATCTGTCATGTACTTAATGACGGTATCTGGTCCAGTGTGATCATCAAAGCGTATAGAGTAACCAACTTCCTCTCCCAATCGGCAACCAAACTCTTCTGATACTCGCTTTGCAACCGACTCTGCTGCGACCCTGCGAGGCTGAGTACACGCAATTTTTCCCTTTGCAGTATAGCCAGCCTCAGCAAGGTACTGTGTAACCTGGGTCGTTTTCCCTGAACCAGTCTCACCGATAACAACCAGAACTTGATTGTCATGAACAGCTTTGATGAGCTCATTCTTCAGCCTGTATATTGGGAGACTCTGCTTCTGCTGCTGGATTGAAAGCCTTGAAATCTGACCAAATGTTACAGTCTTCCCATAAGCCTCTTTCTTCCACTCTGGCATGTTTTCAGCTGATAATCCAACACCCCTCAGCTCTTGTGCTAGGTACCGCCCACCCACCTCAGGCATAGGATCCTCCCATGGACGATTCAGATCCTTTGGGATAGAGTTCATCATTGCTCTTTGCTCCTGGTTCCTGATATCCCGTCGCTCCTTGACCAGCGCAGTCTGCAGCGCCGCTGCTCGACTCAGTGACCCATCAGGGTTCTTGGAAATCCTCACTGGGGACAAATCGATCGAGGACCTACCCTGTCCCCGCAAGAATGCCGGCTCATCCTCATTAAGCTCAATCTCAAGCTCCTCCTCCACACCTTCCTCCAGGTAATTCATCCCCTCACCATCCACATCATCGAACGCCGGGTAGTCCTTCTTATCCAGCACTCCTGAGGCAATCATCTGCTTCAATTCCCACCTCTCTGGTGAGCTCATCCGCCTAATCGACCGTCGTGACGCTGATCCACTCTGATTGTCTGCAGGTGCAGGGATCACAATTCCTGACAGCCCTATTCTATTCCCAGTGGCGCCGGCGGCTCGACCAGCAGACGGATTGGCTCTCGGCGTTGGCGCATCAACCTCCCTAGGACGATGCTCAATCAGCGGCAGGTGGTTCCTCTCCGCGCCCTGGTCGACGTCTCGCATCGACAACCCCAAATTGCCGCCCTGCACGGACACGACCTTGACGAGCACCTCCTGCCCGCGCTTGACGGCGACGCGGCGGCCGGGCATCTCGGAGACATGGACGAGCCCCTCGCGGCCGCCGTCGAGGAGGACGAAGCACCCAGCGTCCGCCACCCGGGTGACCCTCCCGCGGCACACCTGGTAGAGCCCCGGATCCCCATCTCTCACCTTGTCCTCCCCGCGACTCCTGCGGGTGCCGGTGCTAGGGTTTTGGGGGGCGGCAAGGGGAGGAGGAGGGATGGCGTGGATGACGGTGTGGAGGGTGCGGGAGAGGTAGTCCGGCAGGTCGGCGCCGTGGGCCTTGAGCTTGGCGTCGAAGTCGGCGACGGAAGGGGAATCGCGGCCGAGGTCGACGATGAACTCGGCGAGGACGCGGTCGCCGACGCCGAGGTGCGCCTCGAGCTCCGAGCAGACCTTGGAGACGAGCGAGAGCTGCGTGAGCCGCCGGAGCCCGTCGCTCACCGCGTCGCCGGCTGGGCTCGACGCCGCCGCCGCCATGGGTGGGCTTGCGCGTGTTGGCGTCGGGTCCAACGGCCAACAAAAGAGAAGATCTGTACGTTTGTTTGTGCATCAAACTAAATCAAGTCGAGTCGCCTGAACGAAGGAGAGTCATAGTCGGTTGCCAAAGACCCAAGAGCCTAGTCGGTTGTTGATGGCGGCACGATATTGGCTGGTTTTAAAGGAACCGACTGGCCGTCCATGTTCGTGACTGAATTGACGATCGTATGCTTCGTGGCCTATTTGGAGAATGGGTGCAACAAAATTCAAAGCGTGTGCTTGACCATGTTTGTGGTTAGGAATAGTTATATTCTGATTTATGATGCAGATAGTAGCACTTTACAAATAACCTAGAAATTTTTGAGAGGTAGGAGTAACTTTCAAAAAGCAATGGACTAAACACAAACATATGCCATGTACATGTTCCTAGACTCCTAGTAGGAGATTTTTCTTCTTTTATTTTTACGAGTTTTGTTTTGTGACTGCGAGTCTGCGACCAATACATATGACTGAATATTACTAGTGTGAACAGTCCACCTTACGTGTTTTAAACAGCAAGCGTACATAATCAAAGATTGTACTGGAAATTTAAGAATGTTGATTCCTTATAGCAGAAAATGAGAGTACAAGTTAGATTGGACTCAAAGTAAAACGGGAGAAGTTAAGGCTGGCCTCTTGCTAGGATTCCTCCATAATGCTGTTGAAAATTTTCCTATGAATCAATTCTAAAACAAAAATGCAAAACTTCTTTTCTTGCGAGAGTCCCTCTATTTTCCCTTAAATAATATTCCCTCCGTCCATAAATATAAATATTTCTAGCTACGAATGTTCATAGCTAGACGTGATTATATTTACATACGTAGGGAGTAACACTTTTCGAATGCAATGCAAGTATGTTTTTGTTAGGGTGTGACTAAAAAATAAGCGTTAGAATTTTTGGGTAAAAAAGTCTTCTTATAGTGTAATTATACCTTAACTATACTATAAATAAATTATAACTCTTATATCCTTTTATTAGCTTGATAAGTATTACAAATACATAAAAAAACACATAAAACTTCTATATATATAACTTAACCTAAGTTACAATGTAAGATAAATATAAGTTATAATGTGTATAATGTAATTATAGTATAGTCATAATGCAATTAAACTTTAAACACTATAAATATATTATGGTTATATTTGGAGAATATTTCCTTACAAACCTCTCGCCAGAATTTTAGCAAAACCTTTTTTTAAAACGATGCATATCGATTCCCATGCTGTACCAGTGAAAACACATTCTTTTTGCTGAATGACAGGTGGTTTTGAAGGCTTCAGTACAGAGCAATTCTAGTATACTTCATTTTTTTTTTCGAGGTAAGGGGCATAAGCTCTGCCATTTCATTATGTTGATCCAGTTTATAAGAAAAACCAAAAAAAACCTTACAACGGCATGATTAATTAAAGGGAACCGGTAAAAACCCGACATTTGCAAAAGCTAGCCTAAGAAAACTTTGACACGTGGTCAAATAGGAAGAAAACTCCTAAAACGACGCCTTTGACGCCGACAGAACGGCGACGTCGTCCGATACTAAGATCTAACGTTTTCACCCGGAGAGAACCCTGTGGTGGGAGATAGCAAAGAAGAACCCCATAGCGACGCCTCCAACAAGGTTAATGGCGCCCGAGGGCGTCGCCATTGCTAGCATCGGTAAACCGGACAAGACTTTCGCCTCGGGCTCTTTTTACTGCCACCAAGTTGACTAGGACATCCCAAATGTCACCTGTACACCAACCTGCACACCAGCGAGACTACTACCAAGACAAACGCCATCAACCGACGCAGCCCAAATCACATTAGAGCATCCACAGGAGGAGGGAGAGCGCTAACACCAAGAAGGCTGAGCGAAAGAACGACGACACCCGGCAGAAGCCCAACCAACCGTCGAGATGTCACCCGCTGCGATAGTCCGAAACTGAAGAAATGACTAAACTGCTAAACGGCTCCTGCGTCAATTCGCTCTTGTCCGGAACAACAACGGAAATGACAAGCACTAACCGCCGGAGCTGGCCACCAAACACCTGTACCTAAAGAAGAAGGGAGGGAGCCAACCGCCCCTGCTGCTGCAACGATCGACGACCTGCCAATCGAGCCGCCGCAAGCCCTAGAAGAGAAAAACCTCCGGCCACAGCCCCCACCATCGCCGCACTCAGCCGTGCCGGTCCAAGGCGGAGGGAGCCATTGCTAGACCGCTAGCCTCTCCAAGAAACTCACGACGCCGTTGGCCAGAATGCCTGCCGGCCAGCTCCGCGCCTCGAAGCCCGGCCGGCCCCACCGGTCGCGACCTCCGTCACCGCTAGCAACAACCAACAACAGATGACGCCAATGCCGGCAACGGGCATCGGCGCCGGCGCCCGCGGCACCAGATCCACGCCGGCGACGTCCATCTGGGCGTTCCGACGTCTCAGATCCGGCAACCCCGTTGCCGTGCCGAGACCACCACCACCACCACCAGCGCAACCTATCGCCGCCACCGACAACCAACGCCACCACCAGCAGCCACCACCGCCACCACTGCCTGGGCGCCAGATCTAGCTGGGAAGGCACAGATCTAGTAGGGGAAGAGGAGGAGCCGCTGTCACTGCCTTCAGCCTGGCGCCGCCGCCGCCGCCGGCACCACCTGCGCCACCACCTCGTCCGCTTGGAGTCGCGCCGGCGACGAAGCCGCCCCGACGCCTCTGACCCGTTGCCGACGACGCCGGGGCGAGGAAGGCCACCACCAGCGAGCGCCGAAGGCCACCACAGCCGCCGGCATCGCCTACCGCCGCCATCCCGCCGCCAGATCCGGCCGCCTGACCGTGGATTTGGCCGCCACCACTGCCGCCAGCGGAGGGCCAGGGAAGGCCCCGCCGCCGCCGTCCTTCCGGCCGGCCGGCTTTGCCGGCGGCCGCTCTGGTGGCGGTGAGGCGGAGAGAAGGGAGGGGCGGTGGCGGTGTGTTTCGCCACCCGAGCCGCCCCTGGGAGGAGAGCGACGTGGGGGCCTCCCATATACTTCATTTTTTCCCTCTGATTCAACATCTACCAAGTTCTGATGATCATGTAAGCAAGAAGCCTGCTCCAAGGAGCGGAATTGGTTGATTTTCCAGGGTGTTGTGCCACCCTTCAGTCTTCACAAAACAAGCGGCATTTATAAAAAGGATAAGATTCAAGCTATATTTGTTTAGGATGCAATATGATCGTTAGTTGTCAAGACTCTCGTCAAGTTTCCCTGTCCTTCATAAGGTTGCATAAATACATATTATACACATTTTAATGGAAATGGACGCTTGCTCAGTTTTTCAACCGAAACGAATTACTATGAACAAATGTTGAACGCTGTGAAGAGTTGTAAAGGTTCTCAGTTTCTAATAAGAAGATAAACCTGTGTCCAACATATTTGGAATCAGAGAATTTCATCTGAACTAAAAGCTTCTCATATCTTACTATGATGCTGTATGCAGAGGGGTTTGGAAACATAATGCTTAAGTAATAAGTACATAATTTTGTATGGATACTAATTCATGTCAACACAATTGCAAAGGCCAAAAGTCCATGATCAGGAAGAACCTAAAGTTGGAACCTGACTGGAATGTGCCATGGCAACATTCTCCTCCTCCATGTTCTTGAGAAATTCAGCAAACGCGGCACACGATGAGCCCCCTTCCTTCCACGCCACGGCAGCACTCTCCTTCGCCGCCATGACCCGCTCCAGGACTCCCTGGCGCGCCTCCGACTCCATGATCCGTCTCAAGGTGGTGTCAACGATGTCGGCTTCGACTAGCACCCCGGGTTCATACCCTCTGACCTCAATGCCAACCTTCATCTCCTCCACTATAAACACCTTGTTCATCCATTGCTCCGCGTCGAGCGGCCAGCACACCATCGGAACGCCGGCCGCGACCGCCTCCAGCGTCGAGTTCCACCCACAGTGCGTCACGAACGCGCCCGTCGACGCGTGCTGCAGCACCGCCACCTGCGGCACCCATGACGCGGTCACCACCATGCCCCTGTCAGCTGTCCGGGACACGAAACCGTCAGGAAGGAGAGCCGCGGCTTCCGTCTCACCGGCTGGCGCGCGCAGCACCCACAGGAATCTCTGGCCGGAGTTCTCGATTCCCGTGGCCATCTCCCTGACCTGCTCCCGCGAGAGCGCGCCGCGGCTCCCGAAGCAGAGGAACACCACGCTGCGCTCCGGCTGCGCGTCCAGCCACGCGAGGCACGGGTGTTGCCTCTCCTCCTCCTCCTCCTCCGCGCCGCTGGCGATCAGTGGCCCGACGCAGTAAACCGGCGGCGTGTCGCGGGCGTCTCTCAGCGCCGCCACCGCAGAACCCTCCAGCGCCTCGAAGGTGTTCGTCAGAATGCCGCGCCCGTCCGCCATCCGGCCGAACGCGTCCAGCACGGCCGCGCTCAGGTCCGTCCCGCGGTCGAGCACCTCCTCGGGCAAGTACGACGCCGGAATCGGGCGGACGCCGGGGAACGACACGGGCGCGTCGCCGAGATCCCTCAAACTCTCCCCGCCGCTCCCGGAGCAAAATTGGGGCAAACGGAGGAACACGGCTAGGTTAGCGGCGCCGGTGCAGAAGAGGATGTACCCGGGGACGCCAGCCTCGGCGGCGGCGTCGAGCGCGTAGACGGAGAACATGTCGGCGACGAGCGCATGGGCGCCGCGAAGCAGGGCTCGGAGGGCGGGCGCGTGGGCTCGGAGGACGGCGAGCATACGGAGGATTGGGTGAGCGGCGGCGGCGGCGGCGGCGTCGGCGGCAGGAGGAGGAGGAGGGAGGGAGTGAACGGAGAGGGAGGGGAGGCGAGAGGCGTACTTGCGGAGGGTGGCGGAGAAGGCGGGGGCGGTGGTGGCGGGGTCAGGGACGGCGATTGTGACGGCGAGGCCGTGGCGGATGCAGACGGCGGCGAGCTCTAGCATCGGGTTGAGATGGCCCACGCCGAGGCTCGGGAACAAGACCACTGTTCTGGTGTCCGCCATTGGAGGATCTCTGCTCAGTGCTCACCCACTCTTGCTTTTCTTGGGGAGAATTTCGCGACGGATAGGGACGATACCACTCGGAAACTCGTTGTCGGAGGGGCCTTCTATTATTTTATTTTGTTTCATTTTTCTTCTTCTTCTTTCCTTTTTCATCTTTCGTGTGGAGTAGAGCAGGTGAGCGTGGAACAGAGCATGCGACCGTGAGCGTTGGTACCTTGGCAGAGCCAGGGAGCGCTCGCTCCGGGACTAACCAGATTTATTTTTCCAGGTGTCTAATCACTAAGCTCCGAAATTGACCGACTATAGCCAAATCGTCACCACCCACCAAAGGCCCCGCAAGGCATCCCCTCCCGCTTTTGTGACATGTATGTTCCTTCTTTCATTTTAATTCAAAACGTGTCTCCTCCGTGATGTGAACATATATGGTTTCAGAGATAGACAAAAAATTTATTTGCGAGTGGCTCGATTTCTTGACATAGACACAATTATCAGAGGGAGGAAAAAAATCTATGTGTCGATCTGTGAGTGATTTGAGTCTTGCACAACCATTAAGTGAGGATTATCTCAGGGTGTGATCTAGATTAAGCCATGTAAGATCATTATAAGGGAGCTAGATTCACATATTGGCATGACTCGTAATTCACTTTTGACTCCGTATTCGAAGCCTTATTGTAGTACTGTTACATCCATAGGTAGCTTGATATATCTTTATTTCATTTTATATTATGTCTAAGTATCCACGCCAATATTTCTTATGTACCCAAAAAAACAAATTTGGAAGGTAGCTTGGTACTAGAGGAAAAATTCTTTGCATGGAGGCAATCATAAAGATGATGATTGTATGACCTACTATGTTTATGAAAATTATAAATAAAAAGTTATTCCAATCCTAAAAATATTTAGTTTATTGCGAATCAGAATATACAATTCATACACGAGGCTCTCTATGTGTTATCTTGTTATTTTTAAATAGTCTCTAATCATGTCATATGTAGAAAGAATAAAATTACAAGATTACCACATGTATTGATTAAAGATCACGTCTCATGGGATGGAGATACCGAATCAACAATGTTGACATTTGTTACGGAACATGTCGTTGGACATACCCATGTGATATATTGCAAGGATTATTGTGTGACATTAGTTGGTTTGAAGTAATGGTCATATTGATTCCTTAGACCTAAGATCGTCATGGTTTCTCAACACACGTACTACTTATAGATTTATCAAATGTTGCACTGTAACCGGATAGTTATAAATATAGTCTTTGAGTTTGCTATGAAACATATATCGAGATGTGAGTGATCAAGATGAGATTTGCCCCTCTCTCATGGAAGAGATATCTCACAGACCTCTCGATGTAACGGATTACGGAAGTGGATGACCATATCGAGTGATTAAAGAGTCAATCACGATATGAGTAATCTATCAAATGATCAAATGAATGAGACGGTTGAGCTATTAAAAGAATGTCACATGTCTTGTCTTGTGTTTAATCGATCGTGAGGCAAAGGGACTTGAATGTGGATACACTACAGGTTCAATTGATTAGATCCTTATGTATACTCGACGCGTCAATATGCCTTAGTAGAGACTACTATTCACACGTGGATGTAACAGGTCGCAGACTTAATGGGTTGCAACAAAGAGTTGGATGGATGTGGCTGGTCGTGGCAAGGCGGAAGGCATGCAAGGTCAGTCAAGGGCCCAATGTGGCTGGTTGCTAGGGATGAAAACGGATCGGATACAGACGGAAACCAGCTGTACCATATCCTTATTCATATATTTTTTCGGATTTAGATCGGAATCAAAGATCCCGGATACGAAAATGGAATCGGATATTTTTGAATACAGATATGGAGCAAATACGAATCAGGACGAATACGGTATCGAATATTTATCGGAGTATCAAGACCCCTCTATGGCTCTATATGAGCTTTTTAAATCGAGGAATAGATATAGCACATTAATTAGGTTTTCTAAAACAAAAGATCAACAAAATATATTACGCAACTAGACCATGCCACCGAGATAAGGAGGCATCTTCCTTCCTACTTCATGAAGGATTAAGTCTTTAATAATGGGCTAGACATGTTTTTGGGCCAACCTAGATTTAGGGGTATATGGGCTTTACAGGAGCAATGGATATCCGAAAAAAAATCCTGATAGTTTCCGACCGAATCCGAGTTCCACCGGATAACAACCATACAATATCTGTATCCGTTTCTGACAAAAAAAAAAATCTGAATCCGTATCCGATTCCAAAAATATCCGACCGAGACTATTCGTATCCGAAAACAGACCCAGATTCCGGAAACTATCCATACCACTTTCATCCCTATTGGTCACGAACAAGGGGATGACTGCATGAGCAAGACACGAAACTGCTTCTTGCTGCCCGTCCCCGGAGAAGTCATTAATTTCCTGTGGTTGATTGTATTGGCAAGAGTTGTGATGTCTCCCGTCAGATGACAAATTGTATATATTGTGGAAAGGAAATGGATGCAAGGGCCGGTTTTGTACAAGGCGGAGAGAACCTACCTATCCATTGTGCCACACGCACCACAGACAGGGATAAAGTTGGACAAAAAATTCGAAGCTCGTGACTTGGTTTGACTCGTTGCGAGTTTGGCTCGCATTAATTCGAACTTGTAGCCTTAATGAGTCAAGCCAAGCTTGACTTTTAGCTCGCAAGCTACTCGTTTGCCTCGTTAGTATAGAAGATCACTATATTTTTATTTTTATGTACTTAGGGCTTATTAACCAATGATTAGTTATTTAATTTACATCCCAATAATTTATATTTAGCGAGTTTTTTTATTATTTAATGTTTAATTATTATGTTGATACATGAAAAAGATATCAAATTTGAAATTATAAATATTACAAAAATGAGATATAGCTCATTAGCAAGCCTAATGAGCATAATGAGGCAGCTCGCGAGCTCAGTCGAGCTAGCCTTTTAACTCGTTAACCTTAACAAGTCGAGCCTTAATTAGCCTAGCTGGCTTGTTATCAACCCCTAGATAGGGAGATCGTCCTGCGGAGGATTGTGTAGATCGTCTTCAGAATACCATTAAAGCTCTTCATCGAGGAAAGAAGAAACAAGATTGATATATCCAAAGCTTTCGATACAGTTTCTTGGCCTTTATTTTTTTTTATCAAAGTTCTTAAGAGATATGGCTTTGAAACTCGTTGGTGTAATTGGATCTCTAACCTCGTTGCCACCTCTACCTACAAAATCCTATTAAATGGGGTACCAGGGGAAGAGATCGTGCATCAAAGAGGACTGCTACAAGGAGACCTTTTATCCCCTCTTCTGTTTATCCTAGTGATGAAACCTTTGCATTGTCTTTTTCGAAGAGCCGAAGAGCTACATCTGCTATCACCGATGCCAATGAGGATCAGTTGCTTCAGGTGTTCCATGTATGCCGATGATGTAGCACCGTTTGTCAAACCAACAAAAGACGACATTGGAACACTGTATCAAATCCTATCTTTTTCGCTCGAACATCAGGACTCCACTCAAACAAAGAAAAGACCGAGTTCTACCTGATTGCCTGCGATGAACCTGATCTGACATTAATTTCCAAAACCCGCCTGGAAATTAAAGAATTTCCCTTGCACTTACCTCGGCATGCCACTGCACACCCGCAAACTGAGAAAGGTAAATTTGTCCCCCTCATTGAAAAAATTGGGGGCCGTATCCCTGGTTGGAAAGGCAAATTTTATACCTCTGCGGGGCGGGAAACTTTGGTTAAATCCGTCCTCTCTGCACTTCCAATATATCACATGACCATAATCCAGACACCTAAGTAGGTCCTTAAATGAATTGACAAATATCGAAGGGCTTTCCTCTATAAAGGAGACGACCCGGAGAATGTCTCCTCCAGCAGCAGTCTGGTCAATTGGTTGATGGTGTGCAGACCAAAATGTCTAGGTGGTCTTTGGATTTTAAATCTCGAGAAATTCTCGCACACAATCAGAATCCATTGGCTATGGTTCTCCTGGAAGGAAGATCACAAACCTTGGTTGGGATTGCCCCTACCTTGTGATAGACTCCGATATTAGCCTCTTCCAAATGGCAATGGAGATCCTAATTGGAAACGACAGAAAAGCAAAATTCTGGATCGATGCTAAACTGAACAATAATAGAGGGTTGTTCTCCTTTCGACAAATAACCAGCATAGAAGAAATAAACGAGTTGATCACTCTTGCAGCACATCTTCAGTATGTTGTCTTGCGACAAGATGAACCTGACGACATAAGGTGGAAATTCACCCCGCATGGCAACTATACCTCCAAAAGTGCCTATCAACTACAATTCCATGGGATGACGGTCTCCGCGGACTTTAGAGAAGTTTGGAAAGCACCAGTGGAACCAAAACATCATTCTTTCGGCTAGCTCATCTTACACCAAAAAACCTTAACGTCTCAAAACCTTTTACTTAGACACTGGCCATGCGACTGGATCTGCCCGCTACGTCGCGAGGCTTTCAAAGACACTTTTCATTTGTTGAAGGAATGCAATTTCACAATACAAGTCTGGAACCGAGTATGTCAAACAAGAAACCTTGCAGGTTATGCTGTTATGAATAATCTGCTTCTAGCCGACTGGTGGCGCGATCTATCCTGTACTACACCAATTACCCTAAGAAGCCATCTTATTGGCAGCCTCCTCACCTCATGGTGGAACATTTGGCTGGACCGAAACCAACAATTTTTCAAGCATCATCTTGACCTAGACCTATGACATACTGCCTTCCAACCCCCCTAATCCTGGTTAGTCTAGCATGCCAGTCTCTTAGAATTCCCTCTGTAACACTCTGTATTTGTTCTTTTAAAACATTCCCTTTTCTAATATATTCCGGCAGAATTTCTGCCATCGATTTCCTCATAAAAAAAGTTGCACAAGGAGCACAGATGGGTCGAATGTCTAATACGGAAGGAAGCTGAGAACCGTCGATGCACCGGGAGCATGGATGGGTGCACAAAGCGTGGAGCATGCAGGCAAGCTCCTCGTGTTTTCGGGAGCTAGGTGTTTTTGATGGGTGTGGGGACGCGGTATTCTGTGGGAGGACTAAGATGATTCTGCCAAAGGATTATTTTATAATAGTATAGATATAGATTCACTAAATGTGGCGGCATTATTTTCTTCAGAAAATACTACTACAACGATCGGCCACTATTCTGGACTGTTCGTTGCCAACCCATTCAGAGATAAAAAGGTTGAAATTCCCTTCAAATATAGACCATGCCGAGCTCCATTCCGCCTATGTTCTCTTCATTTTTCTTTAGCGGCCACAGGGGCAAGCCAAATCGAGCCGCCTACCACCAGGGTAGTACGGCGAGGCGACGAGCCAAATCAGGCGGCAATGTGATTATACATCCATAGATCCAAATTTGATTGGAGACCAAAATAGCCTTTTTTGAACTATAAAAAAGCTAAAGATCACTTTTGCTTACATTATACTCTATCGCAGTTTCACTACTTGTGAGCTTCATCATATATGCGATATATTTGATTGTTTCGTCCACTCCGTTGCTTGTGGTCTCAATTCATCCTTCAAAACCACACAACCCAATCTATGAGACTAGGGTACTTGTTTTATGTAAAAATGTTAACCCAATAGTGACATAGTTAGAGGGTCAATGCCTTACATGTTGATTTCATTTTTATCATGTACTGCCTTCATCCCAAAATATAGTTATTTTCAGCTATGAATCTAGATTGTACCAATCAAGACGGTAGCTATTATAGTTGCAATAGCTATACTTTAGAATGGACGTATTAACAAGATTGGTACCAATCAAGTGCACATAACACATACTACACTATAATTCAGCTATGATACTTAAAGGGCCTGACGTCCCGTTAGTCCAACATACCCTGACTTGGCAAACAACTTGGATTGTTCCTTCTAGACCATGTCCATGAGTCTATGTCATGTCTATGTGCCATGCTGTATCCTCACAGTGCCCACGCACCATGTGCAACATGCCTGTGCAGCAGTGCCCGTGAAACCAGGTGATCGGGGGTCTTCTCATCACAATAGCCATATGCAAATCTCTATGCTAAAACCTTAACTAATAACATCACGAAAGGCAAAATCTTTCCTAATAGTTCTTGTAATGTTGATAAATAGGCATCTCTTACATCGCACCATATTCACCTAACAAGCGCAATCTCAAATACAACTTTATTACAATGTGGAGCTATATATCATTTTTATTATCCCATATTACAGGAACTTTTATCCTGAAACCTAATCGTAATCACGATCCAGATTAGCCATGTCAAAGGAAAATGATGTCTCAGTGCCGAAGTTACCAATGTCGAGGAATGGGTTAAGAGAGTCCCACTCAGAACCAGACATGCCAGAAGTACCAAACGTTTGTGCAGCGTGCCTTGCCACATTTTGGCTGCCTGAAGCAGTACCTCCACGCTGGTCGTCTGTATTATTTGAAATTGGAGCACCCCCAGGATCCTGAGGACCCAGGTGGATTATACACTTATGCTGACCGGATCTGAAGCAAGATTGAAAGAACAAAAAGTACAACTTACTATGTCAGCAGGGCTCTTGTATGGTCTATCTCTGGCTTTTGTTACTGCAATCGCCACATCAACATCAGTTCTGCTGGACGTTATACCCTCCTGCAATTCCACATGAAACTGATTTAAAACAGTTCTTTTATGATCTCCAATGGCATTTTTATTCCTCTCCGAAGGATCTATTGACATCTCGTTTGCTGCATCAATACTGTCTTCCACAAAAGTATCTGTTATGGCATCGTTAGTAGAGAATAGCCAGTCGTTGACCCCATCTCCCAAATTCTCAGTAGCCCGGTCTTTACATACAACAGAGTGCAGATGATTAGATCTCCCAGAATCGAATACTTTACTTTCTGAAGCAACTGACATTAATTGTACATCAACATGAGCTGCTCTTTTTATAGGAATCTTTGGATCAAACTGTAGGCAGTGTTCCCTAGGGTGTACAAGGACATCCAAAGCCAGCAAAGCATGTGAACAAAATTTTGCAAGCTCAGTGCCAGTTTCTAGTCTCCCTGTTATTATCAGAGAAGATAAATACTTCAACAAATTTTTTAGATCACATAAATGTAAGCAAATTAAATGCTATGTAATAAAATTTATTTAATAGCTTAATTAATTTTTCATGTGATCTGTCCTAGACACCCCATTTGAAGCTTAACAATTTTTCATGTGTATGTGTCCTACCTCTGTTGAAGAGCTCAAGACCTGGTTCTAAATAAGGAGGACACTCATGAGAAGAAAGAAAGGATGCCAATAGAGCTTTCAATAAGGCTAACTGGAAGTCTGATAAAGTTGGATCTTCAGTCAATAATGGTCTTAGTTCATACATCCCCATCATATAGAAAGACTCTCTTGCGACATTAATAATAAGCAGGTCTATTTGTGTTCTCCAGTAGCATGCTCTGAATGAACCCCCCTGCTCATGTTGAGAGTCAATAACAAATTTCAATATAACACATACAATACTAGTACCTATTACTATATACTAGTACATACTAAAAACAAGAGTTGCACAATAACAAGTGTTATTGATAGCAATAAATAAGAAGATACTCTACAGTTTTCTATTTGTATTGATAACCAACTATTAAACTGTTCTTATAAAGAATGTCTCAGCTAAAATAAAATGATAACATCAGTTCAAATAGCTCATGGTGTTTGAGGCTTCGAGCAACTCAAGACGCTGCTAACAACTACGCCGGTGCTGATGCTATCAACTTAAGACCATCCCTTCGTTGTCAAATGTGACACATTTGGGACTAAGGTATGGCACATAGTACTACACCAAGGACATGGACTGATTGTGCAGTTCAGCCAACCAATCACCCAACCCCACCAGTCTCTCACTGCCTAGGAACGCGAGCTGATCCGCCTCATGCACGCTGTGAACTAATTGTCATGTAGTTGTGAACCAGTGTTTCCTTCACCGGCGACCGGCCATGTTAGTGGCTTCATGGGCTTTCGTGGGGGAGTACGTCTATAATACCTTCCACGTCAGCTTACGGATGAGCTGATCTCAGCCATAATGACATATTATTTCTGTTACTATCCTATATAGCCCTCCCTTGTCTGACCTTTGGCACTACCAGGCAAGCCACTTCTCAAACTTGTTAAATCTTCTAAACAATGGTAGGCAATGAATTCTTTTTCCAAAAAACCACAAGCCACACACTCCTCTTGCTGCCACAGCTGGCTTCCTTCACACAGCACACCAGTGTGAGGGTGCCCTTGCTCATGTGACCTTTGCACTACCAGACAAACATCTAACCATAGTTACAATAAGTCAAGTGTATTTGAAATGGTACAGAAAAAATCAATTTAAGGCACTTAAAAGCTAGCTTATCACATGTGCTTGAAATAAGCTAGTTTGAGCCAAATGGGTTGACTTTGAAATTGGAGAGCTATGATGTAGTCTCGATGTTGAACTACAAGGTACTTAATGCAAGAAATCTATTTTGCACAAATTGGAGGCAACATGCAAGAGACAAGCAAACGATTGAAGATTTAATCGCATGGAGGAAGCGACCGCTTAAGCAAAAGAATGTGTAAATACACATACCACGTTCAGAAGCTCTTCAAATGTCTCCAGCGCTGCTATTTTGACACAGAATGAAGGCATTGGTTTTCTGATGCATGTAGGTTGAGGAAATCCAGCAGTTGAGCTTTGGCCATGAAATGCCTGATTGTTACTGGTAGATCTTTCTGATGAAGGCTGATCTATTTCTCCTATTGAATCTGTACTCGAAATGAATAGGCTGCTTTCAGAATTATCATCCAGATCAGCAGAAATATTGCAAACAACCACCTGAAGCAAGTGCATACCCATCCCTGGTAAAATAGCGGCAAGAAGTTTAGCAGATTAAACAGAATAGGCACGTTAGAAGTGACTTATTATGAAATCAATTGCAACGTATCCAGTGAATGCAGTATCCAGGAGTACAAAACCACAGCAGCTTAACTCAGACCCTGATAGGTTGTTTATAACGTTCAACATACAGGAGAGAACGTAAGCATACACTTTTTTCCAATGAAAAATAATTCTGCTCCAAGAAGGCATAAACGGATTTAAAGTAACATAAACATACCAACAAATTCTACAGAGTTATAAATACAGGGCCAGACTGTCTATTTGTCAGGAATAGTAAGGTTATATTATCCAAGTAAAATTCAGCTGATCTGTTTTATGTACATACTCACTACATATCCTTTCCAACAGAAGCAAACATTTGGTATATATGCTCACATATGCAGCGGTTCTGTATTAACATAACATTATGTTACATGGAGTTAAGCATAGGTATGGTGCTTAAGAGTTTTACTACTATTTTACATGGAGTTAAGCATATCTTACGAGTTTTACTACTATGACCTACCAACAAGTGGCATAGAATAATGTTATTAATTCGCTCATTAGGCAATCGGACATTTAAACAGGAACAGTGGACAGGTCATTAGCTAAAACCTGACAAATACACATATGAGTAATTCCGTTAAAAAAAAAAGTGTCATATGAGTAAGAAATATCTGTGCATATCAGAACCTGATGATTTGTGGTAACATGTATCAAAATTTCCTACAGCACGTGTGATATTTCACTATTCATGGTGAGTGGGAAGCTATGCCAACTCGGCGAGGAAATTAAAGAAGCAATATTTGTAACAAAGAAATTAAACAATATGACCTACTATATCTAGGAAGAAAAAACAGAAAGCGAAGCATACTTCTTTTTCTTTTTGGAAGGGAAAGCATTCTAATTTTAATTCACCATCAATAATTTTTGAAGTCGCAACTCACAAGTTGGTGGGTCATTTTGTTAATAGAAAATTAAAAAATGCCAAACTAGTGCCTAAACTTTTAAGAAAAATTAAAAATAAATATATATTATTGGTTGGCAGGCCATGTTGAGAAGGCTATGGAGCTCTGTGTAGTTAGTTTGACATTTTTTCTTAAAAAATAATGATATGTTATTTTATAAGACCCTGAAATGTATCTCAGAGGTGCTCTGTTCTGTCAAAGGGGTCATCCATCAAAGTGGTTTGTGTACTCACTTCAACTTGCATGTTAGACTGGCTCACATCTCTAGCTAAAGGACCAAGGCCAAGCGGAGTGTCTGTCATGGACAGGTGAACCATATAGGCTGCGCTCGAACATGGCAAAAGGCAACTCGGCACAGTGATTTCCTTCGTGGCATGCTTTTCAAACTGCTAAACGGTGCATTTTTTGGAAAAATTTTCTACACTAAAGTTGTTTAAAAAAACCAAAATTAATTCATTTTCGATGTTTAAAATAACTAATACTTAATTAATCATACACTAATGATGTTTCTCGTTTCGCGTGCAAACACTGTTCCGAATAGAACTACTCCAAACGAACGCAGCCATAGTGTGTTAGACAGATTCACATGCTGAGAGTGATTGCAATAAGAAAAGTATTTTGAAGTAGTAGCTATTGCTCAATGTGGGAACTATGGCATAGAACTCTTGGATAGAATATTTGTAACATGGGTAATCCCTAGTCCCATAATCAATTATATTATTTAACATTGTGGTGGGTATGTTGGCATTTTTTATTATAACATATTGCAGAATATTAACACAAGCAGATCCCTAAGTTCTAATAATCTGAAATTTCGTTTTGTAGGGATATTTTAGGGGATAGATTAACAAAATGGATAGTTAGTGGCCAGAGTTGTGTATGTGAAATTTTAGACCAGTGTGACAAGTCAAAATTACTTAAGTAGTAATATTTTTCAACACAAAACAGATACACTAGAAAAATATATTAAATGTTCGATTTAATGGAGCAAATTGTATATTATAAATATTGCTACGTTTTTCTATAAACTTAGTCAAACTCAGAAAAGTTTGACTTTGAAAAGGCCAAAATGTCTTACATTTGGAAAGAGACGGAATACTAACCTACAAAAGAAGTGCATCGCTGTTTTGTTTCAACTACTAATACAATTCAGGTGCTAACTATATTTTTGATATTTGTGAATCACCTACCAACACCCATCGAACTCAGCAATAACCGCACAATAGCGTAGATTTTTCTTCTTAGTGCAGGCAGCTTTGCTCTTTTGAAGTACTCAGTTACGAGCGTTACAATGCTACCAGCATGTGGTAAGAGCGAACTGCAGGAGAAGTTATTAAATAAAAATTAATTCAATCTATCACCTTAAAATCACATAAAATTGATGGACACCTATTATTTACAAAGGCTTCTCTAGCTAGTAACAACTGTTAACTGTAATTGAAAAAAACGAAGGGGTATGGTAATCATTGTGAGCCTCATTTGCAGAATTTCATGTCATAAAGGGCCACTGGAAATCACATTTGTACAAACAGAAATCAACATTCTTTTCCAAAATATTGCCAAATTTTTTAATACTGCGCTAAAGCCTAATGATGTATTGATGTGTGTGGAACTATGTGCTCCATATGTTTTTTTTTTTTGATTTATCATGCCTGAGAAAGTACTTTATTCACAATACCAATAAAATGTATATTTTGAAAGAAGTTGTAAACAAAAGATTAAGGATGCATGTTACCTGCACATTCCTTTAATAATGGCACCAAGCAAATCCAAGAAATTTGAATGCAATACCAGAATTTCAGAAACAATAAGCTCCTGATGCAAACGGTCGTCAGATTGCAGCAGTGATTTATGAGATGTTACATCTGCCAGCAGTACTCGTTGTATAAAAGTTACCAGTGCAGGTACTGGAATGTTCACCTTCAATTAAAATAAGAACACAATATATGTTTGTTAAGTGTTAAAGATGAAAAGCAAAAAACTGTTTATAACAAACCTGAATTGGATAAGAATTACTTAACATCAACCTGAATTGGATAAGAATTAGTTAACATCATTGAGCAGCAGTGTACAAGTGCTGAAATTGTAGGGACTGTAAATGTGCAAAACTTCTTTGCTGAATGAAAGTTCTGATCTCCACAGGTTGCCTGGCCTCCTAACTGTGGTGGAGGTTTACTTCCTGGTGAAATTAGTGGAATCATTATCTCATGTCCAGTGAAGCCTGCAAAATGGGTTGTGGTTGAACATTCCACAAAATTGTAGAACTGAGAAGGGAAAAAAAGAGGTACCGAATATAATGCCTTCATCCAGGCCACCAAAAGTATCATTTAACAAATTGTTTACCACAACCAATATCTTCTGGATCATCAGGGACAAACTATCATGTGATACTCTGACACAAGGCAACAGTGCTAAAGTGCTAGCAAGCTTCTAGAAGATGAGAAAAGGAAAAGAATCAGTCACAACAAAAAATAAATCAATGGTGGAACCAAATGAAAATTAAAATGGTTCTATAACAGCAAATTCCATGCCTTTGAATGTTGTAGATTGCATTGACCACTCAAAATCTTTACCGCAATGGTGGACTCAACCTACAATTACTTGTATCAGTAAGAATGTTGACGTAAGAACGTTAGCCTTATCCATATACCTGTGAAGGTGTGTATATATAGAAATACCGACATTGGAAAAACTCACAGGAATACAAATGAGCTGCTACTTTGCCAGCTGCCATATGGAAACTGCTAGGTTATGCTCTCCGTTTATAGAACTTAATGTGTCAAACACTAAGGCAGTTAAAAGGTGTGAGATGTATTTGAGTTCTAGGTTCATAAATCAACTTGAGCTGAAGGTACAAAAATTAGCAGTAGGCGGAATTATCTTTCTATTCCTATAATTTTATATTAGGTAAAAAGCAAGTTCTTATGCATAGTGGAGGACATTCAAACAAAAAATAAACTAAATTTTAGTGAAATTTATTTCCAACTACATTCATATAAACTTTTGTTGCTTTTCCTTTTTCCTTTTGAATACAGGCTGTGATCATTTCGCTTATTCCAATAAGCAGTAGCAACTTAAACAAATGAACAAAAAATAATTTGTAGGTAAAACTTTTACATCCAATTCACGATTTGAAATCCAAGGCTCGAACAAAGACTACGATCAAAATCAAATTCAAAATTACGTTAAAAAAAAAATCAAAATTTGGCTTCAGCTTATAAGCCAACAGCCAAACGATGGGAGCCACAAACTACTAAAGGGAACATCAAAATGGTGGGTTGGAAATCACAAACAGCAGAGGAAATTAAAAGAAACTAGCTCATACTTTGTTGAAGTGTCGATATACTGATGATGGGAAGAGTTTCATAATTAAACCAAGTAAATCAGCTGCTTTTTCCTGCACATAACAACAATAGTTTTTCTTAATTGACAAGTTCGTATATAGGAAATTATCTTTCTTGAAGAGTAAAGAAGCCCATACTGCAACAGGACCATCCTCATCCAACAACCGCAGCAATGGTTGAACAATTTTTTGGGCAAACAATGTTGCCTCATCCTTTAAATTTGAAAAATTAGCCAATCTGATAAAGAAAGATGAAGTGCATTGTTTTTATGCTAAGTACACTTATGCTGTGGAATTGCAATAAAGAAGCAATGATAATAGGTTTTTTTAGGTGCTACACTTTGTCTTCCTTTCGCTTGAGGTAGATTGATGTTGTTCAGTTGAAGCCCTCCTCTAGAATTCTGCCCTTGTTCATGACTTTTGTGGAATTCAGCAAAAATCAATGGCAACCCAGTTTGGTGACTGCATTGGTTGGTCACACTGTTTTTCTTTTGACTTAATTATTCGGTTTGACTTATTTGAATCAACTAAGATGGACCTTAATCATATATTCTCAGATGTCACATGAGCAGTACACATACTGAATATGTGCCTTTAGGTTCTAGATCATAATACTTTGGGTAAGTTCTGCATGCTACGACTTAAGTTATAACAAACTATCAAACCGCAAATTTGAATTTGTAGTTAAAACAACCACATTTTACAATAAAGACAATAATAAGTTATAATCTTTCAGATAGAAAAGAGTAGTTTCAAGGTGCAACCCCATCTTCATTTTTTTTTCTCTTTCTAGGTAATTTGTTTTGCTGCCATTTCCTATGATTTTTTTTTCCTTATCAGGTTCTAAGATTCTTCATTCTTGCAGCTCTATAGAGATGATGAGTGCATGAAAACTACACACAATAGATGTTAACTCAGTGTTGAACAATAAATTACAATCCATCTGCATATCATTTACTGTTAAAAGATGAGTAAATTTCACAAAACTACAGATACTTCGACCAAACTATCACAAAACGACAAATTTAAGATTAAGTATCACAAAGTTTAGTACTTCTACAGATTAGGTAACAAAATTAACATAGAATTACAACTTTAGTACCACTTTAGTCTCAAGACAACAATGTTTTATAACTCCAACAAAACAGTATTGCTAATGATTTAAACTCTAAATTTGTAGTTTTCTGATAATTTTAATATGAAACTTGTACTTTTTTAGATAATTGGTCTTAAACCTGTAGTTTTATGATAATTTTAGTGTCAAATCTGTAGTTTTGCGATAGTTTGGTCAAATTATCTGTAGTTTGGTAAAATTTGCTCTTAAAAGATTTTAAATGTCCCCTTGTAGGTCACATACCTCACAAACAGATTAGCCATAGCAGTGCAAGTGGCCATGTTTACCATTTTGTTGCTAGACGGTGCCTGCTCAAAGTAAAATAGAGAATCTATCAGTCAATATTCCAACAAGGACTAGCCACTCCATGCATGAGAGAATCTATACTAATACAATACAAATAATCACATTTTGGTACATAAACAGAATAACGTAGGTAATCATTCTTTCGTTTTGCAGATTGACATGTGCTGGACTAAACAATAACAGAGAACTGAAATGGATACAGCTGATAGAAGCAGTTACGTTCTGAAGCACCTGATGTGGACAGACTCGCAGATTACAATAACCTGATTTATTTAGCATGTCATGTATCAATAATATGAATAGGAAATGAAGTACAAAACATCACGTAGTTTTAAAAATTAGACAAAATCTCAATCCTACATACAGCTTGAAATAGAATAAGGTTATGATTTTATATTACGGGCTAATTGGATCCATGCCATTGCAATTTTTCAAAGTTGGAGATATGCCATCCGTTAGTCAATGACATGTGGGGCCCACATGAGTCAATGACATGTGGGCCAGGATGGCATATCTCCAATTTTGAGAAATAGTAATGGCATGGCTCCAATTTTCCCTTATATTACAGGAAGACCAGAAATAACCCAGCGGATAAAGAGCCAATCTATTACTTCCCAGATTTTAAATGACTAAATAGAAATATACAAATCATAATATATAAAAGTTTTTTACCTGTATTAATTCAAATAGACCTTTGCTTGTAATTTGTTTTCGAGCATTCCAAAAGCATTTAAAATTTAGACTCTTTTAGTTCAGCCTTTCAACAAGGGGGTGAAGCCAATTGGATATGGACCGATACTAACCTTGGCATATGATATACCATATTCCCAGATCTAGAAGTGGAAATAAATATGAATAGAGTTGAAACCAGAACACAACTTGTTCTTTTGCATTTATTAGCCAGAATTTTATTGATCCGCAATTGCTCTAAGACCAAAATGAATTGGCCAATAGAATGTCTAGTGTGCAAAACTATATTCAGAAATTAGAACATCATTGTCTGTGCATATTATACCGAGCATTCTCCTTTTTTTTTCTTTTAAAAGGAAAGATGCATGGTTCTCCTGCTTATTCTCAAAAAAAAAAAAAAACTCAGAACAGCGTTGTTAAACACCTAATGTAGTAATTGCTTCACAATTGTTATCAATGCTCTATCAGAACTATGTAAGTTAGTAGCTTTCTCTATCATCAGATCACGCAAACTTACATGTTAAACTTAATTTTCTGTCAAAAGTTCAGTACTATGTAAAAGTGAAACAACATATAATTCACAACAGAATAATAAAGTTCTTTAACATATAATTTACATGTTGAACTTTACAAGCTTGTCTAGAGCTTGGACCTTTGTAATTTTATCTCCTTTTAATAAAGTTCTTTAACGGCGGGGGCCTCCCCTGCAGTATTTTTTTCAAAAAACTATAATTCACAACAGAATTATGAGAAAAGTGAGGCATGAAACTTTCAAAACATGAATACATGTATTTAAAACTACATCAAAATGTGCATATTTTACCTTGAGTTTTTTAAGAATCTTCTTAAACCAGTCAGAGTATGATTTTGCAAAGCGGTCATCACTGCATCCTTCAAATGTCAAACCAAGAAAAGAAGTACCCACCCAACAACTGTGTTCCTTCAGAGAAAAAAAAAATTAAAGTAGGATATTAATAAAGTGCAGTATATCTGTTTAGTTAACATTATCACTTTATCATATAAGAAAACAAAAGGAAACCAGCAGTATTATAGTTGAATATTTCTTATTGCTGGAATACACTACAGCTGATGGCTAAGGCAAGAATTCAAGATCGGCCCAGGACAAACCATAGTCCAGCAAGGGTGAGACAACACATGATGTGTAGCATTGGAGGCACGAGAAGGGTCACAAAAAAGTCTGAATGGGAATAGTTTTTAGGTATGAAAGTCTTAATCAACTCCGAAATTCATGGTGCAGTCCTCTACTCATCATTACTATCAAGCCACAGAGTTGCAAAGTTGCAATCAAATATTAGAATCCTGATCCAGGGATAACAAGTATTGAGGGTTCAAAGGTTGGAATTTTGACTAAGGGAAATGTTTAAACAATTAAGGGAGAGATGCAATTTCATTTTCTTGGTGAATTTTTCTAGCTGTCAATTGCAGTACTGGGTGTTGATATCATAATGTGTTAGTCATGTACATTTTTGTTGGCTTCTGTCATTAGCTAGCTAGTCAACTATACATGTGATAGTGTGCCTTTGGTCTATAATCAGTTGACAGTCCACCAGCACCTGTTAGGCCCTGTTAAGAATGTGAGAACTTCCTGTGGACCCTAAGGGATTTGATCATTTGAGCTGCTCATGTAAAACACACACAAACCTCCATTCCAAGAGGAGAGCCTCACTAAGCTATTGCCTGTCTCATGATCTAAGATATTAAACTGACAATGAATGCTCCCCGCAAAAAAATGACAGTGAATGCTATATAAATATATTCTTAGACCCAGTGCACATAGATTGAACTTCCAAATGCTCAGTGACCCTGATCCTCAGAAAATATGATGAAGTACATATAATTGCTGAGGTTGCAGATTTTCCGTGCAACAATGTGGTTTCCTTTCCCTATTTTTACTTGCCTAGGTTGAAAGACGAAATAAACATGATGTCCTCAAGAGCATGAACATCTAAGGATTGGCCATATCGTACTAATATCAAACCAAATATATAATCTATCAGAGGACAATTTCTTAATTTGGCACTGGTCATCCAAAATAAAATGTTCTGAAAACATGGTGAATTCAGCCCCAAAAAACACATCAGAGTCATATGATTCACCAAAACTTGACAGGAGACGTGATCGCACCGCAGGAATGAAGCCTAAGGGACAGGCAGATGTGCGCACGCATACCCTATCGCTGACGAGGAGCGCGACGAGGCGGTCGACCCAGGCGTCGACGGCGGCGTGCCACTCCTCGAGCAGCCCCGGGTCCGAGGCGCGCTCCGCGAGGAGGCCCTGGTCGCGGACGGTGCGGAGCGCGCGAGCGAGGTCGGCGGGGCGGCGGGTGGGCTCGAGGTCCGCGTCCGGATCCGGCAGCGGGAGGCACTCGGCGAGCAGGTGGCGGAGGAGGCGCGGGCGCAGGCGGAGGTCGTGCATCCCGGCGAAGGGGAGGCCCTCCTCTACGGGCGGCGCAGGCGCGGCCGCGGCGTGGATGCGGGAGGCCATCCAGTGGAGCGGAGGAGGAGGAGGTGGGGTTTTCGTGCGCGTGGCGAAAGCCGTAAAAAGGTGCGCGTGGAGTAGTACCTTGTTACTACTTGTTACCGTTAAGAGCGAAAAATAGAGAGACAAAATTGACGGGTGAATCTTGTTATTCTCGTTGATCTTGTTATCTCTTATATAGTAGGGATTACAAACATATAACTGGGAATTATCATCAATGAAAATAAAATGGCTGAAATGAGCATATTAACATGATGGCTGTTATATGCACATTATTAGCTCCATTTCAGCACTCAATAAATCTCCATTGCTGCCCATAAATGTGGCTCTTACAAGTGTTATAACAAGTACAATTGTTGCTCATTTGATGATTAAATAATCCAACAATGACTGCTCATTTAATGAGATCAAATTATCCATTGTAACACTCCCCGTTTTTATCGAGTATAAGATTAATATGTTATTTAAATCAATTGAAAACCATGCGGGAAAAAATAGGAATTATTTGGTGGGTGATTGCTCTGTCGTAAACCTAAGTAATCTAAGCTTGTTCTATCTTTAGAAAAACCCCGGTGGGGAAAATGAGATAGGGCATATGCTTATACCAAACATTATCTCGTTAACAACTTGAGAAAAACTTGATAGTTAAAAACTCATAAAAGAAAAGAGTACAATGTGACGCGTTTAACGAGTTTCATCTTTTAGGGAGTCTCCCCCTGAAGCTTGCAAGTCTCTGAGCCGCCTCATACCAATTCTCTTAATACATTTCTCGAATGAGGAAGTAGGTAGGGATTTGGTAAAGAGATCTGCTAGATTATCACAAGACTTTATTTGTAAGATGTTTGTTTCTTCACTTTGCTGAAGCTTATGAGGATAAAACAATTTAGGAGCAATATGTTTGGTTATATTGCTCTTGATGTAACTTGTTTGCATCTGGGTGATTCAAGCAACATTATCTTCGTAGATAATAGTAGGTGATTCTGAGGAACCAATACCACAAGATTGTTCAATGTGGTTTATCATTCTGTGAAGCCACAAGCATTCACGTGATGCCTTGTATAGTGCGATAATTTCAGAATGATTTATGGATGTAGCCACTAATGTCTGTTTAGATGACTACCACGATATTACAGTTCCTCCATGAATGTAACATCTCGAAAATCCCCTTTAATTAAATCACCTTCCAATGCATTCCCGAAAATTATTAAAAATAGTTGGAGCCAGTCGGGCAGGCCCAAGCAGAGCCCAGGCCACTGCAGCCGCCCCCTCCTCTCCTCCTCCGTTCGGCGCCTCCCTAGCCGAAAAAACCCCTGCCGTAGCCACCCCTTCCCACCGAAGCAAATGGAGGAAATACTACTCCTAGTTGGTTTTGTGGACACCCCGAGTATTATACTATCTAGCGTCCAACGCGACCACCACGTACTAATGGAGGAGTGGGATCCATACACGCACAAATAGCCACTCATCCTCAATGTGTCCATGATCGCGGTTGACGACCTTCTGTTATAATAATCGGAATACCGAGTAGTGAGCGCAAGACATAACCGTAAGATAGCTTGCCAGTCGACTATGTCATATGCCCGTCAACCACGCGAAGGCGGCGACCAAAAGCATACACCAGTGACTTGATCCAAAGCGCTATCCCCGATTATCTCAAGCGATCAAAACTCGTTACTCATGCTTAGCCTTGCACTTTCATCACAAGCCTTGCACTTTCATCACAAGTAATTGGATAAATAAGGGTAAAGTACAACAAGTTACAAGACACTAGTAGGAACCGAAATTCCAACATACAACACATAAGTATAATAGCAGCGGAAGATTCAAATAAGATACAAAAGCATAAAATAAAACCGGTAGCGCCAAAACCCCACTAGGGCAAACCAACCAGGCAAGAGCCAAGCTGAAAAGAAAAGGAAACACTCACTGCCCTCACCGCCCTCGGGAGAGCAATGACCACACACAAAGCGAAGCTCAACAATCGAGTACTCCTTCCCTGAAAGGAGCAGAGCCGGGTTAAGTACAAGATTGTACTCACGAGTCTTACCCAAAAATTATATATACATAAGGGGGAGAGAGGAGTATGCAAGGTTTACCTTAACCTAGAGCAATCTAAGTTTATAAATTGCATAAAGCCAATTTTATTGAGCAAATACAAGTAAAAGCAATTCTATAACAAGTTAATTAGCCTCATTTTAATTTCTGGACATCAAGCATAATAATCTGAAAAGTATAAGATAAAGAGCCCAAACGGCGCTCACAACACCAACCATGGACTACCAAAGTCCAAATCAACATGGCACAACATGCCATCATCACCATCAACAAAAACCCATCCATATTAACCCAAGTTTGATGCTAACATAACTGAGGCACACATCAAGCATTGTCCATAACCGAGGACGCGGCTATTCGAATAGATTATACTCTGATCAGAGGTGTACAACTGGACCCACACGAGATGAACGAGGATCAAATACTACCCACTACACAGGTGCGGTCCGCCAAGTGATTCAAGCTCATCACATGTCCTTTCCTAGCCCCACCCCAACCACCTAAACCATACCGGGGCCCCGACAACTCAGTCACGTGCGTGTGTGATGTGACTAAGGCGGGCTCACCACGTGGGAGATACCCCCTACCGCAAGCAACTCGGCCAACCGGGCACTCCGCGGATCCCAAATCCTTACGCTTCTCCGATGGGTGTAGATGACCACAGTAGGTCTAGTACTCAAACAAGCGGGTCCCATGGTACGACGTGTGGTAAGTACGTAGGGTGCTTGAATAGACGTCAAAATGTTCTGTCCTTAACGACCTAGATGGGGCTATTGCATCCGGGGAAACATACCTCCCATCATCGCCCTACCACCCGTCCAAGTCCAACATGTTCCATTAACAATTAATTAGTGTAAGTGCTCAAGTTTTATGCCTATTAACCCAAGTTGTCCATATACCAAAATTAATAGCTCTGTCCATTCTGTTTTATATTACCACTAAGCATGGCTAAGCATTAAAGAATAGAACGTCCCGACCATTCCCAACCAGGAGAAAGTAGATACATGGCAGCTATATAACTAGAGAAAACACATCAATTAAATCTCTACCATATCACCCAATATCGTTATCTAAGCATATATATATATATATATATATATATATATATATATATATATAT
>CM002484.1:10887995-10900844 GCA_000325765.3 Leersia perrieri
AAGAAGCCGGATCGACGTGTGTTGCGACTCCGCCCAAATCGTTGGTTATCAGAACCTTTCGGAAGATCGGAAACCCTAGTCTACATCATGTTAGGACTGCAAAGCGTCTTCCTTATGAACCAAACGAGGACGAGCGACTGGTAAGTAAAAATTCTTATTGTTGGCAGGGATTAAATGCTTCTTTTGACATTACTAATACATGATGATGATTCTAATCTTGTATGTTACATGTAGGTGAGTGCATGGTTGTACCACTCAAAAGACCCGATCAATGGGAATTGCTAGAAAAATGAGAGCTACTGGGCAGACGAGACGTAGAGGCACTATACAACAGCACTACACCTGTGAATCGGAAAAGAGAAGTAAAGCATCTCAAAGATCGATGGCAAATAATTAAGAGAACAGTGGCATGTTTTTGTGCCTCTTGGACAAAGATCACCTCAATTTATACAAGTGGATATTCAGAGGACCAGTTGAGAGACATGGCAGTTAAATTGTATTCGGATGCAATGTTTCGTAGGCAACCTATAATTTTTTTGTAGCATCTATTTTTTGTTTTCTTTGCAATATCTGTTGGTCAACATGAATTAATCATGCATTGTAATCTGCTAGTCAGTAGGCTATTAATCATGCATTGCAATTTGACGCGCATTGTAATCTGCCATGCTTTGTAATCTGCTATGCATTGAAATTTGTCAGTCAAATGCAGTGTAAATGCACCACAAAATTCATGCAAACCATGTGACCATATATGCTGTCCACTCCCTTATGCAAACCACATCATTGTTTCTCATCTTTCCCTAATTATGTTCTTTCCCCTGTATTCCTTATCTCCAGTCTAGCAAAACATTCTCCTCTATATTCCTTCTGTCCAGTCTAACAAAACATCCCTGCAAACATGTTGGACGAGTCCGACGACTCGATAGACCCAGCCGAGATTTACACTCCAGAGATGTTCATGGCCAAGCAGAGTGTTCTCAACTCTTTTGCTGGCCGGATCAATGCGAAGATTGTAGACAAATTGGAAGAAGGTCCATCTAGGCGTAGAATTGGTCCAAGAAAGTACATCAATAGGAACCGTGAAGGAGCTCATGAGCAACTTGTGGCTGATTATTTTGCTGAAGATCCTCTTTACTCAGATGCAATGTTTCGTAGAAGGTTCCGGATGAGAAGGCATTTGTTCTTACACATTGTGGATGAACTAGGCAAGTGGTCTCCCTATTTTAGTCAAAGAGTAGATTGTACTGGACGCCTTGGGCACTCACCATTGCAGAAGTGCACAGCAGCAATTCGTATGCTTGCATATGGGACTGTTGCTGATGCACTTGATGAGTACTTGAAGGTTCCTGAGAGCACTTCATTGGAGTTCTTAGAACATTTTGTGAAAGGTGTGATTGATGTATTTAGTACTAAGTACCTGCGTCGCCACAGTTGAGGATACCGAGCGTTTGCTCCAAATTGGAGAGTCTCATGGGTTTCCTGGGATGTTAGGAAGCATTGATTGTATGCATTGGCAATAGAAAAATTGTCCGGTGGCATGGAAGGGACAATATACCCGAGGTGACCAAAAACACCCAACCATTATCCTTGAAGCTGTAGCATCATATGACCTTCATATCTGGCATGCATTCTTTGGTATTCCTGGGTCCAACAATGACATAAACGTGCTCAATCAGTCCCCACTTTTTATTGAAGCGATAAAAGGTGAAGCTCCCCGAGTTCAATTTACTGTCAACAGGACACAATACAACACAGGGTTATTATCTTGCTGATGGTATTTATCCCGAATGGGCAGCCTTTGTAAAGTCTATAAGGTCCCCTCAACTAGAGAAACACAAGCTATTTGCAAGGGAGCAAGAAGGGAAATGGAAAGATATTGAGCGTGCTTTTGGGGTGCTGCAAGCTCGCTTCAACATCGTGCGTCGTTCAGCACGATCATGGAGCCAAAAAGTTCTTCGAAAAATCATGCAAGCTTGTGTTATTCTCCATAATATGATAGTGGAAGATGAGGGAGAAATGGCCAAACATCCTATTGACTTAAATTCTACCCCAGGGGCATCAACTGCTCTTCCACCAGAAGTGCAAGCAGGAAGTATCAATCACCCATGTTTCAGCGGTGTGCGCAGTAGAAATGCTGCTATCCGAGCCAAACCAAACCATTCCCGATTAAAAAATGACTTAATTGAGCATATTTGGCAACGATGTCAAAACAGACAAAATAATTAGCCGTCATTATTTCATTTTCATGTAAGCATTTATATCCAATTCGTTTTATCTTTCATGTTAGACTCAAGATTAGTGATCATCTTCACTTACAGTTTGTTCATTTTGTTTTCTCAGGGCTCAGATGCTACCGTTAGTTGATCTGTAAGACTGTCATATTCTTCTACTCAGGTATGAACTTTTTAACCTAAATGTCCATGTTTGTTAAGGTCAATGACATGGTCAGCCTCTGAATTTGACAGTGTGGTGCGCTACAAACTTAAATTTTTTTCTTTTTTCTGTAATTAACAGGAGGTCAACGTTTTTGTCAATCTTTTGGTGATTTTCACTTGTGTCTGAAGGTTGTTGTCCAACGTATGCCGTATGGTGGTCTGTTCAATGGAGTAATCAGCATTTGTGCTTGCTGTCCAGCTTGTGGCTGCTTTTGTTTAAGGAATGGAATTAAAATTTGTATCTGTCTAATGCTATCTAGCTTCTGCCCATCACTTTTATCTCTTTTGTGACCATGTTACACTTATTATGTTGCCTAGTTGTTGTGCAACTAGTATGATGTATTTCAGCAGCCTAGAGAGTTGCACTTTATCACAGTATTTTGATGAGATAATGATCTGTATTAAACCAAGCTGATTTGATATGCTTATAATCTGTCTATGTACTTTGATCTTTTGAGTAGTAGTACACAAAGAGCCACAGAGATAGTGTGCAGCTAATCACCACATCCCCTTTACACATGTTGTCATTAAAAACAGTAAGAGACAACCTTAATAGATAGTCCACTGGAGGAATTGGCTTTAGCACTATCTCTTAGATGACGTGTACTAACTTAACGCTATTAGCTAGCTAGAACCGCTGGGGAAGGCCTTATGTCCTGAGGTGGGGAGCACGCCCAAGGTGGGTTTGGGGGCTAAAGAGACACCCAAAGTCAGTGACAAGTGGGCCCAAGTTGTGGTGGTTTAAGAGGTAAGAGCTGGAATAGAGGTGGAACAAGAATTTGGGCAGGTTTCAGGATTTTCAGGATTTATTTTCTTCCCCTCTCTTTGTATAGTCAGTTTGACCAAGAAAAACTTGTTGAAAAATTATGAAATTTGGTGTGGTGACAGGGGTTGGTTTCTAGGTTCCATTTTCGAAAGTTTAACTCAAAGATTCAAAGTATTTTAAATCTGGTGAAAAAGTGAAATTGGTTAGGCTGAAAGATACATTGAATTTTTAGGAGGTCTAAACAGTTAGATAAAATTCTACAAAATTTACATTTGGTGATGATAAATAAACTAGTATTTGAATAAAAGATTAAACATGTATACGTCTGTGAAGTTGTTGCATTTTTACTAATTAACCTAGATTGACTACCTTGACTAGTTTTATTTGGACATTAAAATGAGTAAATATAGGTTTATAGGTTCATAGAAGTACTTTGTTGGGCTTTTCTGATAACTTAGTGAAATTTCAACTAAATCTTTAATTTGTCTATATATATTCATTGCCTATATGTATGACCCCTAGGTTTGCTTGACACACATAATAATTATGAGGTAATAAGATTATAAGTTGAAAGTTAAACTTAATTTTAAAATTCATGAAAACATAAACTTGATCTAAAGAATTCTCATATTAGTCATATTGTGAATATTAGTCTAGGTAAGAGGTCTATATTATTTTTTGACGCTTAGGTACTATTGCATCACGTGTATTGTTAGTGGTTTAAATAATTGGTGCATGAAAGGGGATTGTTTCATAGGATATCAACCTTGCCAAAATGAAATGGACTTTAGTCATGACAAGCACACATTCACACGGGACTTCTACAACCATCGGGTGGCGAGGCCTAATTATAATGTACTAAGCGTGATCCAGGTAAGTACATATGACCAAACTACAACTTTATTTGGTAGAACCATTTAGATCTAGCGTGCTAACGAGATAACCCTAGTTAGGTTTAGGACCAAACGGAGGTAGGGAGGCGAACGATTATCCAATAAAATAGGTTGTATCCCTTGTCATGGGAAAAGCTAGGTTAACGGACACATCCTTCTTGTCCTACCAATAATTCTTGACATACCATGTTTGGTTGGAACAAAATTAGTCATGGTGACTCCTAGGGTTGAAGTATATGCTTTTAGGTCAAGCAAGGAGAATTATAATGTGTGGGTTAATATGGTCTACTTACATAGCTAGAGCGTTCGACAATAATCTAATGGTCCAAAATCTTTCAAGAGGTTTTTACTGTGCCGAAAGCAGATCGCTGATTGACTTAGATCTACTAGTCTCAATTGATTTGCAATTAGGTTTCGCTAGCCCATAACGAAGAATTTTAGAAAAAGTTTTAATTTGTACTCGTGTTAGAATAAAAAAACCACTGAACAAGGTTTTAACCGAAGTAAATTTTAAAAATTACTTGCATTTCCAACCCGCACAAACAGAAAGACATACTTTTTTTTTTGACAACAAAAAGACGTACTAAACATGAATTGAACGTCAGGGCTGTTACAGGTTTCCTTTTTCCCCTCTTTCCTTTTTCTCTTTCCCTTTCCTTCCTTGTTCGGCCGCCCCTCCCCTTTCCTTTGCTACCGTAGCCGCCTCCCCCTCCTTTTGCCTCAACCCTAGCCCTCCCCCTCTCCTATTTAAACACCCCCTTCCCAGCCTTTTGCCATCACTTGCTGCCTGCACCCAGCCGCTGCTCGTGCCGCCGCCTGGAGCCAGAGCCGACGCCGTGCTGCTGCTGCCGTCGTCGACCACCAGAGAACGCCGTCGTCCGTGATCACTGCTGCTGATCGTCATCTTCGCAGGGTGAGCACCCGGTCTCCTCTTTTCCTCCCCTTTACCGCCCTAGCTGCTGCCGCCAGTAGGCCGGTGCCGCCGTCTGTGTTTGCTGTGTGCTCTCGCGTGCATCCAAAGTCGTGGACAGCACCTAAGTGGTGTTCTCTATTCTCTGTTTAGGGTTAAAAAATTGATCAATTAAATTGCAAATCGTCACTTAAAGAACAATCCAACGGCCGTACCTAGGTTGTTTAAATTCAGATTTCACCTGTTTAAATTGCTTTAAACCCTGAAATTTAATTAGCACCCACATGTGTTGTTTTCCGTTTATTTATGTGATTCTTGCAGCCTTTTTATTTTTGCGCTTGTGTTCATGTAGACCTCGAGCCGTCGGAAGAGCCACAGTATGTGGTTGTCGATTCGCCGCCCGCTTCGCCGGAGCAAGGCAAGTCACACTACTGACATTGATCATGTTTAGCCTACTGTTTCGCATTATATTTTCGCTTTCAATATAAATGCATGATTTATTCAAATTGCTGCCTATGATCCTTGTACTACTGCCTATTGATATTGATGTACATGATTCCTTGGTACCCCTAGACAAAATAAAACTGGTTAACTAGTGCCCTATGTTGACGGTCTGGTTATTCCTTCTAGGATATTGCTTAGCTCTGCTTAGTTTAACACCTAGAGTTTTTATTTAATGTGATGGACTCTTAATCAAACTAAAATGATGATGGGTGGTTGATCGGCGGGTCCGCTGGTGGCAATCGCAATTGGGGGGGGGGGCTTTTCATAACTAAAACTGGTTTTCAAATGGTGGTCCCCGGGTGCAGGTCACTTGTTGGATGTGGGCACCTAGGCGGGTTAAGGACCGGTCAACGATTCTCTATGCAAAGCCTTTACCGTACGACCACTTGTCTTTTATGGGGGTCCTGGTCCAACCTGTAGCACGTCACCAAGGGGGGTCCATTTGGCCGGGTCCTTCTATAACTTGGTACATAGGTCTACACCAAACGACTGCAAGGCCCTTGTCCGTCCGCTTTACGGTTTAGATGTTGTCAACCGTGGAGTCGGTTCTGGACTGAAGAGCAATACGGGGCCACTACCTTGGGGCGGGTTATAGAAAAGGCCTTGGCACAGCCTCTTCTCGGATACCGTGGTGGTATATGACACATGGCAACATGTGTGAGGAGGTGCCTTATGGGTAAAGTTGTACAACCTCTGCAGAGTGTAAAATCTATTCGAATAGCCGCGTCCTCGGTCATGGACACGCCTAGCACCGGTCTCGTTGTTAGTATTTGTTTGCAAAATTGGGAACTGGAGGAATGGTGGATAGGCTGCTGGTAGAGCGGTGTACCGCCTAGATTGCAGGGGCATGCAATGCTGGGGGTATGGATGGCCTGGGTTGTAGGGGCACGCAACCGTGGGGGCGACTATTGAGAACTTGTTTAGCAGATACGGTTTTAAATCTCTTTTATAATGCCAACTAAAATTTTGCTGACTATTCCCTTTACGCAAATGAACCATATTATGCTTTTATTTGTATACCTCGGTGCATTCTATTATTGCATTTCACAGTGTTGCTTGCTGAGTACTCTAGTACTCACTCTTGCTTGCTCAATCCTTTAGAAGATGGTTATGCTGGAGAAGAAGACTTTGAAGACTAGGCTTATCCGTCAGCCGAATGCCTGTGGAGCTATCGTAGGTGTTCGTCGTCTTCTGTTGTATGTTGGTGTAAGGATCTACGCAAAACGACATTGCAGAAAAAACTAGGACAATGATTTTTATACTAGTTCAAGCCCCGAGATGGGTAATACCCTACTTCTAGTTTATATGGTATTGATCTTTATAGTGTACAGAGTACAAGGTGTATATGTGAATCTAAACAATGTCGACGAGATAGTAGTCGGTAAGTCAGCTAGATGTATCGGCGATTTGGCTTCTGGCTATCCTTGCTTTGTCGATTCTGGCGGATTTTCTGGTGGACAGATTCGATGATTTGAGCCCCTCTAGGGGTTCGCCTTTTATATCATAGGTTACTTGTGTCATTGAGTAGAACTCGAAGACATAGAACCAGGCATGATATCTAGCATGTCTTGATCTTCTTCGAGTAGAATTCCATAGCCATCAAGCCCGTGAAGATATTTTCCTTATTGCCTTGCAAATTCCTTCTTTTGTTTTTGTAAACAGATTGTATGTGTTCAGGTATACCTTACCTGTATATCTCATTAATCGTATAGGATGAGGTATGCCTTATTCGTAACCCTGACAAAACTTGAATTCAATTTGAATCTAAATTGAGGTGAAAATTTATTTTTGAAGGTTTATTGAAAATATTATTTGGGATTTAGTTGAAAGGCTTTTAGTTTCTTGAGTTGATTTTTTTGATTTTTGATTTTGAAAGTTTTTAAAAATTTTAGTTGAAAGTTGGAAATTTTAGTTGAGTTTTTTTTAATTATGAATTGAATGTTTTTGAAATTGGGTGATTGTTTTACGGATTTTGAATTTAAGTTGAATGTTTTTAAAATTTGGAATTGAACTTTTTGAGATCCAACGTTAAGATATTTAAAGTATGAGCGTAAAAGCATTAGTCGAAATGTTTTGCATGCACATGTTTGGGGAGGCCCCACACGTTTTTAGTTGCATATGTATGCTTTTATCGGAAGGAATCACTTGTGGCAAAATCAGATTAGCGGGCACGGAAGATGACGAAGCTGAACCGTTGTGCATGCTGGAAATATTGCTAGTGCGCATGGGCATTCATCCCCCCAAAACAAGTTATGGACGTGGTAGAAGACATTGGGAAGGCCCCCAAGTTATTATGTACTTCTTGTTGATTGGTTTGCTCAACCACCGATCTAGTTGGATAGTCTTACATTTATTTGAAGCTAAGTAGCATGATATCACTTGATATATTAATATCAACAAGGATATAAATCCGAAACAAATAAATACTAGGTTGAAAAATCATGTGAAGAGCAGGTCATGTGAATTGTTGTCACATTTATTTGAAAAATCTAATAGATATAGGTCTTAGCATTGTTATACCAAACATTTATGGGAGTTGAAAATACATAAATCCATATCAATAAATAACAACTAAATAAAAATCCCTTGAATTGAGTATAGAATATTATAGTACAAAAGAGACATCAGTTATATCTAAATGCAACCCGCGAAATATCAATGTACAAATCCATCGATGTTATCTAATATAGAAGAGAACGTAAATTCAAATAAATCGATGAACATACCAATTATATATGCATTACTTGATGTGTGAGCTTCTCTATATAAACATTAGCAAGGAGCCGTATGCCAGCAAGACTGCCAGTGAGCCAGATGAAGGACAATATATATCAATAATACTCCATCGATATGCAACCTCTCCTCATGGCACCCGCCAAGATAAAGATTGCCGCTGGTACTTTTTGCATGGTTCTTGTGATCATGTCCTGTGCCCTCACATCCACATCTACACCCCTCCACCTGCAGATGCACGTCCACCTTGCCGTATGTTGCTACTCTTACTCTTACTCTTCTATATTTGGAGGTTTTTTATGAACCTTTTTGGATAACTTTTTTCAATTATATAAAAGACTAAAACACACACACACTAGATATCTATTATGTCTTCCACTCTACCAACAAGAGATCAATCTATGAACTCTCAAAAAATACTTAAGGCCCCTTTGAATCAAGAAAAAAACGACATACGAATTAAAAGGATTTAAAACTTACAGAAAATAAACTTATGAATACCTTGAATCAAATGATTGAGTTCGACCAAATCCATGTGCAGAGGGTGGATTTGATAGGTTTCCCCAACAGCCAAAGTGTGTCCTGTCGGAGTGCATAGAACTATGCAGCAGAAAGGCCCACCATTCGAAGGGCAGTTGTGACAAAACATCGGTGCCTAATGAATGTGTATCGGTAGATGACATGGTTGCCGTGGATGTTTAAATTAATTTCATGTAATCATCTATCTTGATTGTCTTTCTTGAACTAGGGAAGCCATATATCTCTGTATATCAGATGACAAATTGACTAAATAAATATGGTTGGCTTTATTACCTCACGTTGTGTTTGGAGTTTCTTTTATGTTTTCTCATATCCCAAATATATGTTAACGTAAACATATTGGTTGAATATTGATATCTTGAGTACATGCTTTGACAAAATGTGTTGTTTCAAGATGTTACTACTCTGCAATCTATACTTCAAATAAATTGTGTCATTTAGTTTTGTCCACTAAATAGCCCTGGTCAACATAACCTCAACAGAATCTATCTAAATGAGCAGTTCATCCGGCCGTATGATTGCAAAAATGAGTTTCTTTTAGTTTTGTAAAAATGAGCAGTTCATCCCAGATCTGCAATCTAAACTCAATTCTAGTCGTATGATTGCAATCCATCAACACTAAGAACCGTCTGATGCCCTCTCGTGATCCGCTCATATGGCCGCTCCCCTCTCCACCATGTGTTGCCTCAATTCACGCTTTGTCGCCGCAATCCTCTAGCTCATTCTCGCCCTTCCCCCGCAATTCTCTCGCTCCGCCGTGCGCACTACTACGAAAACCATTTTTTCTGGCGGCCATTTTATATTTTCGCTGGCGGAAAATTGGATCGCAAGTATGAAAAGGCCAGTGTTGTTTTGATCTTCGCTGGCGGTTAAGGCGGCCACTAGTAATAATTGATTTTCGCTAGCGATTAAGTTATACCGGCCACTAGCGAAAATCGATTTTTGCTAGCGGCTGCGTTAAACCGGCTGCCAGTGAAAATATAGTCCTAGATTCAAAATATTCCCAAATGGATTCGTTCGCTCCATGGTTCAAAATATTCCCAAATCCAGTCCTAGATTCAGCAAATTCATAGAAATTTTCATCAAAATATTCCCAAATCCATTCACAATCCACAAAAATCCAGTTGTGGAGAATATGGGTACCGGGTATCTACTCGGACTATTGTTAGCCCACGAAGAATGGATGTTCTAGAAGATCAATAGAAGGAAGGCGAAGAGGCTCGGCCCATCAGTGCCTTGATTCCCACGGCATGATCCAAGAGATAAGGCATATCCCGAGTCATATGTAACTCAGAGTTCATATATGTAAAGAGATAAATCACCCGGTTGGGCCTTACCTTGTGTTCCACGGCAGTCAGCTGGGTAGATATTGTAACAGATAGGAAAACCCTAAGCCGTTTAGGGTTAGGATTCCTAGATGACTCGGTCCCCTCTCCCTATATAAGTAGGGGTCGAGGGAGCCCCTAGGGGTACGAAAACAATCACCAACATACCACACCATACATCATATTCAATACTTCCCCCGGATTGGATTACGGTTATTACTCCATCGGAGGGCCTGAACCAGTATAAATCCTTGTGTTCCGTCACCATCTAGCTTTTGAGTTCGTGCGTAGCCCCATATAGTTTATTGCCGGTCCAAAACACCGATAGTTGGCGTGCCAGGTAGGGGATATTCGCCGGATTTCTCGACGAAAAGTTAGATGGCATCTTCGTCTACACCCGCACTAGCTGGATCGATCGTCGCACCAGGGATGGAACTCTGATTCAGCTCCTTCAGCTTCATCGCCGACTCCAATGGAGAACTCAGCTCTCGAGCGAAGGAGATCAACCTCTCTGATGCCTTCACCCTTCCTATGGGCCTTCCCAACATCGCTGAGCAGACGACTCACCTCTTGAGTCGCGTGATTTCTCAAGTCGACGATGGCACCATCAAGATCACGGCATGCTACCAGCCCATGCCAGAAAAGCAGAGTCGATCCGCTAGGCATCATGCGTCACGCAGATCGAGAAGCAAGACGATGGAGATCGAGACGTTGGAACCGGGGTCGACTCCGACTCCGACTGCTGGTCTAGAGTCGACTCTGACTTGGTCTCAGCAACATTGGTCTACATCAACACGGAATAAGCCTCCCAAGATTACTCCAACCCAGACGCCTCGGAGTCCGGTCTTCAACACCACCAACAACCCTGGAGCGTATTGCCTTTACGGCGAGTTATCTCAGGAGCCGGGAGAATCTTTCGGTAGATTCACTCGGCGCTTTATACAAGCACTCGATCAAGTCGAGCCTATTTCGGACCAGTTAGCCCTGTCCATCTTCTGTCATGGCCTCACAAACCAGGATATGATCCGACTGCGATATCGCTACAAGCCCAAGAACATCAAAGACCTGATGCAGCTGGCCAACATCCACAGAGCCCCGGGAATTCAGTACTCGGAGTCAAGAAAGGAGGATAGCCTCATCGCTGCCATGCGGAGAAGTCTACGAGAGGATGCGGAACTTGAAAACCATGAACGCAAGGAAGCATACAAGCATCGAAGGGAACAAGCCCCAGCGCCGAGTGAAGGACATCAGTCACCACTCCACAAGAAGGTTTGGATGCAGAAGCAGAAAACCCCTCGACCGGTACTAACACCCAACCAAGAATTGGTCCAACTTCTTCAAGGGGTCGAGGAGCCTTTTCATGTTTACCTTCGACGCTTCAACGCAATCATGCAGGACAAGCCGGCTGTAACCAACAACCTGGCCATGGATGCATTGTTCAGAGGATGCAGAGATCTAGAGTTCAAGGAGGACTGGTACAAGAAGCCACCAGCATCACTCGAGGCAATGCTCTTTAGAGCAGATCTCTATGCCTATCGTTACCAGTGGTCAGGTGCGCGAGATCCGAGTAATGATGACTCAGATTCTAGGAACTCGGAAGCGTATGGAGAGGGAGAGGAACGCCAAGTAGCTTTTCTCGACGAATCAATTCAGTTCGATGACCTCGAGCAGAGTAGTTCCGGCAGCTTTTCCCCGTTACACGGGACTTTTATGGCTGAAGTCACAAATGTACCACTGACTACAGAACAACTCGCCCAACGGGCAGCGGACATCAAACGACAAGCCTGTGACCTCGAGCAAGCACAGCAGCAGCTGGAAGAGGCAAGGGCTAAGGATGAACGATGACGGAAAGAGCTCAAAAAAGCAGAAGCTCAACGACTTCGTGAGGAGGAAATTCGTGCCCGAGAGGACGCGACTCGGCGACTTGCCAGCTCAGGCAGGCGAATGCACCAGCGACTTAGCATGATTCATCAGGGGGAACAAGTCTTCGCTACTCCCCAACAGAATATAGCAGCTGCTCAAACACTGTTGCCTCATGGAAGATGTACCAGCTGCGGCATCCCTTACCCCGCAGCTAACAAAGGCCCGAGCTCTCGTTTCGGCAATAGGGGTTCAACATCACAACCAGGCAGTTGCTGAGTCAACCTCGAAGAAAACTCCACCCCCTCGATGCCGAGAGCCTTCTGAATCATCACTCGACCGAACATCTGCATCACCGAGTTACTCAGTCACCACCCCGAGTCGAAGAGCGGAGCGAGAGAGGAACCTCATGATACTTGAAGAAGAACAGCGAAGGAACAATGAGGAGCGAAGCCGATTGGATCAGGAACGCGAGAGGTTACGGCAAGACCGTGACCGTTATCTTCGCCAGCCTGACTCGGACGCCTGTGATCTCATTCACCATGACCTCCGCCACGTCATCAACAACAAGAGACACGAGCGATAGGAGTCAAATCAACGGTGGAACGAACATCATCACTGACAACTCGGCATCTCGCTTCCCAGGCGCGATAATTTTGATGAAGGCGTCCTAGCCTTCACCTCTGATCTCCGAGAAGCCAGCGGGATTCAAGCCCACAGGGATCAAGAAGTATGACGGCAAAACCGACCCCAGCGCTTGGTTAACCATTTATACCTTGGCAATACGAGCTGTAGGAGGAGACAGCAGAGTGATGGCTAATTACCCCCAGTACCGTTATCGGACTTAGCCCGCAATTGGCTCACTGGTTTACCTCGTAGATCA
>CM002484.1:10900944-10920858 GCA_000325765.3 Leersia perrieri
TGGATGATATTGACCGACTGGAGGAAACACGTGATATCGCAGTACTTCAGTCAGCTAGGTACCAACAAGGCCTACGTCGTTACCACAATCGCGATGTACGTGGTCGAGCTTTTCTGGTGGGTGATTTAGTCTTGAGAAAAATTCAAACTACCCAGAACAGACATAAGCTATCTCCGATCTGGGAGGGCCCGTTCATCATTGATGAAGTAACAAGGCCGGGTGCTTATCGCCTCAAGCGCGAAGATGGATCTTTGGTGGACAACTCTTGGAATATAGAGTAACTGCGTCCCTTCTACACTTAGCCCTTTTTAAATTTTCTCCTTAGCGACTGCCTGCGTCGAGTACCTTTATTACTCGAGTAGTCAGTCGGGGGTTATATGTATCTTATATACTCTGTCTTTAATAAAGTCAGAATTTTTTTTTCATGCCTAATTACGAAGCTCTAATTACTGATGTTCTTGTTTGGTATGCAAAGGGGGTTTGATTGCTTTAGCCGGGTTCCTATATTCAAGAACTAGTCGGGATGAGTGTTTAAATATATCAGCCATGTGGGTTTGTAACGTGGATTGTGTACTGTGTGATGGGGGCAACATTTGCAACAGACAAACTCATATGCTGTACCATTTGGCATTTGTCAGTGCGCGGCAAGCCAAAGGCGTTGCGTCATCTTGTTTGAATATTGGAGTTTTGCTATGCCCGATCGATGATGACAGTCCATAAGTAAAAAGGCACCTACACCAAGGATAACTAATTTAGTAACTTGATTATTATTGTGTATCAGTCCATAATATTTGCAAAAATTTCTAACTGGTAAAGTTAGCAAGTTAGCTGTTTCCTCATGAGTGGTTTGATGGTGTACTCGACCATATGGCTGGCTAAAAACTTCATTAAGAGAATACCATCGAATCGTGATAAATTCAGAAAGAAATAGTTTTCACGCCCTTTGAATAGATCCCATTATGGTGGATATATATTGTGTCTATGTCTTCTTTTGATTATTTTAATAATTTGCATATAAGTTATCACCGTAGCGTTAGCATAGGCATATTATTAGTAGTAACATTAGAGAGAAGTTTTGATCCTTGTTTGAGTGTGTGTTGGAGTGGAGAGAGTACTCCTCCTTATAATAGACCTTTATGACAGTTACTTGTGTGATAGGAAATGACCATCATGTCCTTGGTAACCGCCATCAACACCTCATCCTGGATGTCCACGTGTAAGAAGGCGGTGAGGCGGCGCCATGGTGGCCACCCACCGACCTCCCTCTCCTCTGAGGTGCTGACAGGTGGGTCCCTTTGGTGGTTCTGGATGCAAGGGTGGTTCCAATGTCGGTTACACCTAACTTGCGGGCCCTCGATCCTTGAGCTTACTTAGGAGTGAGGTTTTCTCCATTTATTCTCCATTTTTATTAAGCTTTCCCTACAAGCAAGCAAATATTTTGCAAGTTTAAATGGAAATAGATTATTCTGAAATAAATATGTGTTGCAAGCATAGCTAATTTCATTTATTTTAGTTAAGTTGACGGTCGAAACTAGTCAATAATGGCTGTCAACACTTTAATTCATTGTGATTTGTGGACCTCTCCTGTCGTGAGTCAATCCGGTTATAAGTACTATTTGGTCATTTTAGATGAGTTGTGGACCCTAAACCCTTCACATTAAATCAGATACTTTTTCCACTCTTTCACTTATTTTCTTATGTGAAGACACGGTTTTCTACCACCATTCGTAGCATCCAGTGTGACAATAGGCGACAGTTTGACAATCTCACTGCCCGCACTTATTTCCTCGCTAACGACGTTGACTTACGCATGTCCTGCCCCTACACCTCTTCCCAAAACGATAAGACATGCTTCGTTCTCTCAATAAAATTCTTTGCTCCCTACTATTTTAGGTTGGCGTGCCCGCGTCCCTTTGGGTTGAGGCGCTTCACACAGCTACTCACCTTATAGATCGGCACCCCACTGAAACTCTCCACCATCATACACCTTTTTTGCCTTTTGTGGAGCCCATCCTTCCTATGCCCACTTACGCGTGTTTGGATGCAAATGCTACCCCAACCTCTCCAACACTGCACCTCATAAACTTTCCTAGATCTGCCATGTTTTTGGGTTGCCCTATGCACCATAAAGGATATCGGTCTTCTAACCTGTCTATATTTCACTTCATATGGTTTTGATGAACACTCATTTCCTTTTGCCAATAACAAGCTAGTAGTTCCTGTTAGATTTGGGATTTTCTCCGTTTTTTGGAACTTTTTGCACCTCGAGCAGGAAGGCACGTTCTCTATGCATAAATACCGGGAGAGTCTTCCCGCCTTCTGATACTGCGTGGCTATGTTTCATTCCAGCCCTCGTCTTTCTAAGGAATATAATACGAAGAAGAGAAAATTCCGCTTCTAGGGGTAGATCTGTAAGTAGGTAAAGTGCAGGTACTTTTTTGAAAATAAGCATATTCCGCCGATTCTGCTAGCGCCCGTGGGGCCACGTTGCTTTGGTGATTTTGTAGAAATGGCCTCTTATTCAGTGAATATTTTATAGATTCCCCGTTATACATTTGTGTCTCTCAAGAAAAAAATCTTACGGGATAAAAAAAAACTTACGGGATTTTCTACAAAAATAAACATCAAAATTCCCCACCCCGACCCATCCTCATCTGTCTCTCTCATCACCTCTCTTTCTCCCGCTCCCCCTTTCTCTCTGCCACCACCACCTCGCCCTTCTCCTCCGAACACCCGCACCGTCGCTGTCACCGTCGTAGCACCGCCCCGTTCCTCCACCCGTGCGCTTCATAGCCGTCGCTGTTGGTGTTCACCCTCCTCAACCCATCATCGCGTCGCCTTGTCGCCCACGCCGGTGCCCTCCTCCCCGCCCCTCCTCTCTCTCCCGGCGCCGACACAATCTTCACCATCACTGGATGCCTGGGTGTAGCCATGTATGGTCCCCTCGCCTCCCTTCTTATCCACAATCTTTTTGACTCTCTGATGGGGATACAATACATGGGAGAAGTCTCAAGTCTACTTTCCAATGGATCAAATGGCATATGATTTGGATGTTCCATTCAACAATGGCGGCAATTTTACGAGTGGTTGCGCAGGCTGCAAATTGATGAACGGGAATTGCAATTTGGGAATGTTTGTTCATCATATGGCATGATTAGATGGTTTCCATCTATTCCATGACTCTCCATAAGTTGACAAATACTTCATTTACACGGATTCAATTGTTTCTTGCAGATAAATTTGAAGATAAGAAGGTTTTGACTCGGTTCGGATTCGGTTTTGACAGCCTGGACATACCTATTGTAAAACGGTCGTGAATTTTACATACGGAGTCCGTTTTGGACGTTTGAGTACTCTTTGGAAAGCTATTTCCATGCCCCACGCAATGGATATGGACCAAGACCCCGATTCTGTTTGTTTTTCTCTCACAAACTGAAGGAAACCGTCGGCAGAGACAATAAAGTTTCTTTCTTTGTGTCCAAGTCATGTAATGAGTTTGTTTCTTGTTTTAGAGGTCTTAGATTTGCTATATAAGTTAGAGGTGTGCGTCCATTGTAGGGAGACTCGACATTATGAATAAAAATTAGCTTCTAGCTACAGCCATGTGAGGGTCTCGCCACCCGTTCTTCCTATGATTTGGTGCAGCCACATAAAGGGGAACTGGCTGATCGTATCAAGATCGTTCTGCTTTCTCATTGGGGATTGAGGGTTCGATAGTTATCTCCACATCACGTGGCTATGCGAAGGCGAGATAAAAGGTGTGCAACGCTGGTTGCATGTTGTTCCTCCACTTTATTGGCTGCTTGGTGTTTCTGGATCCTACGTCGAGAAGGTCGGGCAACCCTCCCGTATCACTCTCCCTCTCCTGTTCTTATCCCCACGCCCACCGTCCTCTTCTTCCTCCCATGGCCTCCTCTGCCTCAACCACCACCCATCACACCATATCCTCGCCGCCGGCCATGGCCACCACCCGCAGCTACTTGATCCACCACCTCCGCATCGCTGTCCCTACCTGGGGCCCTCCCATCCCCCCATCTCCTCCTCACCCAACCCACCTCCGGATGTCGTCACCCACGACGACGACGAAGGCCACAAGGAGCAGGACAAGCGGGAAGCGTTCGAGATCCAGGCGCAAAAGCTACCCAAGCGCAACCGCCGCCTGGCCCACGCACAGGTGAGCCTGCAGCATCTCGGCCTTGACGGAGCGCCACCCGAGCCAACACGGGGGCCGCCAACACAAGCTTTACAGATTTCCCTGTATCCCTACGCCAACACAGGCGCCGCTCGTGCTACTAGGCTCGTCTCACGACGACGCTGGTGGCATCTCGGCGTCTCGGCCTCGACTGAGCTCCCCTGCCCCAGGCTCATCAAACCTGGGATATCGACGGCGGTGGGTCAATGGGAGGCGGCGGAGGGAAAACATAGCTTTCGATGCGCCATTGCTGGAGGTCGCCGCCAGAAAACTCTGCCTCCGTCGATGCAGCTTGAACAGCTGCCACCCAATGTCAGGCACCTCCGCTGTGCTTGTGCTTAATTCATTTATTCAGTGAGAAAGGGAGTTCCTCCTATTGCTTTAACGGTGTGGAGTGAATATATCGCGAGTGCGCAGCACTGCAGCAAGCTACTGATGGAATTTGTCATGGGCAGGTCAGAATTTATCTCTGAATTTAATCTCTCTCGGACTGAGAACCATATTTTGTTCTCTTCTTCGATTCATTTACAAAACTAAAAGGTTAGTTGGTGCAGTAGGGTGGTGTGCAAAGAGGGAGTCGGAATGCGAGGGAGTTAATTAGGGGCATGGCGCTGGTGTAGATCGAGGTCTCCAGCGGTGCATGGCGTCTTCGAGGAGTTATCCGTTTCTTCCGACGAGATAAATACAATTTGTGCAGGTTTTTATTTTTTCTTCCCCTATGATTTTCCGCTGCTTGCAGATAGCTGACTTAATTTGCTGACTCTTCTGTACCATTTCCTTTTTTCTACGACTGATCCATTTTTCTCGTTTGTCCACATCTCGTTTTTTCCCAGTTTTTCGGAGTTTGCTCCCCCGATCTTGCCGATTCTGGAGAGGATGGTTAGGGCCTGTTTGCCCATTTCTAAAACCCAGCTTCTCCGGATTCTGCTTGTTAGTTTATTTTGCAGAATCTATAACTACAGCTTCTTAGACTGTGAACCGTTTGAGATATTTTCTGCCAGCTGCAGCTTCAGGAAAAAGCAGGAGCTGGTAGAAGCTTGCCAAAGAGGCCCTTAGGCCCTTAGGCTGCTTGCCGGGGTAAGCGGGACGGCGGGAGGCAGTGAGCGAAGGTGCAGGAATCAAGATTGGGACAGGGTGACGCCCACAAGAGGCAACACCGCTTGGTGCGGCCCATGCTTCTCCGATTATAGGCAAGGTGCCTTACTGCAAATGTTCACGAGGCGCAGCTGGCAATCCTCCATTCATCGTTTCCCCTTTCTGATGATCGATACACTCACGTATAGTGTTTATAAAACTCGTTTGATGTATACGGCTGCAACTATATATTTTTTATGGTGTTGCCAGTACCGATGAAGGATGGGTGAGTCTATCATCACAGTCGCTTGGCGAGGCGCAGCACAAAGGCTATGAAAAATTCACCCAGCCTATTTAATGCCTTTTGCTAGCACAGATCAGGATTAAGTGCTTAATAGTATTGCATCACAAAAATAGAGATACATTTTCTTTTACTATATTCTGTCAGCCCAATTTTCCATCTCTTAAAAGATGAATTGTCAATGTGTGGCTTATACATCATTTGTCTTTATAATATCAATTCTTAACTAAAGAAAATATTTCTCTTTTCAACTGTGTATGCAGTTGTGAATTAGGCTTTCATTTTAATGCTTTCATGATGGAAAGATCAATTAGTCTATGTGACATGATATATCGATTGTCTTTATAATATCGATTCTTAACTAAAGAAAATATTTCCCTTTTCAACTGTGTCTGCAGTTGTGAATTAGGCTTCCAATTTAATGATGAATTTGCAGTCCCGTCGCCGCTGGTCAGCCGGTACCGACTAGGCTGCCGAATGCACTGAATGCAAAGTATGTCTTACGGCTGCAAGAGCTTGCAGCACTAAATGATAAACCTACGGGAAACAGAGCAAACAATATGTGATCTTGATTCTTGAATTTCGATTTGTGCTTTTTAATTTAGGAAACAACCAATACTGAATTTGTTCCGGTCACATGCTAATTGAAAGATTAAGGGCTAGTTTGGTTTGTGGCCAATATTGGCCTTACCAAATTTTGACATGCCAAAGTTTGATAAGGCCAATATGTGTTTGGATTAAAGCCAAATTAGACTAATTTTACTATTGAAATGGCCTATGTTATATAGGCATGCAAAAATTTGGCTTCAATCAAAACATATGCAATTACTATTGATGTTACCAAATATTGGCAAGCCTAGCTTAGGCCACAAACCAAACTGACCCTAAACAAGAATAACTAATACTGAAAACGAATGTCGCGCGAAATCTTCTAGTTTACCTAACAATGCAGGTGCTACTGACCTCTCCTTCCTGAATGATTTTATGTCTACAGCCCCAGCTCCAATCGGCCGCCTGGCCCGCTGCACCATACCTGCGGCCCAGCTGCTAGCAACCTCTGGTCCGCCCGAGGCTAGGATGCCCAGGCCGCCGATAGCCTCCACTGGGCCGGCCCACTGCTCGGCACCCCCCGACCCCCGTGGCTTCGCCACTGGCATGGTCACCCGCGCCAAGGCTGGGATGCGGTGCCCCATCTCCTGGCTCAATCTCAATGTTGCTACCTTATCTCCAGTCCCGTGCACCTACAGGGCCAGACTTGCCAATCCCAATTGGCGTGCGGCCATGGAGGAGTTCACTGCTCTGCAAAGCAAACCACACGTGGGATTTTTTTCTTGTATAGCAAGTATGCTTGTGCCGATCCCCTAATCACTCCCAATAATATTTTCATAGGTCGGTTGAGGGATTATGGCAAGATCACACCTATTTGTACTCCGCACATTCCATCTTATTCATTATTGCGTTGAGTCATCGCGTTGTCAACAACATTTAATTGCGAATCATGCTTAGTGGACTGTGGACCTATATATGCATGTATGTCAAACCATACAGTTATGACACCGCCATTTATATGAGGTATTCAGTGCGAACTTGGAAAGTCGTATTTTTTTTAGATAATGCACTTAGAAAGTCGTATATAGGAGTATTATCTGTTCAGGGTTCACATCTGATAAAATTTATTTTGCAGTAACAGAATGTGAAATCAGATGAATGCATTCAGTCTGCAAGACCAGATGGATAATTTGAATTCAGAAGAATGGTTGGAATGCTAGAAGGAGCTAGACATCCAATAGTATTAAGAGAGAATATGAGCAGGTTGAGATTCAAACCTAGGTTGATGGGATAAAAGCCACAGCCCCTAGCCAACCGAGCTAGGCTCAGTTCTCGAATTCAGAAGAATAAAAATATAAATTCTTCGTCAGCACTACATGATCGGTGGGCACGGAATTGAAACTAGATACTTTCATCATTCTGTTTATGTTTCTGTAGCTCATAATGTCAAGTTTTTTTTGTCATTTTTAGCTATTAATAATCTCTGTTATCAGGCTCTTATCAGGGTAGTACGTTATTGAAATCTGAAGCACGTCAAATTAGGCAGCATAAATTCAGAATATGCTAAGCTCTTCAAATTATATTCCTTGCAGGACCAAATGTTACTGCTGAAGCCTGAAGCCTGAAGGTATGCATGGCCACCTTAAGTTCTAAACTTCTAATTGCCCCTTCTTTTTTTCATTGGATGTATTCTGTATGTGGCACAGATTAGAGCTCAAGTAGCCTTTGGCCTTAATGCTCATATTCAAGAACTTATTTACAAAATTTATACACGGTTATCTTCTTGTCGATCATCAGATTCATGACAAACCCCGTTTTTGGCGATTTACAATGCCCACGATGTACGTTTGTCTTAGAAAAGCTAGGTAGATGGGTGAGATCAACTAAGTGTCCGGCCGGCTGCCACTTGGTGTATAATCAATCCATAAATCTCTTGCACGACATATGACTTTGTTTAATCAGGTTGGCAACTAGTGCATCGAATTGTGCGTTCACTGTGCAGGCATACCAAATTACCAACTGCAATTACGTATAATATGGTCCCCGCAAAAAAAAATTACGTATAATATGGATTATGGACGCGCTTGGTTAGTGTTGCATTGTTTTTTCCGACCGACGTGATCGACGTAAGGACATTTTACTAGATTTTTAAGACATGAAATTGCTCAGTATAGTATAGGAGAAAAGCCGAGATACCACTTCAATTTACGGAGAAAAAATCGAGACCGGAGAACTTCAACACGAAATCCAAGCACCAATATGTACATTAGATGTCACCAAGATACACGAAATCCAAGCCTAAACATTACTAATTGAAATGGGAATGTGTAATGAAGTTAATTAGATGTGTCCGCCACAGACACTATGCACTAGTCAAACATTCTTTTAGGTGTTGTATTAGACGATATGGACAACAAAAAGACTGATTCGATCCATGTAGTCGTCGTTTGTGCGGTGCTGTTTGGTTGCATGCTTCCAAATTTTTACACATAAATGTGGGATGTCACAATTTATATGGTTGAAAAAATTCTTTGTCATAAGTTAGATATATGAGCAAATTGTATTGGAGATACACAAACTTGTCGATGGATGTAATTTAGTACATAACCTTACAAAATACTCGTTTTAGTGCATGAACTTGTCTTATGCGTGCAAATCAAGGCAAAAATGACATGATGATGAGATATTTTCTTAAGTCGGACACTTGTGAAAATGTAATATACACACAAGAGTTAACATACGAGTTAAGATTAGACCATATATATTTGTAAATAACCATTTTATTTTTCTTTTTCTTTACCGTTTGCATCATTTCTCCGTCTTTTATATATGTAAATATAATGCTCTAATTTATCTTTTACTAAATAGAGGCATTCTTCTTTTTACATATGTTTCTTAAATTAGCATCCTAATCAACACTTAAATCAATAAAATTAGCTAAATTGTGACATTTTGGTGTTAGTTTGGCATTTTACAAGTTTATACACTAGATTGTACCCAACTTATATTTGTGTACTGCTGACACAAACTATTAATAGAACTATAAGGATATTTTTGGTATTTATAGAAAAATTGTCGGGCTCGTATAGAAAAATAGGTAAAGTTTGATATACACAATGTTAGAGGTAAATTATTGAATGGACACCAAGTCAATGGCTTGTTATAAATTTCGTATTTATTTTGCCTCTCCTGCCCTGCCGTGCACATCCTCCTCTCTGAAAGTCTCGATGGATGGAGACGTCGCTCCGCCTTCCCATCCCCGCCGCCCCCTGTTCCCGTCGCCGTATCCTCCTATTCCCGCAACCATCTCTGCCTCCACCTCCTCCTCCCTGCCCTCCACCCCAAATCCCCCACGCCGCCGCCGCAGTCTCCACCTCGTCCCTGCCCTCCACCCCGCGCTCTGCCGCCGCCGCCGCCTTCTCTTGCTCGCTGCTCCTGCCACCGCTGACAAGGTCACATCGCATCGGAGTGGGACCGTAGATGGAGGTGAGGACTCCCAGCTGTGAAAGCCTATTCCGTATTTCGTCTTATAGCTCTGGTATAGGATTGACGAGTTTCGCCTGTTCATGCTCCCAAATATGTTGAACTGAGTGCTGCTCAAATACAAGTTGCAGAGTTGATTTGAGGTCTTTATTAAGACATGGTAAATATAGCACAACTGATCCCAAATTGACATTAAATTTATTTTCCTTAAGACATTGAGTGCAGGCGAGTTACACTTCCACAAACTGATGGATGTTATAACTTATAAGATTGCATTCTGATAATGAATCTCTCTAAATTTGTTATACGAGACTCGTCACATCGCAAATATTGTGAGACTGGTATATCGATAATAGTGTCTTCAACAATAGTAAAAGTAATATCTCTAATGTTCATTGAGAATAATCTTAAAGCAACATGATACGTGCATATTACCATCCTAAAATCAATTAAATAGAATGAATATGAGAAATTTAATGTTGTTGTTGCAAAAATTGCCACCTACGACACTGTAGAACCTGTAATTGTCCCATTGCTCTCTAAATTGCTAATTGTTGTCCAGTTGATAATAAACAAGAAGTTTTACTGACAATTAACAAAGTTGAATTGAAGGCGCAAACAAATATGGTTCATATATTTAGGCTAAAAATGAGTTGCTGCATTGAAGAATTATTATCAGACCATCATGGTCAGTCTTTTAAGATTAATTTTCTAATATCCTCTATTATGATGTAAAATAATTGAAGACCAAACAGATACGATGATCTTTCAATAAGCCAGTAACCAAAAAAATAAAATGTCTAGCTTCCAGTTTTGATTGGATAGAACCAAACGAAGACTTATTCAGTTTGGCCTTGGTAAAATTTGTAACCTTAAAAACTCTGTAATTTTCCATTCAATATATTTTTTCTTCAAGCCTCAATGCTTTGTTCCCATATATGCATATCTATCAAATGTTTTTAGTTATTGTTCAGTGTGGTGGTATTCCATTTAGATTTCTAAAAATAAGACCAATGTCATAACTTAATCTCTATCCACTTACGGAAAGGAGGTTAAGTAGAAATTTATTATTGATCCTTCAAAGGCCTGTAGTTTTTTCGCATTCAACTAATTCAATTTTAATGATTGTATAACAGGTAAACTGTGCACATGGAGCTCTGTAATTATAGCGTAAGAGAGCATGATGCAGATGGATATGCTAATAAAAAACTTCAGCAATATTATAACAAACTCTTTTTTAAACAAACATGCCAACTCATGAAGTTCTGATATGGGCCTAATCACGAATAAATTCACAAACTGCATAGTTGATGGGGATTTATGAAGATTAGAAATTTCTTTCCAAGCTCTTAGATAAATTAACACCTAGTACATCATTAAGTGTGAAGCCTGTTCTAATTTTATATGTCTACTCCAGTATTGCAATGGATCTAAACCTCTCTGTAGTTAACATTAAGAATCTGCCATGATTAATTTCATCCTCATCATCCCTACAACCGGTTTGGTAGTATTGAATATTGATGCTGGTCTGAATGGTCACATACTCAGATTGTTCTGATGCCATGGCCAAAGATATCTAACAGGGCAAATGTAGGCAAAAGAGCTCTTTCATTTCCCTTTACAGTGTTTGAAGGTACCAGAAGTTGGATTCAATTTTGCATAATCTTAGTTTATCTAATTATGGAAGAGCCATGAACCTCTGGATCTGCCGACTGATTTAAATGTTAGAAATCCTTGGAACTGTAAAAACAGAGTGGCTACTGGTCAAGCTTTGTATGCCGGTGTTATCTCTTGTCTAATGCTAAGTAATTTGATAACTTTTTTCACAACATAATTTCGCACAGAGTTTTAGTTTCTCTAGTCATTGAGGAGCCATAAAACTTTTGATTTGTTGACTAATTTATATATTGATTTTGGGACATCCTTAAAACTATGAAAACAAGCAAAACCTTGATCTTAAATATATTGTTTGAACCTTCAAAATTCGGAATGTAGGTTTCCACCATACTAATTCTTGCTGATTGTTTATCAAGTCTTATATTTTTTGCAAAAAAAAAATTTCAAATTTAAAGTAAAACCCCATTATCATATATAACAGCTAGATATAAAATGCTTTGTACAGACATCCAAGAGCCGCGAAACGTGAAGCTATGTGGCTAGTTGGCTAATAAATGAATTAGAATTAATTATTGAATTAGAATTGATTATTTGATTTGTGCATGTGTTTACAAGGGCAGCATGAGTAATGGTTACAGAGGTGATTCCAACCACACAAACACCCTGAGGTACTTATTTGTACATGCATTGTAACCTTTAGACAAACACTGTGCTTCCTAGTTAAACTAATGGAACACTGCTGTAGCTAGGATGCTTACCCAATTAAATTCAAGTTGATCTTGTAAACTCAACTTGGGTTTTTTGCACTCTCTTTTATCTACTAGGAATTAGCCACAACTATCCCATAAAACAGAGTTGTTCTCCAACCGGAGCTCGCCGGCCGGAGCCTGCACCAGCAAGCACCCCTCACACCATCTATAAATAGAGTGATTACCCGCCCCACGCGGCACGAAGGAGAGGCAAGAGAAGATTCGGATGCCCCTGCCCCCGCCTATGGGGGGGCTAATGGAGGAGTGGGAGGAAGGCATGGGGGAGAGCTCATCGCCACCACACCCCATGGCAATGGGACACGGCAGCCTGAAAGACAAAGACCCCGAGGAGCTGAAGAGGAGACTGTATGAGCGTGTGGTGGAGAGCCGCAGGCCAGAGGAGCTCCCTGAGGAGGCATCGGTGTTCCTCCGTCACTTGGGGCGACTGCCGATCAGGTACCTCATCGACCTCGGCATCGACAGGGCTGACGACGTGCTGCTCCACTGGAGGATCCTCACCCTCTGTGCCCACCCTGATAACCGCCCCGTCTTCCACGCCCGCTTCCAAAAGGTTTATCCTTTTTAGCAGACAAGTACTTCTTTGTTTTCAATTTTCACTCCATTACAGTAGTCCACTACGCCAGATTAATTCAATCATGTAATCAATTCTGTTGTTTAGTTAATCTTCCTGTCTCCTGTTAACAGTGTTGTTGTTGTTAATGATGATGAGCAGTGCATTACAGTTCCTGCTGCCAAATTTGATGATGATGATGATCCATGCCAAAGCCTCATGGAAGACCTCAGTTTGGAGAGAAGAAACAAAGGAAGGGCTGGTGTTGGGGCAGACAACACTGACTCTATGTCCATTTCCTCTAGGTACTCCATGTCCTTCTCTCCGGAGGTTTCAGTTGACTTGTGTTGCGTCCCTCTTCTTCCATTCTTCACTCACCTTATGTCACTTTGACTAGCATCACCAACATCATGATTTTCATACATTTTACAGCAACTGTAATAAGCTACAACTGACTACTTAATTCCCTATCTCCCTACAGGGATAAAAAAACTTTACTTCTTCATGAGATTATTTTCTCTTCCCTCGACAAGCCAAAACTTCTTAGCAGGGTAATACCACTCTCTGTACTCTTGTTCTAAATCATAATGGTTGATTGCGTAGGAGGTGTAGCATGCTTTTCTTACATTAGACATGTCAAATTCCTTACCATGAATATTTGTTCAACAGCTAACTGCTTTGCTGTCTGAAGTTGGATTGAATATTCGTGAAGCACATGTTTACTCAACAACTGATGGGTTCTGTTTGGATGTTTTTGTTGTTGATGGGTGGGAGACAGAGGTAAACTATAAGCATGCCTGTTTGTAGCTCTAAACTGTGTTTTCCCCATTCAATTTATCTCTCTACTCTTTCATTACATTCTCTTCTATACACAATGGTTGCTCGATCATTTTACATATGTACATACAGGAGACAGAGGATTTGATCACCACGATTAAGGAGGCATTATCGCGCAAAAATGTATGATGCTCTTTACATTTCAGCCTATTTGAATTTCCTTTCAGTTTCAGTAATCATAAGCCATCCGCTTGCTTTGTTTGTGTCTCACTTGTTCATGTAAATTCTGTATCACATGCAAAACTCTAGTTTCAGTCAGATGAAACGCCCAACATTTGCTAACAGAGTTAGACTATTCCATGTAATACGTAGGCATCACCATCTAATTCAACAAATTCTTCAGCCCCGGAAAAAATATTTGAGCTACAACAGCAGGTTGGAGATTCTGAAATTGACTGGAACTTGCTAACAATGGGGGAAAAGATCGCTACTGGATCTTTTGCTGACTTGTAAGTACTATTTGGCACTTGAAAATTTTTGCAAACAGTATGATCACCATTTACCAGAGGAACTATTTACTTGAAGTTTCCATTATTACCAGTTAACTTGTGTCACAGTTTCCATATGTTACTGGCTTCCATTGACAAGGAATTTTTAATGTATTTCCTTGAAGCCAATTGAAGAATTACCATGGATACTATTAACCTACTTTTGGCTCTGGTAGACTATACAAGAGTAATTTCCAAACGTCTCATCTGTGCTATGTTTCACAGATATCAAGGAAGTTACAATGGTGTTGATGTTGCTGTTAAGATCCTCAGAGACTCTCATTTCAACAATTCGTCAGAAGTTGAATTCTTGCAGGAAATTCTTATTCTAAGGCAAGTTTTTTAAAAAACTTTTGGAATTAGTGTGCTCCATTTTATCCTGACTTTTCAAGATATTTTCCTCCAGGAGCGTTAATCATGAAAATGTTCTTCAATTTTATGGGGCATGCACAAGACCTCCAAAGTATTGCATTGTAACAGGTAACTTCCATATCTTCTTCTTCTCTTTTTTTTTGAAAATAAATATTTGATTGGAATCACCTCTGTAACCATTGCGGATGACTTGCACAAATAATTTTGTTGTTGCCAGTTGCCACTTGTGCGTGCGCACAAAAGCTTAAAACATAAACTAATTTTAGGTATTAATGTAAGCATACATTCATTTTATGGCCATGTATCTGGTGTTATTCTTCAGTTAAGCTAAGTAATTTTGAAGTTTTCATACTATCGAGAAAATTGTGTAAGATATAACAAAGCATTTTCGTTATGCATCAACTTGGTCTAAGTAATTGCATTCCGTATTGAATGAATCATCTTTCATGTCCTGTCTGGCTTACTGAACTCAATTTTTTCTCTTGTGGTTGGCTCTGTTTCTTTCAGAATACATGCCTGGAGGGAATTTATATAACTTTCTTCACATGCAAAATAATGTTTTGGATCTCCTTACAATTTTAAGGATTGCTATCGGTATTTCAAAGGGGATGGATTATCTGCATCGGAATAATATCATCCATAGGGATCTTAAGACTGCAAACCTACTCATAGGGCGTGATCAAGTATGCGTACAGAATGTTCTTCCCAGCTCCTATTTTCTTGTGCATTTCTGATGTGTTTTAATATTTAGAAAATATGTTTAAGGCGGTTGGTAATCTTACAGAAAGCATTTATTTCCACTTTTTAGCCATATGAGACTGCTTTGGGATGGGATCATTTTTTCCTTTGATGAATGTAAAGATTTACATTCCACATCTTGCAGATGGGCGATGGCATGTCAAAGGGCATATTCCACAACATCTTAGAGCTCCAAGAAATTATTTATAAGTTTCACGACATACTATAAATGGAGATAAAATCCATTTATAGAAAACACAGGCTGCTTAATAACTTGACCTCAAATATTACTATAATTTGTCATTGTATTTAAAAAGAATAGAAGTGCCAAATTTCACGTGTTATGTTGTGTTTTGCATGTCTGCAGGTGTGCAAAACCACATTATGGCCTGAAAGATGTAATACTGTCCTTTTTGTTGAAATGGGCTAATCTCCAAGATGACTATATCTGTATTAACTAGAACTTCTTCTGGAAATAGGTTGTGAAGATTGCAGACTTCGGTGTGGCTCGACAAGGAAATCAGGAGGGACAAATGACTGCTGAAACTGGAACCTATAGATGGATGGCGCCTGAGGTACGACTGAGCGCAGTTTTGATCACAAAGTGTTTTTATTAATTATGGGTGAGAATCTCATAGGTGCTGCTTGTATCAACAGATCATTAACCATAAGCCTTATGATCACAAAGCAGATGTGTTCAGCTTTGCTATTATTCTGTGGGAGCTAACAACTTCAAAGGTTTGCCCTGTTGCAACTTGTACATTCTGCTTGTGTTTACTTAGTTATTTGAACATACTATTGTGATTATTTATGGTAATGCTGTAGTCGTAATTGTGTTATAGGTCCCATACGATAATATGACACCCTTGCAGGCTGCACTAGGAGTAAGACAGGTATGTATCTGATGACGATCATCTTAAGATTTTCTTCCTTGTGGAATCGTAGGATATACTCATTCTACGCTTATGTAAAATAACAAGATCGAACACTAACGCTGTACCACGCTTGAAGGGTGCTGAAGAAGCTAGAAAGTGAACATGAACAATTACAAAAAAGTAAATTATTTTGTCTACAGTGTTATTTGAATCTGCATTGAGTTATTTTTTTCCTATAGGGATTTCGCTTGGAGATACCCTCAAGTGTGCACCCAAGATTGTCAAAGCTGATTCGGCGGTGTTGGGATGAAGATCCTGATGTCCGGGCTGTTTTCGCAGAGATTCTCATCGAACTTGAAGATATCTTACATCAAGCACAGGTAAGGGTGATATGTTTTTCTTTTCATTCATATTACTCAGAGTTATCTTCTTTTTTGTTGCTGTATTGAGGAGTTAAATTAATATAGTTGAATGTTTGCTTCAGTACCTTGATGAAGGTGCAGCATATAGCCTTGCTTCAATTAGTTTCTTATGTCTAGACTCGAGTTGCTTTTTTTTTTCTGCATCTCGTACGATCATTTGTTATGAACATCATGTCTTAGTTGATTTTTTTTTTCTGAGCAGGCAAACAGGGGAAGCAGTCGGCGTTCTAGAGCTAAGATGCAGAAGAAGACACCTGGATAGAGTAACAAAAAGAAATCTATGTTTCATTTCCCTTTTTTTTCTTGGGTTAAACGAGTTGCTTTCTCGGCAACTCCACAGCATGTAATTTCTTTAGGCCCTCTTCAAATGAAGGTATGCGTGTATATATGTGTACTTTCCAATTGGATGGCAATAGCAGAATGTCTGCATGCATTATTGTGCATTTTTGGACTATGTATGTATGTATGGTATGCAGATCTTTTTCGCCTCGTACTAGAAAAATGTCTTGTCATTCGAATAAAAAATGTTTGAATACAATTATTCCTACATGTTTCACTGCTTGATCGCAAAATGTTTTCGGTTTGAGAAAAGATGTCTCAGTCAAACGCAACACTGAAAATATGGATCGCAACACCTAGAAATCAAAATATGCAACATAAAAAAAAGGAATAGTCTACTTCAAACCCCCACCCCTTCTCCCCACCTACCCACCCACCCAATTGAACTCTTGTACTTGTCTAAAATATAACCCTAAGCTATAGAATTGGATATATTATACTCGTCAACTATCAATACCGTGCAAAATACCCCCTTGATGCAAATAAAGCTGGTTTTTGCCCATGTGGAGCTGATGAGGTGATTTAGTCAGCAAAGTTTAAAATAAAAATGATGGGGTCCACACGTAAGGAGATGTATGATGACTCATCTTTCACTCTCCTCCCTCCATCTTCTCTCATCGGTCGGCTGCCCCACATCATCGAGCTCCCGGTCTTCTTGTGGGATAACTTGTTGGAGCACTTTTCTGCTTCTTCGAGCTTGGCCAAGGAGGGTCGGCCCCGTCTTCTCCTGACCTTGGCCAAAGAGGCAGGTTTTCATTGAGCTTTCCGCCAGCCGCCTCTTTTCCTTAGCTTTGTTGTAATTAATGATGGGCTAAGGCCTTTATGGAGATTAGAAAATCACAAAAGCACATTTTATAGAAAGCAAACAATTGAATCTTTAGTGCATCTTACTAGTTCTAGTAGAGTGAGACCTTCAATAGGAGAGTGCTCCCTAGCCACTTGAACAAGAAAGAAATAGAGGAACATATGCACGTGCTTGCCTCGCCGGGCTTGTGCCGAGGCCAAGGGCGCGTGCACATGACATGCTTGTGAATGGTCCACCAAAATTGTCTCCTCAAGCATGCACAGATGTGGCTACCTTTTACAGTTTTGTTTTGACGCACCTACGGAGTTTGTTTTGGAAACTTATTGGATATTTCTAAGCGGTAAGGTGGTGTAAGTTCGGATATGTTATGTGTGCCTGTCCGGTTTGGTTACGATATGTAAGACGTACTAATCACACGTTTTTTATATACCGTACCGCTACCTCTGCGTAATATACGTGAAAACAATCTAGGGTTTGCCTCTCTTCTGTATTGCATCGCCACCGGCGTCTACTTCACCCCCTCCACCGTTGATTGGGAGACCAGGTCTCCGGAACCGTTGTCCTTGTGAAGTCTTGCACCAGGAGAGAGCGAATAAGGTTTTTGGGAATCGATTCGCGTGACTGCTTGTTGTTCGTCCACCATGGCTTGTCTTCCTCGTTGATCGGTTGTGGCTCGCTGTTGTCCACACCTTCCACCGCGGGTAGAACGTGCGGTACGTGTTGATCCATCTGTTGCTGCAAATCCTCCTCGGCAAAACCCTCGGTACATGATTATCATGTTTAATCTAGTATATAATATATTTAATCTATTCATATGTAGTTTATTCGTATACATGTTTAAATTAAATTTGGATGATTATACTAGTTTATTTCTATTTTATTATAATTTATTTATGGAATAGAATTAAATCATTATGTGCTTATATTTTCAACAAGCATTGCCAAAGGATCGAGCCCCCGTCGACCCCGTCTTTGAGCTCGGCAAGGGGGGTGGACTCTGTGTGGGCGAGGAGGGACAACGCACTGGCAGAGGTTGGGCGGAGCGGTGGGAAGCTTGCCAGTCACTCTCCCATCTCATTCTACTTGTTCCCGAACTAGTTATCTCCCACAATCTGGTTGTTCAGCCGACGTGCGACCCAACTGGTTGTTGTTGCTTCCTCTGCGCACAGACCTGTTGCTTCCTCATGGTATCATCTCTGCCATCCCCATCGCCCTGTGCACGGAGCTGGAGAAGATGAGGCTACCTCCAGCTTCAGCCGCGACGCAGGGAAAGTGCAGGGGCAAGCAGCGCGAAGCTCACCGGTAGAGGCAGCAGTGCTGGACCCCATCATCGCCTTTCTCCTTGGTGCTCGGGGAGGTTAGCTGCAGGCCTCATCAAGATCATCGTCGCCACTGTTCTCTGCGAGACCACGTGCTCTGGTGAGAGACGAGAGGGAGAGAAGAGTGAGCAACAGTGACACGTGGGATCATTTTTTTTATTTTTTTAGGCTGAAAACTACTTAAAATCATTTGAAGCGAGCGAGAAACATTGATAGTTGAGGGGTGTAATATACCCGGTTTTAAAGTTCAGCGTTATATTTTAGACAAATACAATAGTTCATGGGGATAAAATAGACATTTCTCTTTAAAAAAAACAATCATGAAACATCGGGTGGTTGTTGAACAACAACAAAATCCCCAAATAAAAAAGTCATAGAAATAAAGTGAAGATAACAAAATACGAGTTGGAATATTTTCAATCCAACATGATAACACATCATGACAAATTGGTTGAAACATAAAAAATCATAAACTATGTTGTTGCAGATATAGTTTCTTCTTCATCTTCAGAGGCCTTCTCCCGCGGCGACGACTTGAGCTTCGTCCCGTACCCACCATCGAGGTTAGGGTCTTCTCCTGCGATGGGGCGCCTTGAGATTGTTGAGTTGTGATCCAAATCCAGTTGACAAGAGGGCCGATCGACTTAGTCGGGAGCACAGCGGAGGCCCGTCGTTAGGGTTTCACCGATATATATATTTCTTGTAAGCCGTCGTTCGGCGTTATAACCTCACCCCGATATAGTGAAGACTTTTGCTAGCTAGCGTCCGTGGTTTTCTCTCCCACCTTGGGAGGGTTTTCCATGTTAAATCTCCACTACTGCAGAACACCTAATAGGTGGCGGCTCAAACCGCCACCTATACTCACCATAGATGACGGTTCATTAACCGCCACCTATAACCAGCCAAAACCGACACCTATAAGAAACTATAGGTGGCGGTTTATCATGAGGAAACTGCCACCTTTAACCTATACACGTCATGGTTTTTGTCGACTGTGGGTCCTACTAGTGAGTTATAGGTGACGGTTCTGGCTCAAGAACCGCCATCTTTTGTATACTTTAGGTGGCGATTATAAAACCGTTACCATTTTTTGCAGTATAGGTGGCGGTTCTGTTAAGTTATAGGTAGCAGTTCTCCTTAAGAACTTCCATCTATAACTTGACTATAGGTGGCGGTTTATTGT
>CM002484.1:10937285-10950176 GCA_000325765.3 Leersia perrieri
TCCAGTGGCCGGCGGGGCTGCGGCGGCGGTGCCGGGCATCGTGGAGTGCAACTGCGGCGGCGACCGGCGTGGAGGAGCGCAGCCTGCGCCGCGACGAAGTTTATTTTTTTTCTCCATTTTCTTTATTCTAAGTTCATGATGTTTGATTTGCATGTATGTGCTGTTGATTTGCATCAATTTGGACTGATTTGCATGTATGTGCTGTTGATTTGCATCAATTTGTGGGTATTAATTTGGGCAGGGGTGATTTGGACTGTTTTTTTGTGATGGGGTGACGTTATTTGTGCCAGTTCTCCACCTGGTACTAATAATATGGAGTCATTTGTGCCTTTGTATCGGTTGAAAAACTGGTACAAAATTACCAGTTACCAACCGGCACAAAATAGGGTGTTCTGTGTTAGTGTATGTACTCACCGATCATAATCCACAAAGGTTAAAAAGTGACTAAAATATGGGGCCACCACTCCAATAAGGCTGAAAGTAGAAAGCCAAATCTTCTTAAATGCATATTGCAAACATAGATCAAAGTATGATGGATGGAAACATCAACCGAGGATCCAGGCCCAATGGCTAAACATTGGCTTAGGGCATGTGCAAAAGTAGAGACCGATATGGTCTCTACGTTAACTATAGATTATCACGTTACAATAGTTGAGACAACATAGTCTATAACCATTAATATACCAAAATACTTTTTTAATGGTCCATAAGGGCAATTACAAAGGTAGAGACTGGTATGGTATTTATGATAACTAGAGACTGTTATGTTACAACAGTTGAGACAATACAGTCTCTAGTCATTAATGTATCAAAATACATTCTTATTAATCTTCTTTCTTTTATTAGACTTCATGCAATAAAAAATTTCCTAATAAATGCTAAGAGTCGACTCTAGGCTGTTGTCATGCGTATCAACCATCTTTCTCTCTCCTTCCCCCTCTCTCTCCAACGTCACAAAATATGCTTACGTAACAATAGAGAGGCCGCTAATAAAGACCATTGTACATGCCCTAATGTAGGTAACTCGTAATTACCTTTTATGTTTACGTAAGCCTCTATTTAACTCTTAATTTTGGATCCTTTCTTAATAAGAAAAAAACACATATATAGTGCTAACCTCCTGATGGACCCACAATCATCATCTCACTCCTTTATTTATCTCCCCCACACTCCACTTCCCTCTTTCCCAATCGGTCAATCCCCACCCCAATCCCCACGACTCTCTCTGCCTCTCTCCTAATTCCCCTCCTCTCTATGGTGGTGCCACCTCTCTCTCCTCTCTAACAACAGTACCTCCCCCTCCTAGTTTCATCCTCTCTAGATCTAGAGGCCTCTCCCCCTTCTCCGCCTCCTTGTGATGGTCGACGTGTGATGGTCGAGGGGCGATGGGGACGCGAGCTCACCGGATTTACGGAGGTCGACTGGCGGCGATGAGCTCCGTGTGGCAGACAACGATGACAATTGTCGTGTGGTGAACAAAGACAAGAGTGGCAGCAACAAGCTTCACCTAGTGGACGATGACAAGGAGGTAGGTCAAATTCATCTGAGAGACCATGTTCCATTGACATGACATCGCCAAAACATGGTCATGTGCGATGGCTTTGGTCAATCCGTAGGCGAGATGCGCGCAAGACAGTTGTTGCCTCTGCAGGTAATGCTTAGGACATCCGTAGTGGGAATACTCAATAGAGAGTCCCTAGCTACCACATTGGAGGAAGACACACATCAAAATTATTTCTTTCGCACAGTACAAAGTAGCTTCCGAGAGGGTCTTGGATTTTATATGTTAGCCCTTTCTCTTTTTAGTCCTCAAATCTTTTCTATTTATATATACGTCCAAATAGTTGCACTAAACACCCTTCAAACAAGAAACTATTATAACATAGCTCCATTTGACCGGATCTCTTACACCAGTCTTCCACAGTCACCGCGAGGCAACAAGGAGCACCCCAGAATTAATCCCCACTCGACAGTCATTGCCTCACCATCTCGACCAATTCTAGAGTTGATCTGCTGGCGGTTGGGTACGTCAACGGCTGTGGCAGACATGAATCGGCTAGCGTGGAAGCGAGAGGAGTTGAGTGGGTCAATCTCGTCCTCTTATCCTTCCAACCGCTGACGCCTCAATCTCGCAGATACGGTGACGGCTTCGACCTCGACAGCGGTAATCTGCATGGTGGAGGGTGAGGGGAACAACACCATAGACGGCCCAACCGGAGCAAATTAGAGCGGGATTCTCCTCTGACGCATCTCCCCTCTTCCTCACTGGCGGCGGCCTAATGGTCTCTACCTCCTCTCTCCCCAGCATGAGGCAGCCAACAAGCTTGCAGAGAAGTTCTGGGTGACCGCCGCTACTGTTGTCGTGGCCTTTACTCATACTAGCTTCCCCCTTCCCCTCTCTGACGTTACGATGAGTAGACGATGGGTTGTGCGGCACGACGACGGGGTGGTGTTATCGCTACAACATCGGCATTTTTTTCCTCTTCAGTCGCTTCGCCAAAGGAGCAACGAGACGACCCTGCCAGCGAGAGTGAAGGTGAAGAGCAAGAAGGCGAGATGTGATACAGACGAGAGCAAGAGCTCTGTGGTGCGAGCACTTGACAATGCTAACACGTGGTCACACTACCCAGCTTTGTAGAGCTAGGCACTCATGCATTACTAAAGACACCAGTACACCATAAACGGATTTTGCAGATGGGCAAAAACTGTTTTTTGGGCAGGTAAGCAGAGCGCCCGCTATAAATCGTGTGGAAAAATCATTTTTCTAGGTGGCTTCCCACCCACCCGCAAAAATTGGATTTTTGACGGCAGTGGACAATTCACTCACTTGCAAAAATAATTTTGTGTGGCAAAAAAAATCAAATAAAATACGAAAAAAACCCCTAGATTTCCGGCGTCCCCGAGCGCCGCCTCCACTGGAGCCGCATGGCCGTAGTCCCTGCCATACCACTTGGCCACAACACCGCTCGCTGCCGTCCCAGGCGAGCGCCATATCCGGCCACCCCGGGATCGCCGCTGCCAGACCTGGCACCGCGCCGCCACATAGCGCATGCGCTTCCCAGTCGCCCCGCTGCTGGCCGCCGTCATGCCGCTCGGCCGCCGTCACGCCACTGGCTGCCATCCATGGCCGGTGCCGGATCCAACTATCCCGGGGTCGCCGCTGCTGTCTCCTTCACTCGCTGCCCGCCATTGCTCGCACCTATTGCCAGCAGCTGGCGCTCGCGTGCACGAGCGAGAGAGAGACACTAGGTGAGAGAGAGAGGAGGGGATAAGGATCTGGTTCCCTCCTTTTTCTTTTTCTAGGCAGTGCTCTTTTTCCACTTCTTGCAAAAATTTGCTTTTTTAGACGGATCACCTGGTGTGCCGCCTGCAAATATAAGATGATCTTTACAGGCAGCTAACTAGGTGAGCTACCTGCATAAATACAATTTTCTTTGCGGCTGTCGGTGGCACCGATCCAAACCGATCACTACAGATGGCTTTGATAATCTGAAAAAAAAATGCGTCGACGTTTACAAAGATCACTTTTAGCCTATTGCACGAGAGTCCTCACGAAATCATCCGTATCTTCCCTACTTCAGAAATAGTTCTATGTGGTGGACTAGGGATACTCACCATACTCCCAGTGTGAAGGGCGCCGAAGTACCGGTCGGTACCCACCATGGCTCGTCGAGATTCCGACGGACGAGACCATGCTACAGTGCTACACGGTTGAGCGCTGGTCATGGCCTTACGTTAGACGGCACGGTCGCACCAGTGGACTGGCTAGCGTCCGAAACGACAGAAGAACACAAAGGAAAAGAAAGAGAAGACGACGCAGCAGCCAGCAGAGAAGCAATGATGGCCGGGTGCACAATAGGAGGATGGCCCTGTTTGGTTCTACTAGCTAAAGTTAGAAGTTGGAGTTGTTTTCTAGCTCACAGCTAACCCTAAACTAACTCTAACCAAAGACATGTTTGGACAAAGGGTTAGATTGACAATAAATTTATTTTTTCAATCATTTGGCTACTTTAAACAATACTTCTAGCAAGATTTGATGTGGCTGGCTCATGGGTGGCCTCCTCCCTCTCACAATGACCAGTTATGGGATTATCAGATTAATCATTGCAAAATGATTGAAAAATACTTAAAGTGTTCTAACAGAAAGTTAATTATGTCAGGCGTAATTGGGAACAAATAAGCATATGATTTCTCATGGCAACAGAAGCATCAAGGATAAAAAAACTGTCTCCCTCTGGTAAATCAATACAGTGAGCTCTCAGTGCTTCCCTTTTTGATATACATATACAGAAAGTAAACAAAAAGACGCTAATACTATCTCAATTCACAAACAGATATTCTGATCACCATTGGAGCATTGCCAGTTCCACACTACCATAAATTATTCACGCTGGACAGTACAATACCTTTTGGAAGCATGTTCTTTGGTGCTCAGGTTAAGAAAATGCATCAAAGCAACTATGACTGTACATTAGAGCAAAAACAAATAAACAGCTTGGCATGTCAACTAGACAATTACCTTGTCCTCCTTGAAGTGCAGGTCCAACCAGTTGCCTTTAGAAGCTTTGTAGAGTGTCACGACAATCTTTGTAGGCTTGACTAAAATCTTACATTTCTCTGGAACAATTTCTTTGTTCAGCTTAGGTATAGCACATCCGTAGTTCTTGCCCTTCACGTCGTGAAATTTTATATCTACTGACATGGGCTTAAAAGTAGTCTCCACCTTATCTTGCTCAACACCCTCCAAGAATACATATATCTGAAGACGGACAAAGCAAGATTATTATTTAATCAAACAAAACGGTGCCGCCGCGACGGCCTGCGGCGCCGCCGGCGAGGTCGCTTTCGCTAGTTATCAGCACACAAGACAAACGTCAGAAATTCTGAATCCACGCTCACACATCCCCAATCTCCGAAACGAAACGGTGACGAAGATCACGAGAGTGGAAAAAATCAAATAACCTTGGCATGGACGGTGCGGATCTCGTTGGCGAGGGCGGAGAGGACGCGCGGCCGCTTGGCGAGGCCCTCCAGCCGCCGCAGCTCCTCCTCAGCCGAAATCTCTGGAGCTTTTCTCTCTGAGTCTCTCTCTCTTGGCTTTCCCGGTGGGCAGGTGGGGATCGCGGTTTCTCCTCAGCCGACGGCTGCGAGGCCCAAGCGCCGAGGTCGTCGAGGTCGTCTCCATCCATGCGCGGTTGGGAGCCGATGGGAGGCGGCGGCGCAGATCGGGGGAGGCGGCCGCGCGGATGGGGGAAGGCCGCGCCGTGGGTGGGGGAGGCCGCGGCGCGCTTGGAGCGAGAGGGAGAGGAGGACGGCGATGGGGATCCCGTGCGGTGAAAAAGGAAAGGGTATGATTTTTCTGTGGGCCCCACATCAACTAGCTCCAATTAGCACCTCCTTGAGTGCTAGTTTTTTCTTTGGGGTGGGGGTAGACGGAAATAGCCCAATCTAAAACCCCATGTTTGGATAGTATTGGGTTATTTGGGCCCTAAATAACCAAATCTAACTCTAAACAGCCAGAAAGGGCCGATATCGCAATCTTTGACAGCCTGATCATCGAGCGCAGGGCAGCTGCATGCAGGGTTTTACTTACCGGCGGTAACCGCGCCTTACTGCTGGGTAGCGGTAAGGGGAAGCCACGGTTTCGTTTGGACGAATTTTGCCGAATTCAAATTTCTAAAAAAAATATTGAAAAAATTCCAAAAAAATCTCATAAATAATATATGATTTATAGACAATAATGATGAAAAAAATTATATAAATTAATGAAATTTGCTATAAATTTTTGCATACAAACGTTTTAAATTCGGGAAAAAAAGAAAATCCATCTATATGGGTCAATATGGGCCGGATTATTCACGAAGTAGGAAAGGAAAAAAGTTTTAGCCCACAAGGAAACCCTAATTTGTCCCCACCATGTTTTTATTTTTTTTTAATTTTTTCCTTCTTTTTCATCAAAAATTTGTCTTACCGTGGTAACCGCGGCTTACTGCGGAAACTGCGGCTTACCACGCGGTTCCCTCGATCATACCGTGGTTTGAATTCAAAATTTTGAAATTTGAATTCAACCCGGCAAGCCGCGGTTACCGCATGGTAACCGCGCTACCGCTGGGGACAGAAGGGGATGGTACACGGTAAGTGGCTGCATCACTGCATCAGCAGCCGCCTCAGCGCATGCAGGAGTTTGGCACAATTTTTATGCAAACCGCACGAACTCTGGCGAGCGATCAGACCTGATGTTTCAAGAGGTCTCCCAGGGGGAGAAAACCTAGCTAGGATGATCCTGGTATAAAAAGGCAGGCCGCGTTTAGTTCCAAATTTTGGAACTCCAAAAAATATCGCATCAATATCATATCAATGTTTGGACACATATTTAAAGTATTAAACGTAGACTAATAACAAAACAAATTACATATTCGGATTGTACACCGCGAGACGAATCTTTTGAGCCTAATTAAGTCGTTATTAGCACAAGTTGGTTAATGTAGCACTTATGGCTAATCATGACATAATTAGGCTCAAAAGATTCGTCTCGCAGTGTACAGTCGGAATATGTAATTTGTTTTGTTATTAGTCTACGTTTAATACTTCAAATGTGTGTCCAAACATTGATTTGACATTTTTGGCTAAAAATTTTTGGGCAACTAAACACACCCGCGATCACAAACCGTTGATTCTCACTCTTGCTTGCAAGAATATTTTACTACTCCAGCTTACTCTAGTACACAGTATATACTCCTATGTTGGCATAAATGTTCTACAGAAAATGCAGTATAATTATCCAATACAGTCTCCGTGTGTGCATGCCTGTGGTCAGTCCATGCAACGAAGCAACTGGAGTAGGAGTATAGATGAACAATTGAACACACACAGCACTACAGCAGCTTGACTGAATAAAGGCTGGTACTCCCTACTCGTATCTATCACTGCGAGCGATCAGACGGATCGATTCCTCTTAATACTGCCTGATTTGACGACGAGCGACGCGACCCGTCCATGGCCGACTCGTCAAATCCACGCCTCCAACAATGCCCTTCTGTCTCCCTACCCTACCTTTACGACCACGGTACCACCACTACCTGCGTACCTGCGCGCTGTGCTCCAACCTTAATTCGAGCATAATTTCACTACGACCTCCGCCTCATTACTCATAGCGGGGACTTGATCCTCTGGCTTTTTATTAGACGTGACTTAATCACTTAATGTGGGTTCTCTAGTCAATGCAAAATGTCCACTAACTTTACTAACTTTAAAGTTAGAGGAACGACTTCCCTCTGAGCAGAACATATTTTATTCTACTCCCTCAGTCCTTATATATATAGAGGAATATAGATTTAAACTTGTCTATAATTATAAGGTATTTGGTAGTATTAGTAGTCACATTAATTAATTCTTTACTAAATTTTTTTCTATATTACCCTACCAACCCTCCCACATTCACTCACTAGTATAAAGTAGTATAAAGGTATTTTAGTCTATCTTCTTCTTTAATCTTCTTAAAAAAGAAAATATCCTCTACAATTTAGGACGGAGAGAGTATTCTATAAATCTTGACAAAGGGTTGAAACATTTCCTAATTTAACACATCAATCTTGACAATGGAAGGGAGTAGATGTCTAGATAGACATGTTGTACGAGAAAATGTCTTATTCCATACAAAGTTACTACTCTCTCTGTCAAAGAAAAAATCATAGAGAAGGAAGTTTGTCCAAAAAGAATCCATTCTTATACAAAAGCACAAACCATTGAATCAGTAAGAGCACAAGTAGTCCCTACTACTACTTTTATATGGTCAGGCATCAAGGCCTCAAGGGTGGATAAGTGGTAAGAGAAATTGAAAGTAGATAAAAAAATTCTTTATCTTTTTATATGAACGCGTCTTGCCCCTCTCTCCTCCTCTGCTCTGTATTGAATGGCAGTACAAACTTAGTGAGGGCGTTTTGGTATTTACACTTGAAGAATAATTTTGTCTCGGGGATCTAGAAATCTTTTTTTATGGGACAGAGAGAGTATATATATTTTAAGATGGTAGGAATACTATACTTTGCAGGGGCGAGAAAAAGACCGTTGTGACCCTGTTCCGTTGACACAGCAGGTCATTTCACCTTTGATAGGTCATTACTCGGTGGACATCACGCGGCCTGCCTGCCGCCTACATATGTAGGGGGAGGTGAAAACGATGCAATTGCCTTTTAATTTACTGTTCTAGGGTGCAAGAGGAACGCGGATGCCAGCGCAGAGGAGGATAGGTATACTCCTACTAGTACTAAAATTCAAAAGTAGAGTCTAAAGTTAAAAAATTGATCTACTTTTCAAATTACATGGTGAATGAAAGACATGAATCAAGTGCTTGTGCATGCATATAAGATAGGAGTATATATATCTTGCTGAATTTTACCATGAGTGTATATACTTGCCAATGTAGTTCATGTCTATACTAGCACTTCTTTGGAACACAACATCTAAAAACACATGAACAAGAAAAGTATAGGAATATGATGTTATATTGTGTAGAATCTCATATGATTTTAAAACACAGGAATATGTACTAGATTGACGCATTTGGGTAGTTCATCGTAAATGAAAAAGAGTTCATTATTTTAGAGAGAGAATCTAGAGAGATAAAGAAAGCGAGTGCATTGGGCATAACAAACAAAATAAAACAATGACATCCATAGGAATATTGACATCCCATTCCTAAGGATTTATATGCTCCATAAATCATAAATCCTTTGAAACTCCTTTGTTCCAAAGGATCCCTTAGTAATCACTAGGCCAAAAAGTATTTTAGTGGGCGACGACAAAACATTTTTGCAGGCGGCTTGGCATCGGAGCCGCCTACAAAAATAATGGCTGGGCCGGTGCTGAACTGATCCGCCTGCAAAAATCATTTCTGTGGACGGCTCACCTAGCGTGTTGTCCGTGAAAAAAATGCTTTATTTTTGCGGATGGCACACCAAGTGAGCTGGCTACAAAAATTAGTTTTTTTGCAGGCGGAGGAGAAAGGACACTGCCCGGAAAAAAAATCATGTTCCCCTTCTTATCCTTGTCCTTATCTCTCTCCTGTCTTCTCTCTCTCATTCTATGCATATAGAGCGCTTGTGGTAGACGGCGCGGAGACGACCGACGGGGGCCCGACATGGCACGACACAGAGGCAATAGCGGCGGCCCGTGCCTCCCCCGTCCCCTCTAGATCAGGATCTAGGAGGGAGCAACGGAGGTGATGGGGCAGTGCGGCGGTGTTGACGGTCCTTAAATCATAAAATCAGACCGTCAACGCCTGCATAAATGGAAATAATAAAACACCCAACATAGTGGTAGGGTTTATATCTAACCATTTCCACAAATATTGGTGAATATTTGTATGCAGGTGATCTTATGGAGTTTTGGAGCTCAAAAACTCAATTAAACATCTTCAAGAAGGCCCATACATCATACCCAGGTATTGAGGGGCACAAAATCAGTATCCAGGCCGAAAACCAGGGCCAATGGAGCCATCCCGGGTTCGGCCAAACCACCCAGTTCGGCCGAACCACTGCGGAGGCCATTGGCCTAGGTCCAAGTCCAGTTCGGTGGTGTATCAGTCCCTGTATCAGTCCCTCATGTTAGTTCAAGTTGCCGCCACTAGAAGAAACCGCCATAGGGTGGACACTTGGCACTTGGAGGGTGAAGATGCTCATTGGATACTTGGGAGAAAGTCCACCTCTCCAAGGCACCTCCACCTATAAATACCCCTCTCATTCTTCACTTCACACACACCATGGCACACTTGAGCTGAATTACAAGATGCTCTCATGTAGCTTAGAATAGGTAGAGAGTGAGGGGAAGCTCTGGAGGAGTGCCCAGAAGTTTGGCGCTCCCTCCGACTTCTACCTCGGCGGATGCTGCTCTGTAGGAGTAGTTCTGGAGGAGTACCGGAGCTGTCGGTACACTCTGCTCTGGGTTCGGAGACGACTTCTTCTATAAAGTAAGCATTCGAGATCTTTTCTTATGTTATTTAATTACTTAGTCTAAGTGGGATATATTTCCTTCTTTATGGGTTTAATGTTTAGTATTCGTACTAAGTGCTCTGGTACTAGGACTCTGGATAAAGAAGGAAGTTCCTCTGGGAGTACTAGAGTAGTAATTAATAACTTAGACGTGGTGTCTAGCTTAGAGGTTACCTTTGTTTGTTGTGTATCCCACGGATTTGTCAGAGGTAGACGACAGGTGGTGATAGCCTTGAATTCCATCCCAGTAATCCTCCATGTTCGGGTAAATCATAGAGCTATAGCCGGAACCACGCTGGCAGACCAGCAAGGGTCGGTGCCCGAAGCAACAGATAGGAAATTACCTTTAACTTAGCTTGGGTAATTAAAACATATAGGAAGTCCTCTCCAACCTAACTATCCTACTAGTGGTTGTTGTCCTTGGATAGTCTTAGCCTTAGGTAGATTACACCTGTTTCCTGAGTTCGATATCCTTTTGGGGTCACCGAAGGTGAAGTGCTATAGCAGTATTCCGTGCGCTTGCGGATGTATTCTGTGATCATAAGAAATACCAATAGGCGGCGACTAACTTTTGATTTTATTTTTTCGCATTTTTTTGTGGCCTGAAACTATTTTTCCGGCCGGGTGGGCACACCGCTCGGAAATATGCCCTCCTCCCAAACAAGGCCTTTGAGTGCTTCTCACCCTAATTATACAAATCTCACATAGGCATACTCGCTTTATACGCATAGAGTTGATTTAGGCTTAAATTGTGCTAAACCGTTTTGATTTATGATTTCGTATATAAAACATGTTTTGGTCAAATAGTTTTAAAATTGCCTATTCATCCCCTCTAGTTGGCCTCCTTATCCTATAGTGGCACACTGAGCTAGCTCGATCTGGAGTAACACTTCATGACTTCATTATTAATGATTAAATAACTTGAGATGAAAGTTAAAACAGCTCAAAGTTTCCAAACTTGTCTACCAAACTTTTTTTTTGAGAAGGGGACTAGGTTTCATTAAAATATAACCCCTTTTACAACTGAGACCTCAACATAAAATAAAATAAAATTGAAGTATGCCACTAGCTCTTTATCCCTCATCTTTCCTGCATCTAGCAACATCCATTGCTTCGGGAGAATCTCTCGCCATGGAACTTCGCCAGATCTGGACTCGAGAGTCACAGTCCCAACCATTAGAAGACTCCATCATTATAGAGACCGCAAAAAAGACGTTGTATGCTCAACCATTATAGGAAGTAAAAGGCGCCGAAAGCACATCGACCATTTCTTCTGAAGGTTGAACCGAACATAAGATCCGTCGCCGCCGTTAGCCATCACCAACAGCGACCGGAAGGGTAGATCCGCCACCGCTAGTAATAGTACTGATGATCGGAAAGATGATTCCACAAGAGGGAAAAAAGATCCAATCTCTCCCCCAAAGAGAATAGGTCAACGTATCTCGATCCCTTCACGAAGAACACGCTGCACTCAAAGAGGACGATGGATCTCCTGAAGGAATACTAGTACGAAGTAGGGATCTAGATCAAGAACATCGAATAGATGATCTAAAACCTAATCCAATTATTGTGGAGAAAAGGAAAAAAATTGAAAAAAACCTAAAAGAGTAGTAGATCTGCTAGAGAACGGATCCCCACTCCTTCTTGCCGCTGGCTAGGAGGCCGGAGACGAGAAGGAACGGGGACCGAAGGCGGTGGCGTCGGTGGCGTCTACTCCGCATGGTGGAGGACCACCCGAGTCGCCCTAGAAGGCGACATGAGTGGCGGCGGTTCGTGGGAAACAGATCGCGTTTGCCAAAACCTAAAACAGCAAGAACGTTAACTTGTCTACCAAACTTGTGAAGAGCTTTTTCAAAACTATGAATTGAAAGTTTCCAAATTTAAATTTAAAATTTCAAAATTGTAGTACTTGAAATATTAAATCTGGAATAAAAAGTCGACTTAAAAATTATTTATTACAAAATTGACTTAAAATTTTAAAATAGAAATAACTGCAATTTAGGGTTTGTGATTTTTCTATTATTTTTCTTGAGTAAAGAAGCCATTTGCCCTCGTTTTTAACTGTCATTAGGTTGGGCCATAGTTACCCATTTAAAGAAAAGGAAAGACTGAGAAAAATGATTTATAAAATAGAAGATCATTTTACCCCTGAAAACTTAGACCGTCTCACCAGATCGAACCCCAATCCCACTCAAGGCGACAGGAGTGGCGGTGAAGAAACGAGTACTCGAGTGCAAAGTGTAGGCGAGGCGAGGGGCTCCGTCCTCTCGTCAAAAATTATTGTAGAATTGATTTTGTGAATAATCTACATTTAATACTTCAAAATTTGAAGATTTTAGAGGGCTAATTGATGAGGACATGACCGGATCGGATATGAACACGACTACAATATTCTAAAATAAATCAAAGGTGCATTATATTTATATTAGATATACGTTCTATATATTTGAACAAGTAATATTGCGCCATAATTTGCTATTGTTTACATTTTCAGAAGTGCTTCATGGATAAAAGAGATGAAATTAGGCTCAAGTAAATTGTAGATGATCAAGGAGGTTGATTGGGGACCAATATATGACTTTTTCAAGACTTCTCTAACTCCACCACGTTGCTTTTGGGACTAGAGTCCCGCCCAACTCAAGTCCTGTTCGCGGGTTTGGTTCCTCCTGACAGCACCCACTTAAAACGGACATTGTCGTTGATCTAGAAGGTTTCTCGGGGCCCACGAGTACTTGTTGGAAAGCTTATGGAGTCTACTTTCAGATGGATTTGATTTCACGTCAAAATTCATCCTGAGTCAACGGGAATCTTTGAAACAAGTCATGTAACTCATCCAGTCCAAATCTGATTTGGGTATTGGGCCTTGTAATTATGTCGTGGGCTTAGCCCAAAGGGGTGTGCG
>CM002484.1:11005670-11018645 GCA_000325765.3 Leersia perrieri
CCCCAAGAACTTCAAACTCCAAACAATGCCTTCAATGAGGAAATCATCATTGCCAAGTACAACCAGCAAAGGGAGGGCAGACTTAGGGAATTAACCCCGGAGTCGACCAAAGAGTACTCAAAGGGGTGATGGTGCCAGTTTTGGAAGTTCAGAAGCATTGCTTTTTATAATATTTTGTAATAGCCAGTAAGTTTTGTAAGAAACATCTATGGACTGATTTTTTTAGTGTCTTCTGTGTAGCTGCACAGATGATAGCAATATATGGAGGAGTTGCCCTTCGCATGTCCACCAGCAGCTGAGGAGTTGCCCTTCCCATGTACCAACAGGAGATTACGAGGATGACCACCAGCAATAGGGGCCAGAAAAGTTACATGCACCACAGATATTCTCTATCTCCAAGCACCTCATCCATCTACCATTATAGCTTAGGTTTGTGTGTTTTATCACAAATGACTGTATCTTTCCTTATAAGAGCAACTTAGCAAAACACAATAAGCTAGTGCAAAGTGAAGCAAGTATACATTTTACCGGTGCAAATTATAATTTACTTTAACTCTAACTTTTATCATCAACACAAACATAAACAAAGGTTACCTCCGCAAGTGTAAAGTTTTAGTATCAACCAGCAGCACCTAGAATATTTTCAGTAAATTTGTCATTTCTAAAATATTTTCTGGATATAACTGTACCTGAAAAACTATTTCTATGTAAGTCTACATTTCCTTTTATCTGTGCATGTGTCTGGCCATTTTTATAATTTCTCTCAATTGCATCTTCTTCTCTATTCCTTTTGTGGTCTTCAGTTTCATCCTCATGGGCATTAAGTTTTGTAAATTTTGTTGCTTGGAACCCGGCCTGCTCAGCCACATTCGGAACTGCAAAGCTCTTCTGACTCGCAACTTGCTGTTGGTTGCTGGCTTCAGCAGCTACAACACGTGCACACAAGATTTTTCGTGCATACACATGCACACAAACTAACAAATTTTACCAAAAATTCTAAAAAAATGAGACATCTGCTCCCAGTAGTGTTACACATATCTGCAAAGTCTCACCTTAAAATTCATTATATATAAAGAGCAATAAAAATGATAAAATTCTGACAGTTTTTTACTCAAAAAACTGTCAGATTTTTCATCTTTTTGTTATTCCTAAAATATAAAGTATTTTAAGATAAAATTTTGCATATATACGTAATACTATTGAAAGTACATGCTCAAAATTTTTTAGAATTTTTAGTTAATTTTGTTTATTTGTATGCACGTGTATGGACGAGAAGACTTGTGTGCACTGGATATGTTCCTCTACATCATAACATAGTATACAATTTCATAATATGGAATATTTACTAGAACTGGGAAACAGGTGTCTTATTTGCAACTATACATGAGCGAGGTCACTCATCAAGTCTAATTTGTTACTACAGATTTGTCTGGATTTGTTAATTTTAAACGACCTATGCTACTGGATAAATCAATTCTGGAAATAGATATCCAGAGTAGCGTAGCCTAATTTCTATTGGAAGGTTTTAGCTAGCTTTCTCGGCAGAGAAGGGTGTTGTGAGCCAGAAGTTCTCAATAGTAGTTACGTTATGCTTCTCTGAGCATCCATTTCCATATATTTTTTTACAAAATGTTTGTCATCGATCGGTTCAACAGAACTAATCAATTACAAAATTAGTGGGATTGGTTCTCTTTTCTTTTTTGTCCCAGAAATTAAATCATTAGGTATGGTTTTCGTTCTAGTGCATTGGTTGGGTGTTTGTTTCAGCTAGCGTGTATTCGTGTACTTTTGTATGAAGGGGATACCAACATAGAAACGCTCATACAGTTTCTTAGTATTTGAAACACATAGTACACAACATTGAGTTCAGACATCAGACAAAACAACTCTCTTTTTTACCGTACTATTTTTTACGTGTGAGATAAGGCTCGAGTAGTACCTGCCAAGGCTGCGCCAGACGCAAACGATGATGATGATGGAGCTCCCACACAATCAGGGGCGGACACACCATGGGACAGGGGGTATTTTAAAAAATATATATATATATGCATATATATATGTCATGCATATATAATAGTTGGGCCAAATGAATTAGCTAGGCCTTGAAATACTATATAAAAGTGGATCAGTATTTGAATTCATTTTTATCATCAAGCTAGTTTATTTTGCTTAGCCGTATAGTATAGTATAGTATAGTATAATGTAATATAGTATAGTGTAGCACGCGTTTCAAATTGCTCGATATTTTCATGTAGTCCATAGTTTTATAATTTCGTATCCCCATCATCGAAATCCTACATCCGCCACTGCCCGTGATAGCATCAAAACCAGCACATATTGATCAAACAAATAGATTAATTCTGCTGGCATACTTTTTCAGTTATAACAGTGTAAGTTTTTTAGGGTTGCGTTCCTGTTTTGAAGATGTTTCTGTTTGTTTCAAATTTTGGGAACCCCACTGGAACTTGCTGCAGAGGATTTGTATTATTATTTAGGTTAGTTCTGCTGGCATACTTTTCAGTTATAACAGTTGTAACACCTACACTAATTGACAGGCAAAGGCACAGATAAGACGATACAAATGCATGTTTTTTTATGGCTGCGTCTCATGGGTTTAATCACCAGCACAAATATATGTTAGTCTGAGGAAAAAATATGGCACATACCCCATTGGAAAAATCCGCCGGCTCAAGTTGATTGAGAAAAGGGCTATCCATTAATTGTTCTCGCGGGTTCATCATGCGTTGTACCTCTCCTGATTGATCATAGATATCCTCTTAATGTGAAAGTCATAAGTGAAACGGAGATGTGAAATGCATCAATCTAAAAAGCACGACACTACGTATACAATAATCAACCAACTAAACCAAAAACACTACGTGATGTAGGCCAGCTGACTGATCACTTGATCAGTGAGCGCGAAAGCGAACCAGAAGCGGCTACGGTCGGTAGTTCAGTACCGCGCACAGCAAGCCCGAGTTACGGACTTGCAGTATTAATTGTACAACGTACGTATACCGGCAGTATACTACCGTACCTGCTTCCTATTACGGGGGCGTCGTGGTCCGCCGGCCAGTCGGCCCTAGCTAGGCATCGGCATCACGTGCCGGCGTCGTCAGACGGTTTTGTACAGCGGTTCTATTTATGAGCAGGAGCAGTTTGTCCCAGCCTCATCTCGTGGCCGCGACGGCCCAAACGCGGGGACCTCTTATCTGTCTCTGCCCGGTCGCTTGTGACCGCGACGGACACGCACCGCTGCCGCTGCGCGCGGACAGTGAGCGTCCGGAACTTGTGGCTGCCACGCCCCCGGTGAAACGCAAGAGAATCTCTCGTCAATTCCGCGCGGTACTAAATTTATTTCCTTTCTGGCTGGATATACGCCTATAGCTGTAGCCTGTACGTATGTAAGGTTAGCATGGTTAATTTGGTTCACTTAGCCATTGTAATTACTCTTTTTTTTTCAAAAGAATCTTATAAGTGGATATGGCCAAGACGTAATCCATCATGACTTACAAGGATTGGTGGGTTACGGATTTAAATCATTAGTGCGTCAATGGAATAACTAATTGCTTTAGTTGGTATTGTGGCACTACAACGAATCGGTGTTTTGTAGGTTATTGTCTGTGCAAATGCGTACCTACTCACCCTTATAAATACGTGCACATATATTCTGTCCTATAAACACTGCATATATTTGCTATAACTAAACAATATTAGGCGTAAATATGAGCACCCGTGTCAAATATAAGATTTAAAGTTGTGTGGACAAGTTCCACCACTGGCTACCTAACCCGTTAAGCTAAACTCTATAAAGTGAAGAAGTGGAAATGGAAATCAAAGTTTATCAAGATTATAAAATCTCACTCGTATATATCATGCACATAACAAATATATAGCATCAACAAATACTTAGTATTTTGTTTAAGATGTGACATATTTTAGTACAACAAACTTGGATAGAACCGTTGTATATATTGTGACAGTAGAATATGTCACATCCTATCTTTAAATATTTATATATTTGAACGGAGAGCAAGAACACTATTGTACTATATATGTACAATTAGTGTTGTAGATCCAGTTTTGGAAACAACTAGCTGGTTGATTTTAAATATATCTCCGAACTACATATGCAATTTGCACAACTGCCTAGTGCAGACGGTGGCGAGTAACAAATATCTGGATTGATTGGCTGAAAATTTCTTGGGCATACATCGTAATGTCCTTGCAAAGTTTGTAGGCCCAGCCTAATGGACCAATGCTCTCGCCAAAGCCAAGCTCTCGCTTTACCGTTCTTGGATCTTTGTGCTTTATTTCCTGCATATGGAGCTTGCCTAGGTAAGTAGCTATCTTATCTATTATTTTAATTTACTGTCTAAATAATGTTCAGTGCATTTAGCGTACTGAGTACCCCCCATTCGATCATATCGTTGTCGGAAGGCTAAGCACTACATACACCAGAATCTCCATACATTTACCAGCAGTTTTTACACCTGCTCTAAGCCTGTATGACCGAGCCAAGTTGCCACTGTGCACATTTCTGTTTTTCCTTTCTTTTAGAATAAACACTTGCTGAACAACCAGCGCATTATGGTAGTAGTAGGTTGCAGTCCATTATATATACTTGTGATTTATGACTAAAAAGTCATTACTAACGCACAACTTACTTCCTCCACCCAATACAAACGAACGTAGGACTGGATTTAACATTATCCTACGATGAATTTAGACAAAGAGTTGGCTAGATTAATTGTACTAGTGACATGCTTGACAACTGACATTATCCTATCGCAACGGGATGATAATTTATGTTTTTATGTGAAATAACCAGAAAGCATTACTATTTAACAACAACCAAAAGAGACAACTGATATTATCCCTATACCGAAATAAAGATTTTCAGTGATATATCCATCATAATTAATGTTGTTCACCAAAGATTTAACACTATCCTACAACGAATTAATGCTAGTTTGCTCAACAAAATAATTAAACTATGTAGCCGATTAGTACTAATATTCAGCAAACAACTTCTTCAATGACACCCCTTTAAAGGCCATACATCCCCTATTATAGCCTGAGCTCCTCCTATTGAAAAGAAGATATGAAATAATCAGAAATAGATGTTGATTGTCAGAATTATGCATTAATTTGTTAGTAACTAAGCTTCGTCAGCGCAATACAATGAATCTTAAATGAACCCATGAAAGAATATGAAATTAGCCCTGCCACCAAATATAAGCAACCTCTTCGATCAATGTGGCAGAATGTTCACATCATGGAGATGGCACTGATTTAGTAACTGGTAATTCTGTCCACTCAAGTGACACTATCCAATAGAGAATTTAATAGTTAAATGATCAATCTCGTTCATTCCACCCAGAACAAAATATATTCAAAACCCTGATCTAAGAAGACTTAAAGTACCTTACTTATGTTCACGGTGTATACATTTGATAGACATTTTTTGCATCCCAATCGCCTTACCTGTATCAAGGTGAACACTGTTCTTCACAAGAGTTTGTAATCAAGAATGAAAAGGAATCTTGCAAACTCCCAACCAACTGGACATCACCAAAGCGGCAAAGCTAGCTCCAACCATTGCCATAAGTCTGAATATGAAAGAAGCATTGCGACAGTTATCAGTACTCACAGAAACTCGCATTATATGCACAAAGAATCAAGGAAGGCATCTTAGAAAGCTTAAAAATGTATAGAGCATTACCAGTATCAAGCATCCAAAATCAATGGGATCGACGGCCTCCAAATTCCTATTCCGGCTGATTGCTTCTAGATATGTCAATGGGTTCGGTTGTGGGAGGTAGACTGAATAAATAATCAATAATTTTTTATACACTTAGTGAATGAAAGCAAAACATAATATGCCTATGATCACCTCAAGTAGTAGATTTAGACAGAAATTTAAGTCATGGACTTAAACGCTGGTTCATAAAAAACGGGCTTGTAATGAAATACGAGCAGAACATGCATCAGTCGTAGTGAACCCAAATTTTGCCTTCCCCCACGCTATCCTAACTCCTGAGGCCACGACAACTCGTAAAAAACTGTTAGCACGATATTTAAAAAACAAGGAATTTCACAAGAAGCTCAGTACGGTAAAAGAAGAAATAAACAAATGTGCTTACCTTTGTCAGGAGAAAGATCCAAGCCTCTAGATCAAACTTTCTGTATTCATCATGTATTCTGAGCCTCCAAAACCTTTCAACAGCCATTAATCTGCCATTGCAAAATTAGCTGAGAAATATATAGAGCCAAATTGGATCATTTGGCCATAGTGCCATACATGGCCAAAACAACATTAATGTATGCAAAGAATCCCAACTTGGGGATAATGTATGAAATTAGCGGATACATACTCTGTTCAGAATGGGGCGGCGACCGAGGAAGATAACTGAGAAGAGGAGATAGCGTTGGTGAGGATTGAGGAGGGTAGCAATCAATGACTCAAAATCAACGGAGCCAGGACCTAGCAGAGGAAAGTACTTCAACGGAAGATTCTACAAGGAGAGAAATTAGAACACCATATTAGATTATGATAGCAAATTAACTTTTCAAAGAACTACATATCGTTATATAAAGAATATGGTTAACATTGTATTATCTATGCTTAAGCATTCACACATTCTCAGCCTAAAATATATTTATCGATATCACTATGAAATTAACTTGTATCTGCGTGAAGAACAGTACCGGGTCCATAAAGCAAAAAAGATTTCTCAACTCTAGGTGACCACATCCTTTGAATGCATGTGCTACGGACTTACGGCAGATCCCAAAATGGTCATCATTATCTGAAGCCGCCATCTCAAGCACAAAGGATCTGAACATAGATAGAGGGATTAGCATGCTTCGATTGATACTATTTGGGCCAACAAACAACCAATAGACATACAACCAATAGCTGGAATGTACAATCAGTTTCCCCTAATATTCGTTACAAATAAACAATTGTAAACTGAACAATGTGCAATAATATCATGCAAATTCCCTACAAATTATACATTCTCGTGCAATTGTATGCACGGAAATAAAGTTAATGCTAAAGAACCACACCTTAAACTTTTTGCATCTCTCACCAATCAAAAAGTGGTATCGAGAGAAGGCCGAGCACTTGAGCAGCGAGAGCTCGTCAAGACTGCCCTTCATGATGGCCGAGACGGAGGCGTTATTGATGAGGCTGCCCTTCATGATGGCCAAGACGGAGGCTTTATTGATGAGGCTGCAATCGACAAAGAGGCTACGAAGAGCACCATTGCCGTCAAGAATCCTATTCAGGATAGCATTACTCCTAGGGAATATCAGCAATAAGAGCATCACCAACAGCCCCCCTAAATAAACCCTCATACTAAATTATAGGATTTTTAGAGAAAATTTTGGGTCCAACAGACCCCTAAACAAATTTTAGAAATAGGAAATCCTATTTCCGGTATTATCGTTAGCCACATCTGGGGTGGAATGCATCGGCCCCCATCCTTTCTCCCACGACTTCCTCCCGCACCTTCTTGCCCCGAAATCCATCCTCCTGTGCCGCTCTCCCATGAAATCGTTCCTCCCGCACCACTATCCTGCACCGCTCTCCTGCGAAATCCATCGGCTGCGCTCCTCTATTTCCCTCCCACGTAGCGTTGTTTCCCTCCCGTGCTCCGCCAAAACTCCCGCTTCCCTCTGCGTCACTTGCTAGATCCAGTGTTGTTGAAGAGGAAATGGCGCCGGCCAGTTGAAAGAAAGGTGGAGCGCCAGCGGCCAAATCTTGTCCGCCGCCGGCCAAATCTCATCCCCCGCTGTCATTCCCTGTTGGCTCCCCGGCATCAGGTTTCTTTTCAATAGAAGGCGCAGTTGTACTAGCAGCGCAATACCCATTCCAACCACAGCTTCCCATATCGATTCGGCCCGTCTCGCCGATTCATTGCCTACCCGGCCGGCACTCTGCCCCGACCAGCGACGGGAGGTGGCCCTCGAGTGGGGTTATTGCCTCCATGTCTTGGCCAAGCTGACGTTCAGGGAAAGCGGCCGACGACTTGCCGTGACCCCCAGACAGAGGATTCAATCAAATGAGTCGGCCGGCGTCGATTTTTCCCAATTTCATGAGCATGAAGATGATTTTCCCACTGGGTTGAATCTGTCCACAAGTTTGCTTGATCTCTGAGTCGTGCAGGGCACTGCCGCGAGCAAAGGGAATCACATGTGCTGCTGGTCGGACGGAATCGCTGCGAAGAGTGCTACCAAGCGCTGTCGTGCGGCACCGATCTGCCCTGAAAACTGTCGTTTGGTATATTTCTGTTGGTATATCTACTGAACCGATAGCCAAGAAGCGAGAATCTAACAATAAGACTTGAGGCTCAAAACCACCTCATAGCATCCATAATAAAATGCGGAAAGCAAGTGATAATGTTCTCGCAATAGAACGGTCTACCCCAACACCACGCCAATATGATTTCAAAGACAGGTGGTGTCCAGTTCATCAAACTCAATCTCACACCTTGGAAGAATGTCCATGAATGTACTAGCTCTAAGGTTCATTAATCATCTTTGACACAACGTCAACTTTGATTAAAGTAGGCTATTTTAACCTAAGCATCATGCTTAATTTAGAAAGCCTACGAATGCCTCATGAAAACAGCCAAATCAGAGCATAACAAAATAGACAAAGGAAGCATAACCATGTTTGCTCAAGCCCAAGCTCAACTAGAGATAAGTGTGGGTAAAAAAAACGGTGAACCCCTTTTTTTTTTAGTAAGGTGAGACTAACACCAACTTAAAACCATGATGACCTTATTTGACGAAACTCGTCATGACAAGCGCACTGACCTTCCCCCACACTTGGACATTTGTGTCAAAACCCAAGTATGATGTTGAGACCTTCTATAGAGCATGTTCAATCACCAAGGTGTTCAGTTGATGTAGCTCCCGCGTTCTTGGGCATCATATGACCCTCATTTTTAATCTCTACCTGAAAAGGTTAGTGACCAAAAAAATTTGAAGGTGTGTATTATTCTAGAACTGGTTCTTGCTTTTATTGGAAGGAATACTTATTATGATAATCCAGGATATCTCCCGAAATGCTTTGTTTATGGTCACAAGCTCGACCATAGAGACATCTTGCTGCAAGATTAGTGCCACGGACACATACAAGATTTGGAATATTTATGACAAACAAAAGCATCCACAACCACACTTCTACTCATGTTAGAAATGAGGGTCGTAAGATGGTTGTGGTTCTTGCACAAGAAAGTGACACTAACTGATAGGACTCTGGGATTTCTTAAGCGAGCATGAATCATGAGGGATTTTGAGAGAGAAACTTTTATGCTCATTTGTGGAGTTCTCATCCTCCAGAGTTGATGTCTCAAACTTGTCCATGGTTTGCAGGTTCTCCTTCTCTAGAGATGCATCGTGCAAGAATGAGGTTGTTTCTTGACAACTGTCGAGAATAACATCGTGAGCGCTGGAGGGACAAGGTTTAGGCTCGATTGGAGGTTATGGCGGTGGTTCTAAGATTGGTATTTTGATTGTCTCACAGGGTTCAGTTTCCTCTTCAATGAAGTCTGGGACTTCATCTTCCAAAAGAGACTTGGGAGATTCCTGAGACAGAACCGTCGTTACTTCCTCTACGAACTCTTCTTTTGGGAGATGTCAGCCATGGCAAATCTTGCACATGAGAAAGGAATTGAAAATCCATTCCCTCCCAGCGTGATTTAGAGGTTGTCTAATCGGGGAATGTTGATTAAGAGTGGCCCAATCGGGTACCCGATTAGAACGTCAAAATCTTGAACATCAAAGATATGAAAGTCCAAGATCACCTCTTTGTCATCGTGAATGACAGGCGCATTTTGGACAACTCCAAATCCTTCAAGGACATTCCCATTGGGACGCTTAAAGAAATAACTGTCGGCGTGATCATTTTATCGCTTAGGTATGCAAAGGCAAACAAATCTAAGACGGTATTTGCAGCGTTAGTTGGGTTGTACAGAACATCGACCTTGTTCCCTTCTAAGTGGCAAGGAATGGGTTGAGGTGCGGTATTTAACCAAATTACTTCAGATGAAAGCTCTACCTCTTTAGCCATTCATCACTCATGATGGCCGTTAATTCCTGAACTGTTTCTTGTAGAAACCCGAATTCTATTGGGTTAGGAGGTGGCAAGGGAACAGATGGTTTCATTCTAGTGAAGCAATTAAGGCTGTTTCCGTAATCTTCATCAAAAGATCACCCCTGAATTTTGGAGCACATCCTGGAGTTCAAAAGTCTTCATCCTCAATAGATGATGGCTTAGGAGCTGATTCCTCAGCTGATTCAATTGAGGTGGACGGTTCATTTACTACCTCGGCTATCGAGGGCTCCTCGATTTTAGACATTGTAGACTCGGGAGGAGATTCTATGCATTTTTCTATGAAGGAGTTATTTTCTAGAATTCCATCTAGAATTACCTTTCCCTCTGACAGAGTTTTATGCATGAACGAGCTTTCGACGGTGATATCTAGATAGAATGCAGACTTCTTATCTAGACCCATATGGAAATGTTGCAAAAGCACATACTCAGGTAAAGCCAAACCTGGACTAGGCTGCGCCGATTGGTTCTTGATTTCTCTCCTGGAAACTGAGAATTTCTACGTGAAGGGAGGTGATGTGGACTACAGGGAAAAAGGCGGGACATAATCTATCCCATAACTTTTCCCAATCACCACTTACACACCCAACGGTAGATGTGTACCATTTTTTTTGTTCTCTCTTGAAGAGAGAACAAAAACAACTACCATCGTACAGTTCCTGGCTTCATGCCTCTAATCTTAAAGCATGAGCATACCTGCTTAAATTCCCGCAGGTGATGGTAGGGGTTTTTCTAATCGGAACCAGAGAAAGTTTTCTCCCTAACCATATTGATTAACTCGGGGCGAATTTCATAGCCAATTGTAAATGTTGACTCCGATAAAGGAGGTGGCTCATAGAATTCGCCCCTAGGAGCACATAGTTCAAAGATGGGTTGCTCCATGGAAGTGAAGAAGTGTGTTTCAGGAAACTTCTCCGAGTAGCAGGGGTAAAGATAGAAGAAAAGAAAGAAAAGATAAAAAGGATACGAGGATGAACAAGGTTCGGAGATGATCAGAACCTATTCCTCAGCAACGGCGCCAGAAATACTTGTTGGTATTTCTTACGATAAATTCACAAACGCACGAAATACTGCTGTAGCACTTAATCCAGGAGTATATCCAAGGTATCGAATCCATAGAGAACATGTGTGTCAACTCTTTCACCGATTCATCTAAGGTTGGCTAAGGGTAGAGAGGATTTACCAGTAAGAGGCAGTGTCTACAGAAAGCTTAATTTTAATCCTAATGAGATACTTCGGGCACTGGCCAGCTCGCTGCTCCTAGATATCGCTCGAATACGCACCTAGACAGGGAGGAATTAAGTGCTCTTGAGGGCTGCCACTACCTCTACACCCACCTCTAACTAACTGTGGGATACGATGCAATTACTGGAAATTAACTACCTAGACACCGCGCCTAAGCAATTGATAACTATTCAGTGTTAATTAAGCACCAAAGCAATCACTATAATGAAGTTTTTTATTGTGAACAATAATTCCGTATTCTACTTAGACACTAACTAAGAGATTAATCTTATTGAATAAAACTTAATTACTCAGAAGAATATTTATATTAATATCAAAGTAATTTTTTTAGTGCAATATAAGAGTAGTTAACAGAACAAAAGATAGAAGAGAGGGATTACAGATAACTTCGGTTGCAATAGTGTACAATAGAGGCTCCTGTAATTCAGCTCAATCTTCAAGTGTGTTGCAAGTGTGGGATGAGAGCTCTATTTATAGTCTCCCAATGACGGTTGCAGTGGTTGGAATAGTCGGTAGTGCCCCTGGTAACCGTCATTGGGGAGTGATCCCGGACGCACATGTGAAAGGAGAGGATGAACAAGCACTATGCCGGTTCAGCTGAACCACCTGGTTCAGCCGAACGATGGGCTAGCCCAACAGCCTCAGCCTTTATCTAGTCCTCGCCTGGTGGGTCCAATATGCCACTTCTTCGTGCAAGAGCTTGCCTTGATGTATTTAACTTAGGTTTATTGGCTTTACACTCCATGAGCTTTACTGGAAAGTGTGACTTCCCTCTTTATTATGTATTGGCTCCCCATTTTGGTGATTTATCTCCTGCATACAAATATTCACCAACACGTGGAAATGGTTATAAATAAGCCCTACCACTAGGTTGTTTGTTTTATTATTTCCATTTTACGCAGGCGTTGTCAGCGTAAAATTTATTATTAACAGCCGTCAACATCCAGTAAGTGAAGTTTAGCGGTAGTTCAGAAGCATAGAATGTGTCGTCCTGAAGGTTAAGTCGTAGCTTATACCCCAGCCGTTGTTCACTTAGTCCGCAACAGTTTTATTGTTATCTTTTATTGTCAACCTTTAAACGCATTTGTAATAAATGTAAATATTATCGATTATTCATAAAGATGTGTCTTGTATCATTTTGTGTACCCTGACTTTTCCTGGGACACAAATTAATACACTAGCATTCTGGAAAAATAGATAATATTTTTCAGGGTCTAATAATTTCCTACCTAAACTTGCTATAGTACGAGGTTTGCCACCTATGCTCTTATACGTTCCCGAGCACTTTGCACTAGATTATGGATAAATAATCCTGAGAACTATGTCGAGGGCTACGACAATTTGAAGTCTCATGATAACATATCTTTGGACTCTGTACTGGAAATGGTTTTTTAGTAGACAGTTGGAAGCTATGAGTAGTTTTTTCCTTGTATCCATCCATGTTAGGCTTTAATTTTCTCAACATGGTGTCAAAAGAGAACACGTTTGAGTTTGATTCGACACATTAATGAAATTGTACACATTCAAGAAGATACTAGGGGCTAGAAAACACAAACATACCAAACAGAAGAGAAAGATGCAAACGTTGTGAAAAGCTTATC